>OZ038481.1:74706979-74711979 GCA_964036315.1 Acanthosepion esculentum
GCTTATTCATCATTGGCCATTATGTCTGCTTCAGGATCAGTGAGGGAAATAGAAAAGAATTTCTAGGAATATAGTAAACAAGAAAAAGTTAACAATAAATTTGAAAAGACTTAATGCATAGTTGCAAGAAAAGTGAGCATCCCATGATGCATTAGGGACATCATACAGATGCAGAAATTTAATTATCAGAAATAATTATAGTGAAATTATTTATTTGTGTACAGAAATTATCGGCGCATATAGCGTCTATTTTCGGATCCAATTTATTAAACCTCTTACTTAAAACGAATTATAATGTCTATAGTTTATAATGAGGCATTGTCTTTTATGCCTGAATTATTCATTCCCTCGAAGGGGCATAACAATATCATTATTTGCAGGTATTAGGTGACTGAAAAATATAGATGAATACAGAAGTTCAGAGCTGGATTCCTATATACTCTGTCTAATTCTACAGAGGTAAATACAAGAATGACAGTGTGACACAAATATTAAGCTGATTAATGTTGAGAATCCCACTGAGAGAAGATGTATGAAATAAAGAAATTCGAAGGAACAGCAAATAATCTAATAATTACACTTTGACAAATAATTAGGAAGAAAAGTTTTACAGAGGTTAACATGAACAAGGTATATTGAAAGCAAGAAAACTCATAACAATATGCTTGATAGATTTAAGAAAATGGAATGAGCAACAAAATCCACAAAAGCAAAGAGGGATCACAAATAGTAAATATTATTTCGAGCACTAAAAAGTAGGAAGTTGTAGGGATCCATTATCACCAACCTGCTGAAGAGAAATGAGTCGCAAAGTGAGGAAAAGGCCAAACTTTCAATCTATTGGCAGAAACTTCAGTTTCCTTTTACACCAATGTCTCTGTTGCTGCATTTTGTCATCTGCTGATCACAGTGGTGTTATAATCATTATAGCAGAGATGTATTTTATAACATTTCCCTGAAAACGACTGATAACATATTGTCATTAAAAGACAGAAGAGGAAGGTCCTGGTAAGAAATAATGAACGAATATTGATTAAAAAGTAATTGTATATATGCGAAATTGTCATAACTAAAAAGTATTTATACGGAATAAATTAGACTATAGTGCAATAAAGTAACATACACAGATGTCAAATCTCTTTATATATATTTGCTTTCTTGCACACACACACACAAATATATATATATATATATATATATATATATATATATATATATATATATATATATATATACACTCACAAACACACACACACATATATCTGTGTCAAACACACGTATGTCAGAAGCTGATTGCTGGCCTTATTCAGACCGTTGATCACGCTAGATAACGCGCTCTCTTACAGAAACAGGTCTTCTCAGCATAATTGCAGTATAAACTAGAAGTCGAACAAACACAAATATACCTGAATAGGCGTCTGCAAAAGGGATTAACTATCCGCTCGATTAGACGGCCAGCAATTCATATCCATGTGTGTGTGTGTGTGTGTGTGTGTTTCTGATTGAATAAATTACAGAAATTATATCTGCTAATTTTTAATAAAATCCGTTCATACTCACGAATAACCTTCTGTGTATAGATGTTAAAGCGTGAGGGAAATGTGCTACAGCTGTTTAAATTTCTTTTATTTTCATTTCCCATGTACATTCGATCATTATCCAAGAACATCTTCAGTGGTGGAAGTAATACAAAACTATATGTTGTTTATTAATATAAGTATTTATATAAATATATGCGTTGTTATCCATTGCCTTAATTTTTTAATTATGCTTATAAATGCAAAACGGTTGACAATGACATCAGCTTTATTAGAACGTGAAAACATTCGGCATTATGTACACAGTTTTGCATTTAATGAAAAAATGACGGTAATGAATAACAACGTACATATTCATATAAATACTTATATTAATGAACAACATATAGTTCTATAACACTTGCAGATGATCTTGGAAGAAGATCAAAAGTAATTGTGAAATGAAAATAAAAGAAGTTTAAACAGCTATAGGACATTTCTCTCATCCTTTAACATCAATACACGGAAGGTTATTCGTGAGAATGAACGGATTTCATTAAAAATTAGTAGAAATAATATATGTAATTTATTCAGTCAGACATGTCTAAATGAGAATTTGCTGCCTAAATACACAAATATATATATATATATATATATATATGTGTGTGTGTGTTTATGTGTGTGTGTGTGTGTGTTTGTGTGTGTGTATGCCTCTATCAATCACTGCATAAATCTGTGAATATATTTAAGATTTCCGGAAAGATTAATAACTGTTTTGGGCTTATGATTTTAGCATATGCAAGAAACATTCTGTGTCAGTAGTAAAGAAATCTAAACCAATATAGTTGTTTCCTGGGTGAAATATGGAAACAGTTTTCTATGTATTAAAGAAAGAAGCAATAATATAACATCATAAAATAATGAGAATTAATAGATTCTCCTATCAGAAGTTGTATATGTCTTTATACACTTAGATGTATCATTTTTTTTCTTTGGAAGGACGTGTGTATGACTTTCTATTATCTAAGCAAATTACGATTTCTCATTATCATCTACAGATTTACAAAAAACTCATCTTCTCATATTATGTAACCTTAATTTCTCCATTTATTTACTTTGTTTCTCCTAATTATATCTCATCTTCGTTTAATTCCAAATTTCCTTGCTCAATTCATTTCAATTGTTTTGGTTTACATCGTTGTGAACATGTTTCAAGATAATATGACAAAGTGGATAGAAATTTGCCGATAGTATGTTAGAATATATATATATATATATATATATATATATATATATATATATATATATATATATATGTGTGTGTGTGTGTGTTTGTGTGTGTGTATGTTTGCATTTGTTTGTGCGCGTGAGCTTGTGTATGTGTGTATGCCTGTGAAAAGGACCATGTATGTTTACGTACATTTTGCCTGAAGCTATAAAATATAATGCATATCGTAATTTCCTAGTTTATTCACTTTGCTACAAATCTCCCCCTCAACCTCTCTCTCATTGCACGTGTAGGTGGTGCAGAATGAAATGCGCGTGTGATGTTTATTGCAAAACGAAATGCGCATGTGTAAAAACAGTGACATACTATTTGGACGCATTTTATGTCTTTCCTCGACGTTTGCACGAGTCTAATTTATCACTAGACTCCCTCATAATTGAGCTAGGTACAGTGGATTTTACAAGTACCGAAGTGTGTACACACACACACACACACGCACACACACACACGCACACATACATACATATATATATATATATATATATATATATATATATATATATATATATATATATATATATATGCTGACTTAAGATGTGGGAGTTTTCATAAGAATATAAATTCCGTTGGGAACGTTTCTCTATCGAACGTGGTTGGATTTGATAAGTGATTATGAGCGTGCATACTTTTTCAGCATCCCCTAATATATATATATATATATATATATATATATATATATATATGGAGGGCGTGTGTGTGTGTGTGTTAATTCACTTGCTTAATTTTCATTATTTATTCTCTATTTTTAAGTGTAAACGTTGTAGTTGTCATACTGATCAATGATTGTTTTTAAGTGAATGTCTGAAAGTTTACAAATTGAGAGAATTGTAGCGCTGTGAATTACCCTTTGATGATTATCAATGTATTGATATTTTGCTATATATCCTGCATAATGTTTTAGATATATCCTTGTGGTTTTGATTACTATTATGTACTTGATTTTTTCTTAGGTAATTTCTTTTCATTTCTGGAAAGGAATTTAGCATCTAATGCATACCAAACTTTGATAATATATATTATCATTTTTTCTCATAGTTTCTCTTGCGCGCCTGTTTTATTTTTCTGTCTGTATTTAAAGTTACGAGCAAGAACTAAATTCTATGTTAATATAACTTTTAAATATCTCTTCTTTTAGATATTAAATATTTGCCTCCTTGTAAGTTTACTTATTTTGCTGGTATGTATGATAAAATTTACTGAGCAATTGAGCAAAAGATCATAATTAGATAAACAGCTATACTTATTTTCAAACTATGTGATATTTTCTGATATGTATGTATTTATTTTTTCATTTGAGACTATGATAGTGTGTCTGAATGGATGTAATGTTTTATTGCCTGGATGATTTTACGGAAGAATAACACTGTAGGTATGTGTGTTGTTTTACTGATGGTTTGTAATAGTTATTGTTCCAGACATTTGAAAATCAACACAATACAAAGTTGAAGAAAATGAAGGTAAAAAATCTATTTAAAAAAAAAGAAACGCTGCAAGTGGATATACCGAGATCACGAGCACGCCAAAGGAAAAAATTCCTGTTTTTAAAAATGGGTCGATTCGAGGCAGAAATATATTTATAAACGAGAAAAGACATTGCAAATATATATGGGGACATTACAATATATATATATATATATATATATATATATATATATATATATATATATATATATATATATATATATATATAAATTATTTCTGTGTTTAAAGAAGCATGTTAAAGCTAAATGAGCGGTGAAACAAAAAGGTTCAGGTTCATATATATCTTCAGGGATGTTGGAAAATCAACACAATACTTGAAATGCTAAAAGGCTGCCTTCTTCTGATTAGGCACTTCATGTTATGCGTCCCTGTCTGAGTCGCATCAATAGGGATATTGGGAATGAAACCATAAAGATTAAATAAAAGAATAAACTTGAACATTGATAGTTGAATAAATTATTATGAATATAGACATCTGAACATGGATATACAAATGACAAGAGCAAGAAAAAACACACCTCAATGAAAGATTAAATGGCACACATACTTAGGAAGACAGGCACGCAGAGGACGACATACGCGTGTGAGCCCGCGTAAAATCTAGATAGGTATATATAATCAGTGAGAGAGAGGGAGGTTTTAGGATATAGAGAGAAAAATTTGCCAGAAAATGTATTTTATAGACTACTACAATTGATAGGAGTGTGATCTCA
>OZ038481.1:74716979-74731979 GCA_964036315.1 Acanthosepion esculentum
ATCAAAGCATTTGCAGGAATGATTTGTATCTGCAAAAATTAACCTATGAGCAGAAAATATATTAATTACTTATCAAACATAATCGATTTCAGGATAAGCTGTCATCGTCTAATTTAAGATACGTTTCTTGAACAGTTATGGTCGTTCGAGAAAGATCGTCGTTTGTAAACCCTGATTTGATCTTTGCTTACCACACGCTACACTGTAGCTGAGAGATATAGCACGTCAGATCAATTAGCAGTTCCGCATAAGATTTTTCTCTCGGAGAATTTATATTTTCTACGAAATTTCTCGAAAATTCAGGGAGATAAATGCAATTAATACTGATTATTTAAATAAATGCTACATTTTCTGCAATAAATTGTATCTATAAAATATCACATACATATATATATATATATATATATATATATATATATATATATACATATATATATATATATATATATATATATATATATATATATATATATATATATATATATATATATATACAGCAATACTTCAATTAGTAAGGTACATCAGTAAGGAGGAAAAATGAATTTTCAATTATTATGGTTAAAGTGAACAATAATTTACCAACTTTATCGAGTATTATTTATGCACTAATCGAATTTTGGTATATAAAAATATAGTATTTTTAATATATATATATATATATATATATATATATATATATATATATATATATATATATATATGTGTGTGTGTGTGTGTGTGTGTGTGTGTATGCATATAAAATGTTATATATATATATATATATACGCATATATTTATATATGCATGTGTAAATACATATATATATACATTTTATATACACATACATATATATATGCATTTACATAGACATATATACATACACACATATATGCATAAATATATTCACATATATATATATACTTATATAGAATATATAGTTATACTCATATATATATATATATATATTACATGTGAACATATATATACATATTATCTTATATATACATATAAATATGTGTAATTATATTTACAAATATATATTATATATATATACGTATATATACAAATATATGTATATTATATATATATACGTATATTTAAATATATAATCATACATATATATATATATATATATATATATATATATATATATATATATATATATATATATATATATATATATATATAGATAGATAGATAGATAGATATAGATATAAATATTGTTCGATGGATACATTTTCGTCTATCTTACGCGAAAATGAAAATAACTCTCACAGCTCATTTTAAGGGATATATTTGCCACAATAACAAAAAAATATCTTGAAATTTTAAAGAGTCAAATTTTCAATAAAATCGTCATTGCCTTTCAACCACAGCCATCAAACGACTTCGGCAACTCCTGAATATCTTTTTGACTGATTCCTTGTTTTCGTTGATGAATGCTGCCATTATCCATGACGTCATTTCTTCCTTGCTGTTACAAGAAGTTTTGTTGGTCTCTTGTTCAACTGCGCCCGACATATATTAATCAAGGCCGTTGCAGTTTGTGTAATAATGTGTTTCATTGTAAGGAGTGATGTGGTCGCAGAAATTATCTGACAGCCATGGCTGAGTTCTCCTGCTGCTGTGGCATGGTGCAGTGTCCTATTGCCGCACATAGGGTCTTACAGCAGCCACCATCTTGACTAAGTCAGCACCACCTCCTCGAATTTCGACATCCATGTTGAGTCTGTGTTTCCGTCGAAAGACTAAAGGAGTCATAACATCGCCATCACTCGTGATCACTACTTCATCACCATTATATTCAACCAACTTTTTGCCGAATTCTCTTCTCATTCACCCAAACTCTATGGAATTTTCGTATTGGAGTTTCCGGCGCGAATGCCAAGTAGTACAGCATGCTCTTTTCAAATTTCTGATGGTATGAATTGCTTCATTGTGCTTGTTTTATCACAGACGGTCCCCAACTATACTATGCTTAATCAAAAATATAATATAACGACAATTTGTCGATCGCTCACTTTATGTAGGGGGAGGGAAAAGAGAGGGAACGAAATAATCGGTGATCATATGTTTCTATAACATTGTTAGAATGTTGCTGAGAATCAATGCACTCGAATCATTAACGTTTATTAGTCAAAGTGACTTTAAATATTTCCATTTATCTCAATTTTATTTATTTCTAATAGAATAGATGCAACACATATTATTCAATATTTTAATGGATGATTATTATAACATTTAATAGCTGTAAATGAAAATAATTAAAACAACATCTTCACTAAAATCCATGGAATTGTATATAGTACCTTACAGTTATACTTGAATGACATTATTCTGTTATTATTTATTCTAAAACCGAGTAATATTATATATGTGTCTGTGTATGTCTGTGTGTTATATCGCCGTACATTGACACGTATATATGTGTATACACAATATATATATATATATATATATATATATATACATATATCAATGTATATATATATATATATATATATATATATATATATATATATATGTGTGTGTGTGTGTATGTTTGTGTGTGTGTGTGTGTGTGAATATATACATTCAAGCAGAATATCTTCAAGCGTATTTGGTTAAATATTCTGGACATATTCTGTATATCTATTTTAATTTTAATCCTCCCGATCTCCCTGATCGACTTCTTAATTTCATCAAGTAAGTCGCCTTAGTTTTTCTTTTCTTTTCTTTTCATTTTTTATTTTCCAAGTATTTTCAATTTCATCCGATAACCTCTTCAGGGGTGAATTTCGAAGACAAAAATATAATACACATGAGAGTCGCTCTGTTATACTCATTTTAAAGTTATGAACTCACTCAGTTATAATTAATTTAAATTAACTCTTAATCCTTGCTATTATAAACATTTTAAACACATTGTTGCTATAGCCATAACTAACCTTATTTACTGTTGCTTTTTACTCCTCATATAGAGGGCCCCGAGAATTTTATTTTTTTTTATTTTCATGATGGAGTATACTCGCGTTATCAGTTAGCATCTTTCTGAATTGTGAAGGTAGATAGGAACGTGTCTTTAAATGTTGTGCAATAGAGCTTGCATCCGACATATGTAATCTAAGTCGGTTTGATAATGTTTTTCTCATGTATCCAGTATATATATTTATTTATTTTTGGGTCAGAGATACAATCTCCCAAAGGACATTGGGATTAATATACAACGTTGCTCTTTTGCAAAACACTAGTTGATGTAGAACAGTTATTGCGAGAGGATTTAATTGATTGTATTACATTTAGTATTATATATAGTTTTATTTTTACTGGGATCAGTTGCGAATATATTAGAGCATGTGAGTTTTTTTTCATATTGTTTTTAGTTAGGTTGTTTTTGATTGCAGTATATTAGTTTCATATGTTTACGTTTATTTGAAGAAATATTATGTTCTTTTTTAATCATGCTAATATTTCTAATTTCTCTAATTTTTTCATCGACAATGGAATAAGGTAATGAGAGTTTCTTTAATGTTTTGTTAAGTTACTGTAGTTTATTTTCATGGAAGATTTATATTATGCATGGTTTATTAAATTTACTATAATAGCTATCATGTAATAATTAGGACATTCATGTTCATAGTTGAGCGTGCACGTCTTTAAGTTAGTTTTTCAAATAGGGATGCAGTAAATGTATTATTATTGGAATCTATCAATAAATCAAGAAAATTAATTTATATAATTTTATTTAAGTTCATATGTGAATTGAAGAAATGATTTTTTGGAAGTTCTTTAGTTCATGAATTTCATCTATGTTTTTAACTAAGATATGAATATTATGTATATATCTTAGGTAGATGGAGGTCTTTTTAGTAGCATTAGAAGATATTAAATGTTGATTCCAGATCTGAACTCATGGAAACTCCATCACATTGTACGTAGATATTATTTGTATAGTCATATAAGGGACCCTCGGTGGTATAATTAGAATTAGTTTCCGTAACATGTTTTTGAGTGGACGGATAGATGGATTGTTGTAAATAATCTTTATTATTACATCAATCGTTTCTCTAACAGTAATATCAGTTAATTATTTCATTATTAGGTTTTTGTATTTTTTTAGTTTTGGATTAATTAACAAGTTGCTTTAATACTATATTTATTACGTTATGTATGGTGTAATGAGTTGGTTAATTATTTTGGTTAATTGATACACCTGAGAGGGGATTTGGAATATGATAGGACGATGAGAGAAGTTAGTTTATGTATTGTTATAGTTCCATACATGTATCCTGGTACGTCGTCCCCAAATATTTTGGAAAGTTTTCAGATGTCCTCTTCTGCGTTGTTGGCTGTGATCAGTTTAATGATTTCAAATTTCAGTTGGTTAATAGGATTTTTGTTGATTTTTAAAATTTCGTGTCAACTTTGAATATTTAATTTTGAATTATAATGAATTTATTTAATAAAACAAAGATACCATATGATATTGAAAGTAACTGGGAAAAAGAAAAAGAAAATAAAGGCTACGGAGCCGTACTTAATGAGTTTAATAGTAATATTAAGAAGTCAGTGAGAGAATTCTGAGCGAATTAAAATCAAAATAGACATAATGTGTCCATATTATTCCACCAAATATGCTTGAATACAAATATATATATATATATATATATATATATATATATATATATATATATATATATATATATATATATTAATACATATATCTATATATAGGTATACATTTGTATTGATATATATATATATATGTATGTCTAATTATATGTATTTATATGTGTACATATATATGTGAATATATGTATATATATATATATATATACATGTATATGCATTTATATATATTATGTATATATATGAATAAATATCTATATACGTAAGTATATATATATGTATATGTTTATATTCTTATATATATGCATGTATATATATATATACGTATATATTAATGCGTATCGTATACATATGAATGTATATATATATATATAATTACATAGGTATATGCATGCATATAATATATATATATATATATATATATATATATATATATATATATATATATATATAAATGCGCATGTATACATATATATGAATGCATATATATATATATGTACACACACATATATATATATATATATATATATATATATATATATATATATCAGAAACTTAATTTATGACCATGAGAACTGGGTTCGAATCTCACCATGTTTGATTTGTTAGAAAGAAGACGATCCATCGTGTCGCACCTTTATAAAATGGCTGAAAACTTTACCAAGATTTGACCCAAACCTTGTGAGTGAAATTTGGTAGACAGACCCGTTAGTGGGAAAAAACAGCTGTGCTAGCATGAAGTCACCATTCATTGGGACTGAATGTTTGAGTGTGCTGACCTTGTTCAGATTGTTGATCACGCTACATAACACTCACTTAACCGGTAACTCTAAGGTCTGCTCTGTGGGTGTGTAACAAACACATCTGTGAGTGAGCCGGAGTCTGCAATAGGAATAGTCCTAGTAAACGGATATCCTCAAATATGATTTATCAAATATTTTCACACATATATATATATATATATATATATATATATATATATATATATATATATATATATATATATGTATATATGTATGTTTATATATGTATATATTTATATTTGTATATATATGCATATATATTTATATATAATTATATATGTATATATCACAAAGTAACAAGTCATCGTAACCGATGATTTGTGTGTGCTGGTGTTGTTTAGAATGTACAAGGTAACCAAAATGTTCTGTCCGTTTTTTGATTAGGCATTGAATGAAGTTGAAATATATACAAATGCGTGTGGCAATTGTTTTCAAATTCGGACAGCCGGAAGTAGGAACATCAGATGTTATAACATCAATTATAAGCTGGACAGCTGTGAGAAGGATCGAAGTGTCTAGAGATCTCGTTCGGGGCTGCTTGCTTTACGACTTCATAGTGGGCTTATCAGCAGCTGCATCAAGTCGCCGCATATGTCAAGCGTTTGTGGATACTGCTGTGGATGAACGTACTGCAAGTCGTTGGTTTCGAAAATTCAAGTCGGGAGATTTGTCTCTCCATGATGATCCTGGCAGTGGACGACCACAGGTCTTGAATGACGGAGTCCTGAAGGCGGCCATTGAAGAGGATACTAGTCTAACGTGTGGTGAACTTGCAAGACAGTTCAACATTTCCAACGAAATAGTTAGACTTCACCTGTATCGCCTAGGTAAGACGTACAAACTGAGTAAGTGGGTTCCGCAAACGCTGTTGGAGGTCCACAAGGGACAACGAGTGGCAGCCTGCGTATCGCTGCTTTCTCGCCACCGTACCGCATCCTTATTCAACCGAGTGCTTACCAGTGATGAAAAGTGGGTTCTGTACGAAACTCCAGACATTGGTTGTCTCCTCAGAATGCTGTCCTTCACACCGCAAGGCCGCCTATGCACCCACGCAAGATTATGCTTTGTGTCTGGTGCACAGGTCGTCAAGTGGTTTATTATGGGCCAAACGGTGACTGGATACCTATACTCGCAGCAATTGAAACGTGTGCAACAGGCACTGCGCCAGAAGGAGCCAGCCCTGGTGAATCCCAAAGGTGTGCTTTTCCTCCATGACAACGCCAGGCCGGATGTCGCGCGAGTGGTCAGGGATACCTTACAGCAACTTGGGTGGGAGACTTTGTGCCATCCACCTTATTCACCAGACCTTGCGCCATCCAATTACCACCTCTTCTACTCCCTGGATAATCATCTTCGTGGTAAATCCTTCACCAATGAAGCAGACTTGCGCAAAGCCCACGCGGACTTGAGTTCTATCGCAAGGGCATTGAACAGCTGGAGACGCGTTGGCAGATGGTGTTCGATGCCGATGGCGATTACTTCGAAGACTAAATATAAGTTACATATACTGTGAAGCATTTTCCTTTTTTCCTTTAAAAAGGGACAGAACTTTTTTGGTTACCTTGTAGATCATTCTAGAAGACACACTCTCTCCCAGAATCTGTGACTAAGATCTGCTCAGCAGAGTTGCAGTATAAATTAAAATTTGGCTCTGTGGGTGTTGAACAAACACAAATATGCCTGAGCGAGAGTCTGCAATAGGGGTTGGCTAGCCGCACAGGTAATCGGGTATCCTCGGATATGATTGACCAGCCGTTATATATATATATATATATATATATATATATATATATATATATATATATATATATATGTGTGTGTGTGTGTGTGTGTGTGTGTGCGCGCGCTCGCGCGTGTGTGTGCGTGTTATATATATATATATATATATATATATATATATATATATATATAATATATATATATATATATATATTTATATATAATTGTTCTTTAAATACATACATAATGCATAGTTCATAGTTCATTTCAATAGTTCAGTATTTCAGAGTTCATAATTAATAGTTCCTTTTATATTTTAGCAAAATGTATCTGCTTATTTATATACTTGTATATATTCGTTAATATAAATGTATGAGAGTATTCACTGTTTCGTAAATCTATTTCGGTTCATTGTAGAATAAGAATAACGTATTTTCGTATTCTAAATACCTTCTCGCACCTATTTTCACGTGTTTATTTTGATTTATGCACTTGTAAATAACCCAAAATATAGACACACGCACACATATATAGATATATTCATATAGTCACACGTGTATACATTTCTGGTAGATAGATTGAGAAATGAAAATTCTTAGCAACACAGTCTGTCCGGAGACATGTATTGGCACATTTATAGTATGTAAATGACTGCATGTAATTTCCAAGTTTTGAGGAATCATGTTTGTATAGAAAATAAATGTATCCTTTCATTTATGTGTTTAATTTCAGATTTAAGTCCACATATATATGTGTGTGTGTGTGTTTGTGTGTCTGTGTCTCTGCGTGTGCGTGTGTGTGCGTTTATATTTATTAATATAAACCTACACGTTTTTAATCATCATATTTCCTAATAAAATTGGCTCCATATTAGAATATTAGAAGAAAACGATTTAAAATATTCCTATTCCATTTATTAATAAGAAGCAAAATTTAAACAAATTTATGTCGTGAGGCGATTTAAGTAGGCGTTCCCGTTTAACTTCATTTTGGTTGTGTTTGTTAATTCTAAAACTTGTAGCTTTGTAGGAAACGATTATATTTTCTATTTACCTATCGTTTCTTTGTTTATTCAACAATGCCCAAGCGCATATTTTTATTAAATTTCATAGACGCTCCAAAATGACGTCTCGTAAATGTATATGGGTGTTACTATTGTATCAGTTTATGGCTTAGCAAAATAAGTTACTAGAAAATATAGCAAAAGTTTTATATGAATAATTTTTGTCTCGTTAGATTTGTTTCGTTTGTACAGCGAGATGATATTATGAGGATTAAAAAAATTACAATGATGTGTTGCCTAAACAACATAGAAGACCAACATAATGCTCTGTCGATGGCAGATTCAAAGGAATGAATACTTTAATACGGTAATCAATGAAAGCACAAACAAATGACTGTCCCTTAAATGTAAACGGGTGGAACGCAAAAAACGGAACTAACAAACATTTACGCAGCTTCGAAAATTTAACTTCATGCATCATATACAGAAATACGACAAAAAGCGTGACTCAAAAATTTCGAATGCGCAGTAGAATAGCACAAGGTGCATTTTAGTATCTTGGAAAGGTACGAATGGATCGAAACATATTTTTATTAAGAAAGAAATGAGAAATGTATATGATGAGAAATGTTCGGAAAACCAGGAAACAAAGTATAGAAAGAAAAACAGGAATTTTTCAGAAACAAAGAAGTGTTACTAACAATAAGAAAGGGGCAGTTGAGTATTTTAGAATAACTACTAAGGAATGAAAGACTGGAGAATGTCATGTTTATTTGAAATATTTAAGTCAAGAGAAACAAAGAAAGTGTCGATAATCCTACATGTGTAATCTGTTGGAAAATGAAGGGAGAAAATGTACCTCAGTGACAAAGATTCGTAAACGTGATTAAAACGCGTTCGATTCTATTAAGAATTCTTTTAGAAAAAAACAATTGCTTTATCAATACAAAGACTTGAGTATTATATTAAAATGTTTTCAAATATAAGAATCGACTGATATCTATAGATATACATGAATATATTTTCAATATTGTGAAAAGTTTACTTGTAAAATTCAAAATATATTAACGTACGAAATATACCTTTAATTCAATATGGCTAACTTTATTTTCTTGAATATTATTCAACCGTGATAATATATTTTCATGCAAATTTGGAAACATGAAAAAGAAAACAATTTTTATATATTGGTAATATCTTAGTTTTAAATTATGGAAGGAACTTATACCATATTTCAAGACATATTTCGAAATTAATTGCTCCTGTGGATTTTCACGAAAAAAATACCAGAAGCGGAATAATATCACTGATACGAATATTTGGAAATATGTTGTCTTAGATTAGGGCCTATTAGCTGTTTATTTGGAAGTCTGGCGTGACTGTAGGTAGTTTTAGATGGAATTTGACTTAGATTCGGCATTTTCTAATTAGATTTCGTCTTAATTTCGTTGTTTGTATTGTTCTGGAAATAGAGTTGTTTTTACTTTCCTCCTCTAGTTACATACTGTTTTGAGGTTTTAATAAACGCTAGTACTATTTTTCTTACTTTCTATATTATACTTGTCTTTAGGCGTATTTTAACTTGTTAAATTATAACTTCTGTGGGTAGATTTTCAATTTCCAGAGACATTCTGCAATGTTAAACTATTATATATAATGTATATGCATTCATTATATACTTGATTTAATCAGAAAGTCCGTAACTTGTAACGATTTTTAGTAACATTATTTGGATTATCAGAGAAGTCATAATGTTGAAAAATATAATTGCTTTGATATGTAAGATAGGTTTTCATTTGACAATTCTGCGGTAGATTTTTTTATATGCCTACCGACATGTATACACTCTTCTGTCATGTGCCTAAGATGTTTTCATATTTCCCGCAGGTGCCATGAGCGTGAGTTCAATTTCTGGCAAAACCAAGACATCTTTTACCAATTTTGTACTTGGAAGATTATACTATGTATTATAATGAAATCACTTAGAAATTATAAAGCTTTTGTACAGTCTTGAATCGATTACTTTGAATTACCAGTTATTATTTGATGTTATGTGAAGGACTGTATAATTCGGGACCAAAACTGTTTTATTAGAATATGGAGCTATTCTAGAAAATTTTAAAACAAAAGTACAATCATACTTTTGCGTTATATGATTGTGCAAGTTTTATCAGAATCGTGCATATTTAATGAGATTAAATATTTATCCATGAACTGAAAGCTAAAACGAGTCCATGAAAAAGTAATATCTAACAATTTTAATGCGTATAAGCAAGGTCAAGTCTGTTACATGACTCAACAACCTATTGTGTTGACATGGTTTAACTTACTTATCGTGAGTGGACACATATTTTCATATAACCTTTTCACTCGACCTTCAAATTCTTCCAAAATCTTGGTTTGGTATAGTAGACTTGCTCCTTTAACCAAACCTAAAGAGGAAAGTCACAGGGTGTTACGTCCGGACTCCTGGCTTTCTACTCATATATAAAATAGGGAGTTATTTATAGAGGTCATTTGGGTCCCGCCTTAATTCCTGAACATTTGTTTTGGGAGTTTATCCGTTCAGTAACATAGGTAGGGGTTAGCTTTAATAATACCATGTATGACCAAGTTGATGTGGTCTTGATGCGCAGTCCGCTGGATGCTGTATTATCTAACGTTTGTGTGGGATTTTATGAAAACCTTTAATTCGAAAAATATTTTAAGCGCCACGTGTATCTACGTTATGTTGATGACACCTTTTCTATTTTTGTTTCCATCAGGGATGTTGAATCCTTTTGTACCCCACATAATTCCCTTCATCCCTCCATTTAATTTACCATTGAAGTGGAAACTGTTTGTACTTTGACTTTTTGGAGCGTACTGGTTGAATGTAAAAGTGGTTTATCGTGTTTATCGGAAGCCTAAGTTCATAGGTCTGTACGCCAACTGGAATACTTTTGTCCCTAAATCCCGTAAGATAAACCTGATTTCTACCTTAATTCATCGCGCGTTGATTATTTGTTCTTTTAGACTCGATCAAATATTGGAGAACATTCATCGTATTTTTGTCCTGTGAATGTCATTAACCTGTTGAACATAAGATTAAACGCATAAATCAACCGATAGTGTTCAGGTCGGCTTCTGTTGCATCAAGTTTTTCTACTGCTAGGTTGCGTGTTATTTTGGGGACTAATTCCGTGATTCTTCATATGTCAAAGATGGCCTGTCCTATTTTCAAAGTAATTCTATCGTATATAAATTCAAATATCAGTGCGAAGCTAAATACTTAGGGTGACCCAATCAGCGTCTGGAAACGCGAATTGGGCAGCACGTTCCTGATAGGATATGACTTTGAGAGTACCTCAGTCTGCGCATGAATCGGCCATTGGCCAGCACTTACTTGACAACTCAGACTGTGTAAATCAATATGTAAACAATCCTTTCACAGAGACCGGTTCTCTCATTATTTCTGTCTCCTTGAAGCGTTCCATATTAAGTTACATCAATCGAATCTGCACAAACAGAAAAAGTATTTCATTCGCTTCCCTAATCTTTTAGGAAGATTGTGATTAATATTATTCCATTTACTACTCACATGGAACTCTATATGTTATCCGCATATTATTTTACCAATAAATCTATTTTATTCGTGTTCGAAAATTTTCTCTCCTCACCTCTCTATTTTATCTTTGCTTTTATTCACTGTGCGAATTGTTAATTTTTTTTATTCTCATCAAAAGTTACGCCAACTTTTTTCTTCTGACGAAGTGTTGGCAGAAAGGATTAATTCAGGTAAAAATGCCCTCTTATATTTTATTTTTATATATATATATATATATATATATATATATATATATATATATATATATATATATATATATATATATATATATATTAATGGGTTTCATAGGCACAGGCTTAACATTTTAAGATCAATCGGTTGAATTTATTAGCAGATATCTACTTTTAATACTTTTATTAAACGTAAACGTTCATTATTGACAACAACTAAATTTTATGTATGTTTTGCCTTAGAAATATTATAAACTTATACAATCTAATCTGAAATTGTTCAATTATATACTGGATTAATTTACCTTTGCATAACGTCCCTGCTTTCTAAGTCTTAAGTAAAGAAATATAGTAAATATTTATATATATATATATATATATATATATATATATATATATATATATATATATATATATATATATATATATATATATGTGTGTGTGTGTGTGTGACAGAGAGAGAGAGAAAGAGAGAGAGTGTGTGGGTGAGTGTATAAATTATTACTATGCCAAATAAACAACCCGAATTGAATATCTTTTTCTACAGGAAAGAGATTATAAAATATTAAATAAATATATGAAATAATATAAATTCAATTATACTTATATAACTTTTACCAATGCAGCCAAGTTCTGTGAAAGCGATATACACCAGTATACGACAGAGATATATTTACATATCATTTTTAGCTTTCCAAAATTGGTTGGATGTAAAGAAGAAAATTTATGTCTGCCATATAGAATATTTAAATATTATTCATGAGTGATACACTTGATGGTACTCTAATAGAGACACAGCCAAATCATAGATGTTGGAGAGTTTATATACAAAGTTGGTAATGTTGATGGATTATTGATAGCTGATTATTTAAGCGAAGATTTCATGAGACTATGATCAAAATATATTATTGATATTTACTAGTGAATAAGAAGCTTTTAAAACAAGGGCAATTTTAATGATTAATAATGAATTTTTCATGTGTAAATAAATGATTCTTTCTCTCAAATTGCAACCGATTTATGGACATACCTATCTCTCTTTATGTATAAGGTGTATAATATATATATATGTGCGTGTGTGTGTGTGTTTATATACACATATGTGTGTATATATACACACAAACGTGCGCGCGCAAAAACACACACACATACATACATACATACATATATATATATATATATATATATATATATATATATATATATTGCGTATATTTTGGTGGAATGTTTTCATTAACACATGTCTCATTAAAGACATTATACAAGTTTGGTCTACTTATCTTTAATAGGATCCTCTCATATTTATGGACGAGTTTAATTTAATTTACAGATGAACATAGCAATTTTGTTTTAGGAAACACGAAACCCTGAAGACAAAAGTGTGCTAATGTTGAACTTAGACGTGAATAAAATGGATAAGCATGAATGGTAAGTGTATTTCTACCTTTAATAAGGATAGTAAGAAACTCGTCCGTTCGTAAATATTAGAGGATCCTATTAAGAATAAACAACAGAACTCGTCTAAATTATTTAATGACACCCACACGCAAGCACGCACACACACACACACACACACACACACACACACACACACACACACACACACACACACACACACACACACACACACACACACACACATATATATATATATATATATAAACTGTGTGAGAGAATCAAACACAAGTAGTGGTCAAGCAGAAAATCGAGGAATGTTACATGTATATTAACTTACTCAAAGAAACGAATGACAAAAAATAATTATTGGTTAAGTAATTTAGAGATATATATTAATTTTTCAGTGTAAGTCTACATTTGGATAACATATCGTAGTTAGGGACTCTGCAAATTTTACAAAAAATTATCTTCAGTTTAATATTTAAGCATTTCCCACTAGCTCTGTTAAAACGAGCAACATTAATATGGCCTTTTTTCAATGACAGTTAAAACAGCATTTATCGTCCACATTTTCAAAATGTTTACGTTTAAATCAAATAAAACGTTTTCTCTTTTGTCGTTTCAAAAATATCAACTCAAAATCAGGCCATGAGTTTTAGAGATAATCTGTCTATTAATTATGCGTTGTAATTTCCTACACACATTTCATTTATTCACTTGACCAATATTTTTAGAATCCACGTATGTTCAGTTGACTATCTACTGCCCTGTTCAGCGTGGAATACAATTTTCTCCATCAAACAGCAGTTTCTTCATGTAATTTTCCACAACAGACCGGTTCTAACTTCTTCAAACTGCGATTTGGAAGTTTGATGCACTACGAGAACGAGATTTCTATTCATGTGGTGCAATCTTGGTCTTCCAATAGATATTTAGAAATTTTTTATTTTCTTGCAACTGAGAACTTCCTGAGTATTGCTGTTTCTATTGTTTAAGTGATTTGAATCTCAGATTTTTACCGATGTCGCTGCTTTCAAAAAATGCATTTATGGAGTTTGATAGAATAAAGCACAGGCAATCAAATCCTCTATGATGACAAATTCTCTTGGTTCAGAAGTGATTCACATTCAAATTTTACTGTGAGAATATTATGTTTGCATTTCACTTCTAAGAATAAACATTTCATTTGTGCAAATTGCTCGTATGAATTTTTTTCAGAAACACGAAAAGTAAAAATAACCAATTCATTGTTATTATAATAAATCCCCCCACCCCCGCCGACACGAGGAATTATGTGCCATGTAGAAAAATTATTGACCATCTGTCCTTTACTTGAATCTCGTAACACATTTTACGATTATCGCGATAATAAGCATTTACTTATCTTATTCGAAATTTAGCTTCTTTTTTATTTCTTACCTTGAAATGTTATATATTTCTATTGCACAGTTCTTAATTGAGATGATTTTATTTTCCGCCTTCTATGTTTTATTTTCTTCCTTTCCTTATTTTCAATTCCATAATAACTTTTAATAATATATTTATAAAATGTAATGCCATAAACAAACTCGACCGCAAAATTAACGGTTGGTTATTTTCATGCTAGCGCAAATTTGTCTGTTATTGTAATACATTATTGAAATATACAATCACACAAGGATATGCAAAAATGTATATTATTAACTTAAAAGTGTGTGTAGGTGGATTATAAAG
>OZ038481.1:74736979-75001979 GCA_964036315.1 Acanthosepion esculentum
TGTTCAAAAATGGCTTTGAGTGAGTGAAGCCTGTGGATGTTGGTGAAGACAATCCTTCGTACACTGTGTACTGGCGATACAGAATCAACAACAAGTAACTATATCAGATTATAGAGACGATGTTAATTTTTCACAGTACATCAAATAAAAAGTTAAGACGGAAGGCCTCATCAATAATAGAAAGAGCGATAACATCTAGTGGATATTATTTCCTAAAAAATTTAAAATTTGAAAGATTTAATAAATTTCAACCTAGAGTAGAACTCGCTGCTCGGTAAACAAACGTCTCCTGATAAAGAAACGACTAATATTACAATTATCAAACGCGGAAAACAATAAGGAATACACATATATATCATTGGATTTGTGTATGAAGTTAATGGCTGATAATTGCGCTTGCGTCTTTAGAAAGATATAAAAGGGTAAAATAATCAATAAAAATGCAAAGATAAAACTTTGAAGCGGTTACTTTCGTTATTCATATGTTCAAATATTGCTTCAGCCAATAACAACCTAAATCAAAAGCTAAATTAACACTATAGAAAATGGCTCTTTTAAATTCTTACAAAACAAAATGTCTACAGTCAAACATCAAAAAAGAAAAGAAAACGTTTTTGCCTAAAGACTGGTGTCTGTGAAAAATGTGATACACTTTGAATTTGCATAAAAATATTGTTTAAATTTACAAATATATGAAGACATGTAATATTTCTTCTCGATTAATCCCGATGTAACATCTATTCATTTGCCTATTTATCTAAATATCTGCATGTTATTTTGTTACACACACACAACACACAGACACACACACACACACACACACACACACACACACATATATATATATATATATATATATATATATATATATATATATATATATATATATATATATTTGCTGGATACTCATATTTGAATTACGTCTCTCTGCCTGCGCATTATAAACGCTCTATGGCAGAGTTCGAACGTGTGTCCTCCTTTGTAGGAGAAAGCACCGTCTGATTCTGCGTGTACACCTATTTTTTACATATACTAATTTCTAAAGTATTGATGCATTTTGCTTTTTAATCCTGCATTATTTCTACTACTCAAAACGTCCTTTTTGTGGATGTGCAGTTCTCTTTTTTAAGGCTCCCGACGTAATTCTGACTATTTAAAAAAAAAAATGAAACAAGTGTCTTACGGATAACAATAAAATAAACTAATAATAAGAAACAATGTGGGATTGAAAGTATCATCCATATATATATATATATATATATATATATATATATATATATATATATATATATATATATATATATATATATATATGTATATATAAATAAAAAGGAAAGAACAGTAAGATATAAAATCCGGTGTTCTTATAGATATTTTTATTTTTACACAATAGTGCTCAATGTAAATTTAAATTTACAGAGCATTAATATTATAAATTAATAGATTTACAATATGGTTTTACCGCTACACAGTGATAACCATGTTTCAGAAATGGAAGCTAAAGCCCCTGAATTTAATTTTGTTATTAAACCAAAGACATTAGTTCCATTTCCCCATCAAGCGAATTTTGGAGTAACTTACTTTTTAAAATTTACGGTTGTTAACGGCACTGGAAAGATTCAAAATTTAATATATCTGAAGAAATATAGTCTTAAAGTGTGGTATAGTCTTAAAGTGTGGTATAGTCTTAAAGTGTGGTATATTTATGGGATAAAGTGCTCAATATCAGAGATAGAGGGTGTGTAAATATAAAAGTGGACATGGAAGTCAGCACTTAGAGGCGACAGTCTGTTTCATGCTAGTACAATCGTCAGGCAAATATATATATATATATATATATATATATGAGACAAAGTGGAAATTGATATCGTGTTTCACGTTCATTATGTTCACACGTCTTCCGGTCGGTCAAAATTAAATTACATAACTGTGTGTATATTTTTTTGTTTGTCTTGTTTTAACGCACTGGAAGTTCACCATAAGAAAGCTTGGCACAATTTTGGCTTAATAAATGCCAGTGTGATCAAGAGAGAAATATATTCAGTAAGAAAAGAATGCATTGAAAATGGAATGATTTCACAGTTCCCGGTTATGAACCTAAGGCTCATACATCATATGATCGCTCATTGCAAAAGCAATAATGGCATATTTTGGTATGAGTGTTGGTAAAGAAAGTAACGGAAGAGCTGCTTGAAGTCGCATAATTTCGAGTTCAGCAGAGATTGGTGACTTTAATACAAAAATGTATCATCTAACATTCATTTTTAAAATTTCAACCGGTTTGGATTTTAGATATATCCATATTCTGAACATCATAGCCTGATGAAAAATATATTGTGCTTGAACAGAAGATCTTAATTTCATTCCACTGACTTCATTTTTTTCTTCAAATAAATTTCACCTTTTTAATTTATTTTGTAATATTGCGAATCACGTTAAACTTTCTCAATTTAAACATAATTTTCCCGAAATAAATTTAAATCAGGATATATAACATTTTCAAATATAAATTGAATAAGCGTAAAATTCATATAAATAACATAAATATATAATTTTAAACGTGTGCTCTTGCATTAACTTGTTTGAGTAAAACTTATTTTCTTCACAAATGCACTCAATATATGCGCAATTAAAATATATATGGTTATATGTACATTATATCAGAAAGTATTATGTGAATTAATTCTTTTCAAGATAATGGCGTTATTACCCAAACTATGCTGATAAGATTAGAATAATATATTTATATGATGAATCAGGAGAGCTTCTTTAGAACATCTTACTACAGTAGAAGTATTGATTATAATTTATCAAGGACTTGTAAGATAATACAAAATCATAATATATGCAAGAATTAATGAATTGAATATTCTATAAAAATTAGTGCTTAATATTCAGTTTCTAAAATGATTTGGACTGATCACTGTTTTTCAATGTTTTTATTTCAACAAAATCTAAACATCATAAACATGAATCTCTGATTTTAAAAACCGTTAAAACATAATGTAATCAACATAGAGATGTTATTCAATAAGAATTTATGGATTAATTAACGGATATATAAAAGAAAAAGATGTTTACATTACAACAGACAGAAATGCACTTATTCAGAGTTGGGTCGACTTTATAGCCATATAAGAAATTGATTCTAAGTGTGCTACGTTGGAAACGTCCCAAAAGTTAATTTTGTAAAATATGTTACGATAGTGAGGAAGCTCATTTACAGTCTATGAAGAAATGTATTGATAATGAAAGCGTTCTTTTCCTTAAAGCTCTATTCTATTTTACTGTTGGTGACAAAGCAGTTTCAGGTGTGATACATGAAACTAAACGACAGATCTGTTAATATTGGTACAGATAAAAATAAACTTTAAAATGTATCAATTAAATTATTATAATGATGTATTTCCTTCAGAGACTACAATTTAATATTACTTAATATATAATATTTTATAATTTTCTGTAAGACGAAAAATATTTTTTATCCCTATATTATTTTCCTCATGAGATGTATTTGATTTTTTAGATGACTGCTTTCCTTGATTATTTATATGTTTTTATTATACTTCAACCTCCTGAACGATTTTCAGTTCGACAATTTATGGTGTTTTAGTTGGGATAGCATATTTACTTAAACTGTAAAAAGAATGTTAAGAAGCCTTATGCAAAATGTAAACTATTTTTTTTACAAATAGGCATATTTCACTTTATAAATAAATGAAGAATAAATGTTATGTTAATATAATAGGTACATATTTATGAAACACCGGGCATATAATTATCTATTATACACTCTCTATCATTTCCTATCATATTTGCGTAAATATTCACTTCAGCTTCTAATAAGAATATTCTGGTCATGCAGGAAGCATATTTCGAAAATCTCATTTATTTCTGCTCTTATATAAGTAGTTTGCATTGAATATTTTATTAGGAATGTATATGTATTTGAATATGTGATAGGTTGTTCGGAAAATAATGCTTGATTTTAGAATCAACTTTTTGTGTTATAATATTTTATTATAATACATGCACATAATTAAATCACTTCTTAATTTTATATCAGAATTCAATTTAAAATATCATACTCTGATCGTGAAAAAATAACAGGTGAGTTTACTTTTTTTATGAATTCAATCTTGGACATCATGCTTCTCAAACTGCTACCAACTTTAACGGAGCATAAGATAAATGTTTACTTACGATCAGACAGTATAGCACTGGTTTCTGAAGTTCCGCAATGGTGATACAAGTCTTCATAGAGAGCGTCCATCTGTAATTGGCATTCAACATCTCAAAATAATTGTCAAAGAAATCCACGCGAAAGTGTCATAGAAACGTCTTATAATATGGGTATTGCAACAATATCGGATAATGGCAAGAGAATTGGCAAGGTGAAGAAACTCGATAAATTGGTTCCAAATGAACGCAGTGAAATTCAAACAGTTCAATGTTTTGAAGCGTGTTCGATATTGTATATGTGAAATTTGAATGATCCATTGTTTGCGCGTTTTAGAAATGAACCATTTATAACAACCGTAAACAATCGCGGCTCAATGGCTTCATCAAGACGAACTCACCAAACACATTCCAAAACCGAAAATTAGACTAACAGAAGCTTGTGCATTACAAATTTCAGGAATCTAACCAGAGCATCACTGCCCAAGTTCACTGCCAGAAATTGGATGAAATGTACTTTCAGTTAAGCAAAATGAGACAGGGTCCGGTTAATCGACATTGTACAATTCTGCTTCATGAATATGCTAGGCAACATGTTGCCAGGATGACGTTAGAAACCCACCGGCTTGGAACACGAGACTTTGCCACATCCACTATCTTCCACTGAGATCTTCTCAATTGACAATTCTTCAAGCCAAAAGACAATTCCATTGCAAAGAAGATGCAGAAACTCGGTTCAAATTTCCTTATTTTCCAAATTTTCAGAGGTTTATTATAAATATATGAATAACCATGAAACACGATGGCAGAAATGTATGTTCAGGGTTTCTAAAATGTTAATTACATTAATTCAGAATAAAAGTTAATTCTAAAATTGGACACACTAATATTTTTCACCTGTTTTAACTTATGACAGAGTCTTGTTAATTCATGTTTGTCCTATTCCCTGAATGAATCTTTATAATTTAAGAAATGAGTAAGACTATACTGTCTAACAAATATACAATTCGTGATTCATACAGAACATCTTCTCAAGTTCAGAAGTTCAACTTTATCATTACAAAGAGGAAACCAGTGACAATTTCTTGAGTAAATTGTTTCAATACATCACAAAGTAAAATTAATAGGAATCTGTGTATTTAAACCTCGATAGAGTATACGGAAAATAACGCTGATAATGGTACCAACTATTGTAGAAGATCTAGTACAGTCCGTAAAATTCTATGAAATATCGAAACTACCCTGACGGCTGGAGCCTTACTAAAACAGCTAGACTACCAATTTCTGAATACTTGTGGATAATTGTTTCCATTTAATGTTTGGTCGCTCGTATCCATTTGAATCCCATTTCAGAAGTCTGCTCAGGTACATTTTTGTTTGTTCAGCACAGAGGCCACATGTGCTTTATACAGCAACTATGTTAGGCGGAGGTTTCTTACAGTTTCTTAGAGAGCGCCTTACCTGGCGTGATCAAAAGTCTTAACAAGATCCGGAGGCTTAAGCTCTCTGTCAAAATAACTTGGGACTTTGAGCTAGCACAATTACCGAAAGATCCCAAATATCTGTCTACCCAATTTCACAGATAAGGTTGAGATAAACCATGGTATGGTATTCAAGCATTTTCCAAAATTACCTCCCGCTGGTCTTGACCCCCAAGGTTCATAACATAAACAAGTCACCTTACTGACAAATTTATTATGATGGGATTCGAACCCAGGTATGATGTCCGGAATTGGAACGTTCTAGCCACTCGGTTACGTGTCCATATATACAGCAGTAAATAACCTAAACAGTTCAGCCCAATCAGTGTGTACTACTAATACTACATATTTTCTATATTAATATAATTGTATTTTATCTCAAAAAATGAAACGAATATTGTCCGTTACACGATGATTAATTTAACTAACGTCGTAAGGCTCCATTAATATCTGAGAAAGTAGATATGCTGTAAAGTATGTGGTTAATAATAAATTACAGTCTCTTCATAATTATTGTAATGTCATACCGTAATTCATTATGAATTTTCAAAGCCAAACCAAAGTGGCCATTTCCCTGTTTAAACTTTTTGATAAGCAATAAATTTTGTTGTAGGAAAGAAGTTTCACTTTCCCGATCCAAGTAATGCTGCCTAACGGAATATATATGAAAACTTCTACTAGATTATTTCTTATTGCGTCGTACTGCTAAATTCTAAAAAATTTAATAAAGTATATTTGTTAATTGATTACAAATCAAGTAAGTTAGTGAATAAATTATACACTTTATTCCCGTATTATTTCATTGATGGCAGTTTTCAAGCTTATTTTATCGTCATGATCGATTATACTGATCACATAGCTCATTTGGCTGTAACATTCCACTTAGAAATCAACATACATTTCAGATTCAAATAAACATACGCGAGTGTTTTTTTGAAGAAAAATACACGCTGGAAATTCTCATTCAACCTACCCATTTTATGAAATATTCAAATAAAACACTCTGTCCTAGAAGGCTTATAGTGTCAATTAAAGGGTCAAGGTGAAATATACTGAACGTAAAATATGTCACATGTTGATTTTCTCTAAAATTTAATAATTGTCTCGACCCCCTCTATTTGATATTGAAAGCAATGAATAACTCTTTCAACTTTTCCATGAGTCAACTTGGAAGTTTTTCATCATTTTATAATAAAGTATATAACTGATTACAGCGGGAAAACCCAGAGTGCAAGCCCGAGTTTATTGTTAGTAATACTGAGCATCCAACTCAAGAGTAGTTTTAATACAACCCGCTGTGCTGACTCCGATCACACTTTACGGCTTTAATATCATTATGAATTACTGCAATTAATTGAATTAATAAAGACTAAAAGATAGGTTTTCATATAATTACATCGGATTATGGTTATATCAATAGCACTTAGACAACTCCAACTGATAAAGAGAAATCCTTTGAATGGAAGTTGCAGAAAGAAGCAGAAATACAGGGATTAATTGAATAATGTAGATATTATTTTGATGAGTCTGGAAAGGGGATATACTTAATTATTTGGAACATATTTATAATTATGTATCGGTATTTAAACGGTTTAAATTTATTTTCATATCCTTAATGGCGCTGAGTTAAATCGGCTTCTACAATCTTCTTGCATTTTCGTGCAAATTATATTTTGCTGATTCGATTACATATTTAATGGGACTCTGCTACAACCACAATTCTCCCCAGTATGTCTCAACCTGTATTATTCGGACAATTGTCCTTATGCTAACTGCCATATGAATGGCGTTTCGGCCGTTGTATGCTTCAGCCCTCTTCAGGTGTTATTCGTTTGAGTTTCGATCTAACCCTTTATTTTGTCCAACGAGATAGATTGTTCTAGTTTCACGTGTCATGGCACTTTTGGATATCTCAGTTTCAGTTATTTCCCTAAGTAATTCACCTCTCCATTTTTTGTTCACCTCATTGTAATAAACATAAGTACGATAGTTCGAACAATTGAAATAGAATAAATAGCTACAATATCTCATTTCAGAAATATAGACGGAAGTCATCAATCTATTGCAGTATGGAGGATATTCTTTTTCGTTAGCCGATATTAATTTGTTATTTTTTATTTTTACATTCATCTCTTGTATTGTTCTTACGCACAGAGTGATTGAAAAGCAACTCTCCATTTTATCGATGATATGGACTCCTGTTTAACTATAATTTTTACAAGACTGAAGTGTCCACCATTCATAATATAGGGAGTTAGCTTTCAATCACCCTGTAAATATACGTTTAATATTCTTCTTAAATCCTGGCATCTGATAATATATTTTGAACACTCAGTTAATTCAGAATTAAACTATGTTTTTGACGCCTTAAGTTCTAATGAACCTGATCGCGATTTGTCTGTTATAACTTGTGAGTTTCTTTTTGTAATTTCATTTTTACGCTGCTTGTTTTTTTTTTCAGAATTAAAATGATTTTTACCATTACTTCTTTCTTCTAGATATCAATAGTAAAATATACTCGATTTATCGACAAATATATAAAGGAGAGAAAAATACTTTGAAATTATGGATCAGGAAATTAATGTTGATGCACAAATCCTCACAGGCGAGTCATTTTGATGACAGACTCCATGAAAATATTAAGGAAGGCGGAAGAAAACTTAACAGAAGAAAAACCCATGCTACCCCTGCTTTAAATGATGTTACTGAATACAGAAAAGAGAGCAAAGATAAAATAATGCTCGCGTTGCTCCCCTTAGTTTTCTGCTGCTTGCTCGGCTGCCATTGCCCATAGGAACCACTTCTTCTACCTGTATCGAAGTGACATGTCTGACTGAAATAGACGTCTCTTTGTCTCTGCCCGTAACGAGTGTAAGTGTGTCCTCAATTGAGCAAAATCAAAATTTGCTGCACGAATGTAAGAAAGTATTGCATCTCGCAAATTCAACTCCAAGGATTATTGGCCTCTCTGCAAGAGCGTACTTAACATTAGAAAACCCTCTATACCCACTTTGTTCAACCTGTTCGAGGTTATGACCTCTTCTGCCGACAAGGCTAAATGCTTTGCTCGAAAAATCTCATTCAATTCAACGCTCGACTCTTCCAGTGTATCTACACCCGATTTCCCCCCTAAGAACTGAGGCTATATTGAGCGAGCTGCACATTAACCCGTCATCTGTATTGGGCATTATCTCTAATTTAGACCACCACAAGACTAGTGGTGGAGATGGGATAACAGCCATTATCCCGAAGGAATGTGCGCCTGAATTGGCCACTGCCCTCTCTAAATTATATAACTACTGCCTCAATGAATTTTGTTTTCTAGACTGTTGGATGTCTTCATCCATTGTTCCTGCCCTTAAGAACTCTGGTGACCCTTCTGACCCTTCTATTTACCGCAGTCTCAGTCTCCTACCCCTCTTCGGCAAAGTCTTCGAAGCTTTAATCAACGCCGAAATCGTTAAGCACCTTAAATCCCATGATCTGCTCTCAGTCAAGCAATATGGTTTCCGATTTGCCCGTTCTACAGCTGATGTGATTACGGCCATCACTGAAATTGTTTACCAAGCCCTTCATAATAACGGAGAAGCTCCTGTCGTGGCTCTAGATATCTCCAAAGCGTTTGATAGGGTTTGGCATGCCGGCCCTCTTTGCAAGCTTCAGGGTTATGGAATTTCAGATCGATTGATTGATTTATACAATTATTGCTGTCAAACTGTGTACTGAAGGTCGTTCTCAACGGATTCTCCTCCAGTTACTATCCCACGAACGCGGGTGTTCCCCAAGGCTCCATCTGTTTTACAAATACTTTCACGGTAACTGCTCCGATGAGCTGCTTTCGCTGGTTCCCAGACTTCATGAATTTAAGCGTTCTACTAGGCTGGCATCTCGCTCACACCCTTTCACTGTCGAAACTGTTAAATGTAGCCGTCTCTTCTACTTCGATAGATTCATGTCTCGCACCTCTCGTCTGTGCAACTCCCTCCCCTTTTCCTGTTTCCCTCATAGCTATAATCTCCAACTATTCAAATTTAATGACAATCGACGTCTCCAGATGACTTGATCTATCCCTATCCTCCTCTTCATCCCTTCCTCTATCACTCCTATTTGGTCTCACTCCAATTCTCTGTACCCCTTGCGTGCTAGTGGTTTCCCGCCTTTCTTGGGGTGAAACGCTTAAATAAACCCAGCCGCAAATGAAAAGTAACCAACAAAAGGACAAATGACGAAGCCATAGAAATTCTGAACTGTATGTGGCAGTAAGCCAATTCTACAAAGAATTAATAAATGCAAGGCTACTGTGAGTGAAATGCCTTTGATATGATTTCCTAGAGGTTTTCTGGAGTGGTAAATGCGTCACTAATAATAGTTACACTAAAATGTGCATTAGAACCAGTTACCTGAAGGTGAAGTCTGATCAAACCCGGAATAATAAACACCGCCTAATTGGGTAAAGAGACAAAGGATAAAGTGTAAAAGGAATTCGGCAAGCTGGTTCATAATGGATATATAGTATAAAACAATTGCAGTAAATACAGCGGTACATCAAAAGTATGGAAGTGTCAACGAAACGGCAATTCAAGATTCGTATAAACACGAATAAGGTGAGATTTTAAAACAAAATGGCAAAATGATCCTAAATTTGAACTTTTAAGCAAACTATTCGATCGAAGTATGTTGACAGATTTAGTTGATTCGAACAGGAAAAAATCGTTGTCTCTGATGATGACGCTATTTCCGAAACCGTTTTTCTTTTAATGCCAGGCTGCTTCAAGTCATACGCAAACACAGAACGTCACAGATTACTTTTTTATCTGTGAAATACCATACGTTATTGAGAATGCTAATGATTCTTCATGTTTAGGAAATCAGTGTTTTACTTTTAGACTGGTTGCAACCTAAAACTAGAGAGCTCAGTGTATTTAAACCATAAATGCTGGAGAATAGATGGATTCATACATTTCACAGGATCATTAGTTTATTCTGCTATTTAACCTTTATCGGGGAGAGTCAAAATAAAAATAGGACCTCTCCTAAGAAGCTAAAATAAGCGGTACAGAAAAATGATGGCTGCCTCCATAATAATTATTGAATTGTTTTATGTCACATAATTTAGACACCTACATCCAAACAATCGTGGATAAAAAAAGAGGATAATTACAACTTATGGAGTAAAGAAACATACATAATTTACTGACCGTCACAGTAATAAACAATGCAACGAATTCTGTAAAAACAAATTAATATAAAATATCACATGTTTAAACTTGGTTTCCGATTATTCTTAAAAGATTTGGTACATTCTGGTTTTGCAGTTTTGAAACGTTGAAGATGGAGTTTTACCGTGAAAGTTGAGAATATGTTGGATGTGAAACAAGAAATATTTAGTGAGTGTAGAAACTACAAGGAAATTGCTAACAATTTGAAAGAGAAATTTGAAATGAGGAAAAAATCTTGGAAATTCTGTCAATTACAGGACAATCTGAGGGAAACAAAGAAGCAAATCGAATACATAAAACCCAATAAGATTTTCCGGAACACTGATTAACACAGCACAACATAATACTCAAGTGCCGACTGCTACTGCAACTACCTTGAAATGAGGTGTAAATTTAGAGTGAAATTAGGTAAGTTGAAAATGGCCACGTCAGCACCCAAACAAGACAGACTCTAGAGTGACCCGAATTTGAAAGAAATATGGAGAGCATTAAAAGCAGATACACTAAATTAATGAAAATAAAAATTCCAAGTGGGACACATTAAGAGAAGCATTATTACCACTAGCAGACGAGATCATCTTAAAGGTATCTAGACAAAGATAGAAAGAATGGATGATAAATGGACTATGTAAAGGAGATAACAAACAATGACAAGGTATGTTATGATTATAGTACGTTAGCCAAAGAACCCCTGAAACAAATGCGCACGAGACAAGGAAAAGGGTGGAAAAATATAAAGAATGATGACCACGGATAAGGCAGATATACATAAGAGAATAAGAGAAATAACAGGACAAGAGAAGTGCTCATCGGCATAAATCAATTTGGGGGGAACTCTGATAAAAGTGAAATAAAAATATTTCAAAAACGGAAGAAATACGTCGGAGAAATCTTCCACCATCAGTGGCTAAATTTAACAAGACCAAAGCATCAACACCAAATGGAAATAGTGGTCCTGGAAGTATTGGATAACTTTGACAGTCATAAAAGTACATAAAATATACTACAGTGGTGATATACCAGAAGTTCTTAGTTGGTCCATCTTCATAGCACAGCCTGAGATGCAAAATGCAAATGAATGGAAATTCCATCGCGCAATCAGACAAATGTGTTACACCAAAAACGTAATCAAATTTCTGATATAAGGAGCTCATAGGAAAATTAAACCCGAGCATGGCAAGAACAGAGAGGTTTTATTAAAGACACTGGAACAGGGAATGCTATATTCATGACCAGATTGATAACAGAAAGATTAATAATAATGCAAACAATGTATACATGTTTTACAGATTATACAAACAGGTTTGATAACGTACGTCACGCACAACTTTTGAACTGCAAGTTAAACTTGATTTATTTAGTGAAGATATTAAAATAATCCAACTCCTATACTGTGTACAATCTCCCTTCATACAGATAGAAAATTAATTCAGCAAATACAAAAAATAGAAAGTGTTGTAAAACAAGGATGTATCTTTTCAGTACAATGATTCCACCTTTACCACGAGGTGATGCTGTGTGAATCAGACGCCTTAGCAGGATTCATTATTAGCAACCGCAGTCTTAACAACATAAGACATAAAAATGACAGTGTTGATAGCAGACACAAAAAGGTAACTACAGAAGCTCATACCGAAGGTAATAAAAAAGCGAGAAGGAAGGGGTAACTACTAATTGTAAGAAGACAGAATGTAGGTTTAGCAGCAACAGGAACAGTAAAATATAAGAAATAAAATTTTAAAAACACCAAAATCAAGCAAATTCAAAGATTTATATACCTAGGAAGTGTTTTAACATAGATCTGGAAATCCGACACTGAAATCCGGCGATGCACTAGATTAGAGAAAATTGTCTTCCAATGGCAAGCAAATATTAAGAAACCAGAAATTTTCGTTAGAAACTATGAAAAGGATACTGGAGAAATAAGGCTTGGATAATTTCAGATTCACGAGACATTTAGAAAGCAGAGGATATCAGCTAATAATCCGCATAAACTAAACTTGTATACATTTTGACACAACAGGAATTAGAAGCTAGCAATCAGGCAAACCTTACTAAGAGCTACAGCGAGCAGGGTGTTGGGGAGAGCCATGTACTGAAAGAAGACTGTGCAAAATATAGTACAAAAACAACTACTCAAATGTGACAAGAATATTTACGCCAAGCATGAAAAGAATACAAAATTCCACGAGGACCATCCAAAACACGCACACATACACATACGCTGGGAAAACAAAAGCTGTCCGTCCAATCCAAGAAAGATTCAAATATAAATTCTGATTTTCAGTCAGCTATTATCACATATACATTCATATATTCATAAGTAAACAGTTTTGTATGTCGTTAATTCCTGAGAATTGGCACAAAAGGACATTGTAAGTGAGGTTTCAGAAATAATGATCAACCCGACTAGCTTAAAAACTATTAACTTACACAGAGTTATATAAGTTAAAATCATCAAGATGTTTGAATCATTGACTTTAGATGACGCTTAAAGAAATATATTTTAAATTCTGATTATGTGACGTATCATTAGCAAACTGACATTTATTTTTTAAGAGATGTAACAAATAATAGAAGAAAATTTAAAAAAACTTGAGCTTTACTTAAAATTAAAAACCAAAACTAGAGAATATAAAGATGAGAAACTTTTAAATGTAACAAAAGTTTTATTCTTTAATTTAGTCTTCGATATTAAAAGAGAAATTTAACAAAAGGAGGTTAGAATAAATAGAATTCAATATCAATAACAGTGAAAGTGAGGACTATTATTTATAGAATAAGAGTTTCTGTGATATCCGTCACGAATCTCCTGCAGTTATTGCTAAAGAGCGCAAAAGAAGAAGAAAAAAGCAGAGTTAGCGTATGTCTTCATTGAAGTCAGTCGATCCCAGTGTATCACCTTTTCTCGTTTCAATAGCGCATCACCCGAAATGACTAGAGTCAAGTAAATATAAAACGTGAATTTTAAAATACTATCGGTTGTTAATGAGAAACAATACAGGGAACTGACATTTTGTAAATGAAAAAATCGCAAACAGAAAATACTTAACCTGAGGAATTACAAGCTATTGAAAATCTTTCAAAACATTATCTGAAATGATTGTGACTAGGGCATCGATTTTTAACAAAAGCAATGCTTGGGCAACATTTTCTAAGTTTCTATATTAGGAATTTTTAAGCTCGCTGTATCATAAACCTAAACAATTTATTCCACTTTTGTCATTTACATTGATATCATGATTTTTAGAGAGACAGGCGCTCTAGTAAACATTTTACGGATAAACACCTATAGAGTCACAAACGTACTTAAAAATAATGATCATATGATTGTTTTATTGGAGAGAAAGCTCGCGGCAAAATAATGGTATGCTGCTTTACCCCGATGTCCAACAGCGAAAAATAAAACAACCTATGTGCATCGCCTCTGGCAGCGAACTATTCCGGAAATTCCCTGTGTAGTAATTCCGACTTTCTCACCAGTAAGGTGTTCAGTAGAGTGACACTAACTACAGCGAGATCTGATCGACTGCACGCTAAGTCTACTCACAGGACTGCACTGATGGTCAAATATCCAGGGTAGTGATAACACGATATCTCTGAGCAGAGGGCTTCCTATTCTGAAGTCGACAGCCAGAACGGAGGGTTTCCCCGATGGTATCGATGACCAAGATGAGCTTTCCATCGGAGACTATCGTTTGTCGTTTGACCTGGATGAACTCTCCTTTGCTCAAGATTCACGACTTTTGTTTTTTGTTATTTCACTCAAACCCTGTTCTACCAATTACTCAAGCTCACCAAGTATGTTACGCGCTGCTTTCCTCTGTCCTTCAGTCAGTCCCGTGAGTATAAGATTTTTCGAGACCTCCTACCTCATTATGTTTTCAACTGCCTCTTTCAGATGTTAAGCATATTTTTGTTTCCATTTTCTCTAAGACTTCGTCATTACACACATGTTCTATCAATCGTATCCTCAGCACGTTTCTGTGGAACCAAGTATATTCTTCATTTTGAGAAGCTGAATCGAAGACGCATGAGGCGAGACATGAACAAATAACTAATGTAATATATGGAGGGTGCCCGTCGGTTGTTCAACTTCGCACCGAATGATGAAGTTGAGTTTAGCAGCAAATTGAACCGTCATGAATTTAAGGGTAAAATTTCATCTATTTACAATGTTCGGACTGTTGTCCTCATCTTTATTATCATATTCACAACGTTTCGGCCCTTATACGCTCCGGCTTTCCTCAGGTATTTGGAATTTCGAATTGAACCCTTTATTTGGTTCACCGGGGTAGATTGTTCTAGTTCCATGTGCCATGCCTCTTCCGTTATCTCATTTTAATTCAAATTTCAAGTTTTTTTGTTTGCCACTGCAGTAGCCAGTAGCAGTTTTCCAAGCACTGACAACTATTTGGGTCAATTCAAGTCCGGGAACATCAGTGTATGAATCTTTGGGAGTTATAAATTTAAATAAATATTGCATTTTCTGTTGTTATTATTTTCTGTATCATTCTGTATTACTGGTTTCCATATAGTATTTATTTCTATACATGGCCGGTTTAGGAGATGTGTGTCGCCTAGCCTATATGATGATTTCTTAAGTTTTCCTATTTTCCAGTGATGCTCTTTGTCTATTATTTCAACCTCATCCCACAGGTGACAATGAACTCTCTTTTTCCTCCATATATGGTTATCTACATCTGAGATTTTTTTTGTTTCCCCTTGTGTTATGGTTTACGATGTTCTTACTTTAAGGAATGTGCCCTGTTTCGCCTTTATATTCCTTGCCACAGTTGCACTGGATGGCGTACACATAGTCCTTAGTAATATACTCTTCTATGGGTGGCTCTTTCGCGAAAGAGGTGTGTGCGATGTGTTGAACAACTTTTGAAGGTCATTCTTATCTTATATGGACTACATATCTTTTGTATATTTTCGATAATACCTTCTCACATAGGTAGGCAGGCCGAAGCTGTTTTCTGAGTGCTGCTATCAACTTGTACCCTTATATCCCAGGTTGTTGCGAGTTGATGCCATGTAGCCAGGGTGGTTGTTATGTTGTAGGCACTGCTTGTACTGACCATTTTTTATTTATATATCTCTGGTCGGCACTTACGATGTTTGTCCGATGTAAAGCAGCGGACTATCCCTTTCTTTACACTGTATGGATGGTGGGAATTGAAGTTGAGGTATTGAGGTGAATGTTGTCTTGAGCATATGGATATCTTGAACCCATACTCTATTTGAGATATTATTACATCCAGGAATGCGAGTTTGTTGTCGTTTTCTCTATATCGTCGATCTTATAAAGTTCACATGGTTCAGTAGTAGCTGGACCTCCTCCTGGTGTGGTCTGTGTATGAAGATAACATCTACGTATCTCAGCCATAGTTTTAGCTTTGGTAATGTGGAATCTAATGCCATTTCTTCGAAGTACTCCATGCATAAGTTTGACATTGCTGGTGATAATGACGAGACAATTGCTAAGCCTTCACTCTATCGATATAAGTCTGATCCTATTCCTAAGTGCATTGTTTGTGTACAGAAAGTCAGCATCTCTATCATGTTATTTATTGGTACGTCGAGGCCAGTCTGTCTCTAATTACTGATAGTGCCTCCTCCGTGGGTAGCTTGGTAAAGAAACTCACCACGTCCAGTTTCGCAATCTAGTTAGATTGGGTGGGAGTATCTTAGATTATTTCCATGAAGTGGATGAAGTTTTAGTCATATCAAGGTGACATTCCTCTTAATGGCTCAGTTATATCTACAAGGAAGCGAAACAGAAGGTGAAACACAGGACCTTGGCAGCTAACAATCGGCCTGAGCGGAATACCGTCTTTGTGAATATTGGGGAGACTGTATATGTGTGGTAGCTTGTAACGCTGCAACAACTGCCTATATGTCTTAGGTGGGAAATGGTCCTTGTTCCTGATTAGTATCTGTGACTGTTTTTGTTCTGTTTTCATTGTTAGGTTTTTCTTTACTTTAAAGTAGACACCATTTCTAATGTGGTCTCCCAGCTCTCCTGTATATTCCGATTTGTCCATCAATACAGTCGCATTGCCTTTGTCAGCTCGTATTATGATGATGTTTTCACTCCTCTCTAGGGTTCTGTTTGCCAACCTCTCCAGTTTTGCGATGTTTGATTTGGGCAGATTGGATTCATGCACTATCACACTTTCCATCTTAGCTAATCCGCCCGAACCTGAGGGATGTTCAAGCCTATTTCCTCGGTTCGCGCAATGATGTTCAAGTATTGAATTCGGCTGATGGTTGTGGAGAAATTGAGATAAATGTTTAGTACTGACAACACAGAGGCACTCAGCTAGTGTTGACTGATCTTGATTACTGACTTCTCTGGGTGTGATAGATCTTGCGCATGACCTTTCAGTCTGTTTAGTTTTTGTACCTGGCGTCCTTGACTGCTTTGAATTTGGATCTGACGGATTTATCCAGGTCATGCTGGATCCTCCATCGGTCTTCTTCGTCGGTAATTTCAGTTGAAGAATGCCTCGAGCCTATGGGAGATATCAGATTACAGTATTTGTTTTATTCAAAGATTGTACTGGATTTTTTCTCGGGAAAGAACATGTCCCGCTTTTTCTACAACCAGACGGTCTCTCCCTGAATTAACTGGAAGTCTTGGTGCTAAGCCTGAAGGGATGTCGTAATTCTCTGTTTCGGTGTAGGAATGTTAGATGATTCTATATTGCTGCCAGGTACTGGTGGGACTAATAACAGCAAAAATTGATTAAACACGGTACTGGAACATTAAGTTAAGTTGTCCTAAATATTCACAAACTAATGTCCGCAAGGACACATGACCCAGTGGATAATACGATTATTTGGATCCATTGAATAAACCCAAATAGTTGTGAGTTCAATACTTGACTACTGCAATAGCGAACAACGACTAAAGGGAGATAAGAGGCTTGCAACTAAAATAATCTACCCCCGTGGACAAAATAAACGGTCCAGTTCGAAATTCCAATCACTTGAATAAGGCTGGAGCGTACAATTGCCGAAACGTCGTAAATATGGCAACAAAGATGAGGGCAACAGTTCGAACAATGTAAATAATTACAATATCTAGTCTAATAAATATAGGCAGATGTAAAGTTTGTGTTTTTTCACTTATTCTTTTTACACAGATCAAAAAGAAATATATTCTTTGATACAGAGAAACATATAGCAGAATTTTAGTTTAGAGTCTTTTGTGAAACTAGTTTAAAAAAGAACGAATAATTTCAAAAATAGCCATTGATAGTCTTCAACGAAAAATAACTGTCGCGCATATCTAAAGTTTAAATACATCAGCAAAAATTTAAGAAAAAATTTAAACACTTCTGTAGTCAGCTTCTGTCGTTTTTATCAACGAAAGCTCAAACAAAAATATCAAAGATTTATTTCGGATTATTTAACTTTGGTTATTTCTGTCTGTTTGCATCGGGGTGAAGTTTAGTACGGCTATTTTGTTTTATTCAAAAGAAAATAGCAAATACACCAAACCACAAATGTCCTATGTCTCTTAAAATGAATTTAAAGTCACAGATACCCAAGTAGGAAAATAACATGTTTAACTCTCATATCTTATATAATATATAAAGGAAGAGCCTAATACACTTAAAATACATTAGTGTACCCGACTAGAATTCATTCCTCGTGGAAATAAATAAATTTTACGTAGCTAAATAATTAATACTGTGGCAGTCTCTTTCCAAGTACACTCAGTCATTGTTCTCGTAGATTCTATAATTTACAATCGCTACAAGTTTCCATAAGAATAGTTGTAAGACAGTAGATTCCACTTTTGGAGTTTTATGAAATTATAAATTATTTCAGAAAGGAGAGCCGAATGTTTTCTACTTCCATAAAGAACATTATTTTTATCACCTTAACTTTCCCAATTATTTATAGATTCAGTACATTATCTTTAGATGATTAATACACTTAATATAAAAATTAGCTGTTGCACCTGATATTCATTTTTCTGCTCGAGTCAAAGCAGAAAACATACTTAACTGTACTAAATACACAGAAGCGTTCCGCCTATCTTTTAATATTAAAATTATATTATTTTGATGCAAATTTACATGACAATATCACGGTCATTATCACAGCATCTGCTTATTAACATTTGTTTTTAAACAACTAGTATAGATAATTCACAGGACATCCTCACATACCTTCCCAAAATACGTCCCACGTAATGGTAAGACATTAGTGGCAATGGCGCTTACATCTAGCTAATGTCTTACATTATATGGGAGTATTTGTGCCGCACCTAGTGTATGTACAGATATTTGTAAACTAAACAAAATATGTATATAAATACCGAGTTATCGTAATATACATTCAAATACTGGTTAAGAATAATTTGTATACATGCATTGAACTATCTTAATATTTATCGAAAGCAATCTGTTCTTCAGACTTACAGTCTACTCTTGTGAAACCGTCGCGAATGAGACGAACAAAATGGTACTTATAATATTAACCGCTTCCTCATAAGGAAATATATGGCACCGTCAGTTGAAATATATCAAATATTTCACTTAAAACAGTTTTTCAGGAAAAATAATTTTCTCAAGTTCACTGGCTGCTATAACGCTTTCTAAAACTGATGGTTTTTCCTTCCTATTATTTTCCTTAAAGTTTTGTGAAAAAATTATTATGTCAATATTTTCTATTCGCGATACATGTAATATCCATTTTTCTTGTGGCCTGTTCTTGAAATTCTTCAATGGATGTGTTATTTATTTTATTTTATTTGGTACAGTTATTTGTGATTCTGTAATGCCAGAACATGAACTTGGTGCATGAAACTGAGTGGTTAACAATTGTAAAGCTCTGAAATAACAAAGCTAAGATCAAATAAATGGCATCAACACACAGATGAAAAACATTGTATTTGTTAAAGTAAAGGACGTGTTCTTTGTGGACGTTCAATGTATAAAAAGTAGAAACATGCCAGTGGAAAATTATTAATTCACGCAGTTTACGAGGATTTCCTTTGTTCTGCAGTTTGGTGTCGGGGAGAAATTTATATGTATAATATTGTCGAAATTTTCCACATCAGATGGTATCATCCAGGACACAAGATGATTGTCATACATTTATTGCCTGATAATTTACATCCCAAACAAAACAAAAATTTCATGGAAATGTTAATGATTACATTTAACAACGTTATCTTTTAAATGTAATTATCATTTCTATGAATTAAACTTCTTTTGTGATCTGTGTACCTTCAGGGTGTAGGAGATCATGGCCCTTCACATCTTCCTGTCCCTTGTATCTCTTAATTGCATTTGTCTTTTTGTTATCGCTACCATGTGCTCAAGTTCATGGAGTTACGCATTGCTTTCCCCTGCCCTTCTTTCCCTCTATCCGTCTGATCAACGCGTAACTTACTTGATGAGATTGAACAAATGGGAGAAGTAACACAACATAAAATTTTGTAAAATTTAAAGAGAACATGAGCCAGTTCAGCAGCACATTTCTTAAGAACTATTGAAGGGAAATCTTTAAGTCCACATGCTTTTTTGATGATTCCGTTTAGAGATGATCGCAGAAAGTACGAACATCAGTTATATTCATATCAGTCAATAGAGACTCAGTTGTAAATAGAAGGTCAGGCAAAGGTACTCCAGATGAGTCAAGAGTAGAATTTGAAAAGAATTTACGAACAAAATGTCCTGCTTTATCAGCAGAAGATATTACCAGCTTAAATTGAGTAAGGAAAGAAGGGAAAGAAAACATTATTACAGAGTTTGCCAGAGTTTCTACACCTTTGTTTAATTTATTTTAGTCATTTGTAGTTGTCACCTTTATCACTTCATAATCACTTTCTTTCTCTCTTCTGTATTGATCATCATAGATTATCGCAGAAAAAGACGAACAAGCTTTAGATAAGAATTGTGAAGCTCGAACTGTTTGGGTAGAAGTGCTTCAATCTTTCTTAACAAATCGCAAGAGGAAAGTTGTCTTGAACGGCCATTTTTCTAAATCTTTTTTGTATTAATGTAGGTGCCCTTTGGAGCTCTATCCTGGGACGTGCGTTTTTCCTAATTTTCATCAACGACGTTCTTGACGTCATCACTTCTTAAGACCGTATCTATGCTGATGGCAACTATTTACTTCTGTAATTCTTATTGCTTCGATAATATCAAATTGGAAGGTGATCTCTAAAATGACCTCCAATCTTTTGTTAACTGAGGCAAGGAATGATTTTTTAATTGTAACTCCGCCAAAACGCAACTTTTCTCTTTAACTATCTCAGAGAATTCCTTCTACTCTTCATGACTGATATCAATCTCAAAAAGAATGACTCATTGTCCCTTCTCGGAGTAACGCTTTCCGCTGACATGAAATGGAAAGATAATTTTGAATTATTTGCTAAATCAGCTGCTAAGAAAGCTGGTACTCTGTGCTAAACAATTTTTCTCGACATAATATATTTTATATATATATAAGTCTACCGTTTTCTATGAATTGAATATTGCTGCCATATATAGTCAGGTGCTTGATCAAGCATTTCAAGATTCTTGATAAAATACAAAGAAACGTCTAGATTGCTATAGGCCCTAACCTAGAATCTCAGTCACTTTTCAACCGCTGTAACATAGATTCCCTGTGTCTTTTCTATAAATGCATTCATGATATTCTACCTAATTTCCATCTATGGTACCTAAACTTTACAAATTTAAACGTAGTACTAGATTGGTGGCAATCTCTCATCTTTTTAGAGTTGAAATTTATACATGCAACCGTAATTTGTATTCGCATAGTTTCTTCTGTAACACTCCTCTTTCTTTCATGTAAACATTGATCTTCAAAGATTTAAATGCAATGCCAACCGTATTTACTCTCTTCATATTTATTGTTTTGTTATTATTTTCTCTTCTTAATAATCTTTTACTTATATATATATATATATATATATATATATATATATATATATATATATATATTCTTTCACGCTAACCATAACTTGTGGTTTTACAAACTTTATTGCATTGATCGGGGTCAAATGATTAAATAAATGATAATACTCCTTTGAGTAGATAAACAGCTTAAAACAGAGCAAATGATTTGAAAACAGGAGTTGTCAGGGATTTTGATAATGTTGTTGCAAGAAACTTCTTTGATCGTATCCAGTGTTCCACTTACGTAGACTAATAGTTTTATGATTCTATTGTTTTCCAATTTTAAATTCAAAAGCCTTATCTTTACTTATTTTGTAATAGCATTTAACTTATATTCTTGAAAAAAATTTATAAAATGAATTGGTAGAGGTCATCAGTGATGTTACCCTGGTTTCATTACGAATTTCGGGTATTGCAACATCAGATCCGTTTTGCCAGGTAACCCAGCTTGTTGACGGGCCGCTTTTACGCAGAATTCGCTCCACTATTTCCTTTCTTTTTTTTTAAAAAAACGCAATATATTTATTGTTGTAAAAGGTACAATAATTGTGGCACAAGGCCAAATGGGAAGAGACGAAATTCTGGTCTCCGCTAACTATCCTAGTCCTAGTTAATCACAATTACGACCCATACATCCAATACAAATTATCCATTTACCACAAGAACCCATCCCCCACCACTCAATCCCGGATATACCACAATACGAAACTGTTGAAACTTGACTAATGCATGGAATAATAATGCAAACACAAAATGTACTTAGAATAAAATGTATTGGAACAAGAAAGTGTACACAATATTTACATATAGTCTTTTGTATATTCCTAGGAAGACCGTTCCTGGAGAATGTGTTGACTAAGTCGCAGTCGGGCAGAGTCTCTAGTTGGATCTCTTGATTTGCCTCCCTGTCTTCCGGTACCAACCATATTTATATCGTCGGTACTCCACTATGCAAATTAGGTGGATCCTACCACAACACCCACCTCCCAAGTCTTGGAATCCCTTTTGGATTTCAAACTGGCTTCCTATATGGAATGATGATTATGGTTATTTATTTGTAGATCCCCTTTGCATACTTCATATGTATATGTCAATCTGCTTAATTTTAATATCTTTTCCGTTTTGGATTCACGTCCAATGGGTCCGTGAACTTTCGTTTCCTACCGGATCTTCTCGGTTCAGTAGCACTGTGCGGAGGTTCTACTTGAAAAATATCATGCATTACATCAATGGGATCTTCCTCCTCATCCGGTATACTCTCTTCATGCTCTAGAACGTAACATTTTTTGAGTTGGTTCTGGTGCCTTTTATGAGTATTCTTCGGCCCTTTAATTATGTAAATCAGGTCACCGATTCTCTTGTCCACTATGCCTCGCTCACAGAACTCAACGTTGTTTCTGTAGCACTTGAAAAACACCTTCTCTCCGGCGGTGTATCTTTTTCTAGCTGTATACATAGTGTTCTTTACTCTATTTCTTCCTGGCAAAAGCTTGTCAAACACTGGCTTAATTTTCCTAGCGAACATTAGTTCAGCTGGTGCCATGTTTGATTGTGTTCTCTGGTTTGGCGTGATTCTGTATACTTGTGGGAATTGCTGAAGCGCCTTTTCCGTTGGAACTCCGAGGCTTTCTTCAGAGCGCGCTTTAACGTATCGACAAATCTTTCTGCGAGTCCATTGGATCTCGGATGATACGGCGGCGTCGTTATGTGGTTAATTTGATATAACTCACAAAATTCCTTAAATTCGTCAGAAGTGAATTGTGTACCATTGTCACTCACAATACACCCTGGCACACCGAACCGTGCAAATAGTTCATGCAAAAAAGTTGTTGTGGTATTGGACGTAGGCTTTTTGCAGCGTAGTACTTCCGGCTATTTTGTAAAGCTATCTACCACTATTAAGTAGTAATAATCTTCTACTGGACCAGCGAAATCAATGTGTAATCTTTCCCACGGATGATCCGTCTTTGGCCATGGTTTGTGTACTATAGGTGGTGCCTTAGCTGCTAACGCACACCCTTTACATCGATGAACCATGTTTTCGATATCCACATCCATTCCTCTCCAATATACAAAGCTTCGCATTAAGCTTTTTGTTCTATTAATCCCCTGGTGACCCATATGAAAGTCCCGTAGGATTCTTTTCTGCAACTTTTTTGGTACTACTACTCTCTCACCATATAATAAAATTCCGTCACACATTGAATATATCTCCTGCACTTTTTGGTCATTTGCTACCATTTTGCTTTTTATTTCTAAAATGAAATCATCGCTTTCAGCTTCTTTTTTGATTTCCTTTGATGTAACCGGTAGCTCTCTTACAATGTTGTTTACCATGCTTTTCACCTCATAATCTGCTCTGATAATTGCAACAATTGATTCTTCGAATCTTTCTTCTTGACTCTGTACGAGTCTTGATAAAGTATCCGCATGAATTATATTTTTGGATGATAGGTGCTTTATGTGAAAATCATAATTGAGAAGAATGGTTCCCCATCTTAACAGTCGATTTGCCATGTAAACTGGTAACCCTTTCTTTGAACCAAAAATAGTGATCAGAGGTTTATGATCCGTTTCTAACATAAAATGTCTGCCGTAGATGTATCTATGAAATTTTGTTATGGCAAAAATGATACTCAGCGCCTCTTTTTCTATCTGTGAATAACTTCGCTCTCCTGGAAGTAATGCTCTCGAAGCATGTGCAATTGGTTTTTTAGAACCATCTGGCATTATGTGTTGAATACACGCTCCTACCCCGTATGAGCTAGCGTCACTTGCCACTACAATATCAAGTTTAGGATTGTAATGGGTTAAAAAGAGGTCGGACGTAAGCATTTTCTTTATTTCATCAAAGGCTTTCTGACATTCTACTGTCCATTCCCATGCCTTGTCTTTTTTTAGTAGTTCATTCAACGGAGCTCTTAGATTGTACATTCCTTTAATGAACGCTTGATAATAGTTTGCGAGCCCCAGAAAACTCTGTAGTGTCGCCACGTTAGTGGGCGTCGGCATGTCTCTAATCGCAATGGACCTTTCCGGATCTGGAAATCTGCCATTTTTGTTGATTATGTGACCTAAATACTTAATTTCCTCCAAACCAAATTCGCACTTTGATTCTTTGACTTTAAATCCAAAGTCCTGAATCTTTTTAAATACTTCATTGAGGTGCTCTCGATGTTCGTCGACGTTTGCACTCCTTACTATGATGTCATCTAAGTAGGCACACGCAAAGTCTAAATCATTCAACATGACGTCCATAGCTTGTTGAAAAATGGCTGGTGCCACTTTAATACCAAAAGGAAGCCTGTTGTACTTGAATAAACCTCTATGCGTGTTTATCCCTAGTAACTTCGAACATTTCTCTTCGACGGGAATTTGGAGATAGGCATCTGATAAGTCGATTTTTGAAAATATCACTCCGCCATTTAGCTTGTTAAAAATCTCCTCCGGACTCGGTAACGGTAGTCCTTAATTACCGAGTTCAACCCTGTCGAAAAATCAACGCAGACTCTGATTTGGTTTGATTTCTTTTTTATGCACACAATCGCCGCAGCCCATGAATTAGATTCTACTTTCGAAATAATTCCCATTTTTTCCAACCTATCAAGTTCTTCGTTAACTTTCTCTACACTTGCGAAAGGCACGTTACGTTTATTTTTAAAAATAGGCATAGTATTTTCCTTTAATTCAAATTTAGCTTCAAACTTCCATGTTTGATTGTTTTCTTCCAAGACCAGGTGTAAAGGTTTCCGGAAACTTTTTCTTTAATTCCTCTTTAATGTCCTGTCTTGTTTGCGTATTACTTTCTACTTTTCTACAGAATGAGTTTAACGGTTTATCCCACAATTCGAATGTTTCAATAAAATATGTGCCCAACAAGTTTTCTCCATTTTTCAGAATGAAAACTTATTTTTTTAACTATCCCGTTCAATTTCATGGGAAGTACAACCTCGCCTTCGAAGTTAATTTCCTTTCCAGTTACCGTTCGAGCGAGTTTCGTTGACTTCATTATTGTAGGTCTTTTTAAACTTTTCCATGTTTTATCGTTCGTTATTGTTAAATCTGACTCCGAATCGAGTTGAAATTTGATATACTTTTTCAATATTTCAGTCGTCACATATTTCCTCAAATCTCTATCTGATTTGATATTCGAATTTGTTTGTCTAATTCGGCTATTGAATTTTTTCGTTTTACAACACGATCCTTTGTGACCATTCTTTTGGCACACGAAACATTTCTTATTTCTATATGGACAATTTACCTCCCAGTGTCTTTCGTTACAACGTCTGCAATTATATGGTGGGACCTTTTTTCCATCCTCGTTCTTTTTATTTTCTTGTCTATTATTAAAATACGCCGAATTTTTTCTCCAATTTTTCTCTGATGGGTAATTTGACTGTTTTTTTATTTTTTTAATATAAGCAATGCCAGCTTCTTCGATTTTTTGCGACTCTTTCTTTAAACTTACGGCCCGTTGACACTGCTCTGCTAACTTTTGCAGGGTAAGGTTTTGTTCAGATTCGAGTTTAGACAAAACTCTACGTCTTATTTCGGCACTCTTACTGGATACCAGTCCTTGAGCAAAAATTAAACACTTGAATTCTTCAACCGTAATCTCTGCCAATCTGAAATTGTCACAATGTCTATTCACTATAGATGCATATGTTAAGTAATCCTGATCGTCGGATTTAGAGACATTCATCCATAACCATCGCTTATGCCAAAGCGACATATTTGCTCCAAACAGCTCTTTTAGCAATTTAAATGTTTCCGAGAATTCCAATTCAGTTGTTTTTCTCGCTAGAATAAAATCTACAAATTTGCTATGTTCTGCTGTACCTAGCTTTCTTAGTAATAGACTGACTTTTCTTGAATTCGACCAGTTTTCACAGTCTGTGTAGAAAATATCTTCATATCGTTTAAAGTACGCTTCAAACGTTTTTTCTTCGTCTGGCACATAGTTGAAAGTTTCCAGCGAATTAAATATGGTGTTATTAGAATATGAAGAATTTCCTTCATTTGCCCGATAGTTTTTTAATTTCTCCAGTGTTAACTTTTGAATTTCTAAAAGTCTTTCATCTTGCTTTTCTTGATATTTTTGCAGCGCTATCTGTTGTTCTTGCTGTCTTTCATCTTGCTTATCTTGATAATTTTGCTGTGCTATCTGTTGTTCCCTTATTAATAAGGCAAACTGTTCATGCTGACGTTGTTGACTCATCTGCTGGGATTTGAATAATTCAGATATGACTTTGGATAATTCATCCATCTTTAGCTGATAGTGTTCATGCAACAAAGAATATACTTTTAATTTGTGTATCCACGGATATCATATAAACTTACCAAAAAAAATCGAAACAACGTACGACTTTTTAATTTTACGTCTTGCTTTTACATTCACGCCCGAGATAATCAACTTTGGTATTTTTTTTTTTATTTTTTTTTTTTTTTATTTTTTTTTTTTTGTGAACAGAGACCGTCGGACTTTTTTTTTTTTCGTTTTCGACTTCTGTTCGCGTATTTTAATGACAACTTCTGATTTTATTATCAGAGGTAATTTGTCACTATATTGTTGAACAAACAAAAAAAATAATTTTTTAAAGTTCGTTACCTTTCAAAGTCGACACAGTGTATTTGTGCTCCTTTTCCTTCCATGCATGTTTTGTAGTCGGCCAGTTTTTTCTCTTTTTAACGGGTGCCTCGTTGTAGATAATTTTTTCAATTTAAAATTACCGTTATTTGTTTACGACACCTTTCAAATTTTTCTGAGTGAACGTTCCTTTATGCTTAGTCGTCCTTTAACGAGTTTTACATATCCAGAAGTTGAGAATCCTTTGTCGTTACGTTAAAGTTGGACTTTGAATTAATAATTTTTTTTTTCAGCCTGGGTTCTTCAATGACTTATCCCAATTGTTGAAAACTCTCAATTATTAATTCTTTTTTTTTTCTCCGTATGGTTCGTCTACTTCGTCGCCATTGTTGAAACTTGACTAATGCATGGAATAATAATGCAAACACAAAATGTAGTTAGAATAAAATGTATTGGAACAAGAAAGTGTACACAATATTTACATATAGTCCTTTGTATATTCCTGGGAAGACCGTTCCTGGAGAATGTGTTGACAAAGTCGCAGTCGGGCAGAGTCTCTAGTTGGATCTCTTGATTTGCCTCCCTGTCCAACCATATTTATATCGTCGGTACTCCACTATGCAAATTAGGTGGATCCTACCAGAACAGAAACATTCACAATGTGCGTACAAAACACACCAATACTTTCGAACTTGTCTCTGCTTCTAAACTTACCTGACTAGCTGTCGGTTCGGGATGCGGTTTCGGTCTCTTTCCAGGGCATGCTTTTAAGAAATGGCCAGCAGTCCCACAAGCACAACAGTTTGGTCGATGAGCTTCTATTACCACGTAGATTGAATATCCTTCTCACATCAATGTATTTGGTATGTCAATGGAATTTTTCATGGCAATAGTTACCATAATTTCCACATCACCAGAGGCTATCCCGGTTTTACTTTTCATGGGTGAGATACCGGAAACCTACCCAAACTTAGCAATGAAAAAGCCCAAGTGGTCCTCTGAGATATACATATGCTTTCTATGCAGGGTCACTTTTGTATTTCTGGTCCCGAGGTATTCCGCTTGGAGCCTCACTGACTTGGTTATCAAGTTACACCCAGCCAGTGCCTTCGCCGCGTCTTCTGTCCTACATAAACCTACTTCGACTGGCCAATATTTTGGCCCCAATATTTAGGCTCTTAATGCCTTTCACCATGATCTCCCATTGGCGCTGATCAATTTGTGAGTTTTGATGTCTGTAGAGTACAGAGAGATAGGTAGTTCAGGTGTTCAACGTTTCCAGAAGAGATGGCACCAGTAACAACTCGTTTCCCGTGACAAACATTTCAAATTGATCCATGAGTCCCTTATAGTACTCCGGTCCTTTTTGGCATGTTCACTCCTCCTCACACCGAAGGGCTTGCTGCTGTGCGTGTCGAATCTTTGAGTTGTGTTTGCGCCATTGTGTTGGCGTACCCACGATACTGATCAGTAATAAACAAATAAAAACGAACATGAATTTATGTAAAGACACCATAATACGAAAACAAAATATAACACTAAAAATGAAGGAAGACAAAATTCAACTTATTTCAAACGATCTTAGCCTGGAAAAAACTGACGTGAAGTCAAATTTGTTAAAAAAACAATTATTATATCAGGAAGTAGATCTTATTTTTCTAATGATATTGAGGTTTACATTAGTCAGTCAGATTTTGTTTCACCTGCTGTCTACAGGTATAAGGTTAATGGCGAGGTTTGCGCGCCCTTTCTAGTTTGCCTTTCCTGAACATGCGCCAACGTTATGGTAAGTGTGTTTTACATTTAATTTTTTTTTAAATCCACGCAATAATATTTGCCATATTAGGTTCCATGCATTCACTTACTAACCTGTCTTAATTTTTAAAAATATATAGGGTGACCCCAAAAAACGGGAACTTTTTAACAATCCAATAAAATCAAGAGTGATGGAATAAAATATTTAATTCATAGTAATTTAAATCTTAAAACATGCCATTTAAGAAACAATGATGGAATTTTCATTTTTTAAAATTACGTCCTGTTTATGGCGTCCTCCTGTACGTATGCATTCTTGAAATCTGCTGTTGAGATCCCTGCAACATCTCAGCTGGGATACTGTGAATTTCATTCTCGTTACTAAAATGGCGAAATGTTTACTTGCTCAAGGTCAGTGTCTCGCAGTGTTGCCACTTGCTCATGTCTGGCAATACGCACTTCAAAAATACCCGTTTTTTTGGGTCACCCTATATATCTTTTTTCCGATAAAAATATATACTTTTATCTGATGAAGTTGCTATATCTTTACGAGAGCACTTTATGTTTATAGTCTTTAATATATTTTCTCTTACATTCATTACTACTTCTTCCTCTTATTCTGCTTATTATCATTGCTTTTATTAATTATATCTTCTCTATAATTTCTATCATTTTTGGTCTTCCTCGATTCACACTGCCCTCGAATCGCGCCTTTTCTTCGTGTCCATTTCTCTTTTCAACCCCTTCATCAATCGCTTATAAAAGAGTCCACTAAATACACATTCTTCTCGTGAATGCCTCGATTGGATAACATCGAAAAGAAAAAAAGAAGGACCCCCGTACTTACAAAAAAACTATCTGTGGAACACATTCGTTGTTCTCAAGTAGTTTCAGGCATAAAATTAAAAAAAGAAAAGAAAAGAATGAACAGCGAAACCGAAATCCGCCCACTGTACCAGAGATCTTGATCTTCTGACAACAGACTCCATCATCCGGAATTTTCCTCACCTATAGCATCTTCGATCTTCTATTATCCATGATCTTGATACCGTTAATGGATCTTTGAAAAGCAAATATTCGTATTATCCTTAGTTGTTTCAAAAGTTTGCAACCAACTCAGCATTTCGCTAGGTTTCACTGAATGGTCATATCGTTTCTTATGGGTGTGGCTGATTAAACACTAGAAATGCGTTGATATATAGCGTGATTAAATAGGATAAAGTACTGTACGAATGATGTAGGCGTTTCGACTTTTTATCCGTGGTTAGATTACCGTATATAAAGGAAGAATTGAAAGAAACATCTTGCTGTTTGATCTGAGTAGAAACAGATAGAGAATGTGAGGGATATATCAAAGCAAGAAACTATATATATATATATATATATATATATATATATATATATATATATATATATATACACGCACACTCACACACACGCACACCCACACACACTCACATACACACACACATATATATATATATATATATATATATATATATATATAATTATTTATTTGAATATTACAACATAAATATGTTATAAAATCACGAATCAGTATATAGAATAATAGGTTATTCTATATTCTATATCATCACTTGACAAGACACAAGAAGTGTTGAAACAAAATGGCTACTTTTGTCGTGATTTTATAACATATTTATATTGTAATATTCAAATAAATAATTATATCTGCTCCACTCTGTATTGAGCACTCTTTAAAGAATATTAATTGTTGGTTATTGGATTTCACTCCGTATATACCAATCCTAAACTTGGGTATATATATATATATATATATATATATATATATATATATATACATATATATATATATATATATATATATACCCAATAAAGGTAACAAGTACGTTGGTATGTAATTCAAGTGAATCCAAGTAATCTAAAATATTAAAACTGATCCACAATTAAGGATCAATTTTTTTATTATTACAGATCAAATAATTAATAAACAACAAAATTCAAAATCACCTCATATGGGGCATAGCCTATTTCGGCAGACGAAGATATCGGTTTTCTGTCCGTTTCAGTAATAGAAATTTTATAGTGAGATCTTAGAAAAAGCACAAGTCAAAAAACTAATACAGAATTTATCCATTTCAATATTTCAGTCAGTCAAAAGGCACGAGACAGGGGTCAGGAGAGGTTGGAATGTATTTGTCATAAAGGGAAGAAATTAAATAAAAGTAAACCCGAATATTAACCTTATGACATTAATTTGGGGTTATATGAAGAATGAAATATGAATTCAAAAGTAAAAGAGGAATAAAAATGTCTTTAAAATAACTTTAAAATATATAGATAAAACTATGTGTGGGATTAATGGAAAGAGAGTTGGGAAAATCTTGCATTGGGGAAGTTTATAAATTATAATTAATATAGTGTAAATAGGTTATAGAGGTGGGGAATATAGAAATTAGAATTATTTATACATTCATCATTTGAAGAGTTATTATTATGAGTTATTATTATATGAGAGAATATTACGGAAAAATAGTAGTTAATTAAGTTATATTTATGAAAATTTCAAATGAAAATATTATGAAAATTTCAATTTGTTTTTATGTCGATATTTTAACACGAATTTATTCCTCTGATTTAATAGTTAGCATTGATTATTGTATATTATCATTCTAATTTTTCTTCTAAACGTAAGTCACACCTATCTCTAAGAATATTGGGAGTACGTACAGAACCTATATTCTTCCAAATTATCTGTGATCTCAAACATTTCTCCTTAAATTCCCCAAATGTTTTTGAATGTGCTGCCTGGTGTTTTAGTTTAGGGTTAGAAAATGAGTGCCTATAATAAAATATATAAAATCTCTTTCCATCCCCCCGCGGAAATTCCAATGTAAACATAATTTCTTGTGGGGGGGGATGATCGCTTGATATATAACCTTGGTAAACCTGCATTTTCCCTCAACTGGACAATTTGCTTTAAATCTACAATTATAGGAGGTTTCAATATCAAGTTTGTTTTTTGTCCCATAGAAATGTCTTAACATATGGTTATTGTGTGAATTGATAATTTTATACATGTTGTTGGCATAAGAGTAGCTAATCTTAATCGTTTTCCTATGGAAGATCTTACTTAGAGGTTTATTTTTAATATATATATATATATATATATATATATATATGTATGTATGTATGTATTTCGACACAAAACATTATTTAAATAGCTTTCATTGAATGCGACAGAGAAGGAAAATATTATCGATTATGTTTTGATAATGTACATTTTCTTTGGAAATGGACCAAGAGAGTACAGAAAATGTCCGTAATGATTATTGACCCAATCGCTTTGTACCAATTCATTAGCCATTTTAAAGGAGTCTGATGTTAATGCTTTTCAATGTTCATATGTTCCTGTCCTGAGATGTATTATTTTAGAAGTATTAATAATCTTACCTTGAATAAGAGGATGCAGATATGTTGGAGTTCTCTTTAAACTCTACCAGAAAAGCTTTGCTGCTTCTTGCTTTCCTACTTATTGAAAATCCTCTTTAAGAACACAGCCTAACCCGCTAATCCGTCTACTTATCACAAAAAATGGAGAGAACGATAAAAAATACAATTCCAAGAAACAGTCGAAGGAATCAGAATTAAATGAAAATAAAATATTTGGAATTTATTAGCATATTCTCCTACCTCTTTTAAGTAAACTAATGGAAGCTTTCGTCAACTCCGATTTGGTTAAAGATCTCACTCGGCAGGGTTTCCTTTCAGATAAGCAATATGGTTTTCACTTCTCTAGGTAATTTGCTATTGTGTTAAAGGTTATTGCGGAAAGTGTTTTTTCAAGCTGTCGATAAGTATGGTTGAAGCCCATTCCGTTGCTCTCGATATCTGGTAGGCGTTTGTCAGAGTTTGGGTAGTCTGGTCTTCTTCGCACGTTGAAATGTTGTGGTATTTTCGTTTCAATTTCTCTTACCAAATCGGGAAATGAAAGTTGTCTTGAAGAGTCACTCTTCTAGATCATTTTGCATCAATGAGGATGTCTTCCAGGCTTGTTGTTCTTAATTTTCTTCAACAAAATTCTGAGGGCATCTTTTCTAAACTTGTTATTTATGCAGATGACAAAAATATACAAAATCATCAGAATCATAATATTAAGGTCTACATATTTTCAACATATGTATTCAATCGAAAACAGTGGTTGACAAAGAATTAGTATCTTCTTCGATTTACGATCAATCAGGACGTGTTGGATGTTTTGAGGAGTGTTGAACCAATTCTTCATTGCTGTTGTTCGTGGGTCCACCCTGAGCCGGTGTAAAAGCATCTCTTATGGTCGCAGCTATGAGTAAATAGTGAACCCCCAAACAAATACGAAACCCTATGAAAATATAAAATTATATTTTTACAATAAAGATAACAGCAATATATTTTTATATAATAAAAGATTACCAACAATATATTTATAGTAACCATATCACCAAACTCTATTTATTGTAGAATTACCAAACATATATTTCATCTGTAGTTGACGGCATACATTTGCATTCAAGATAATTAGATTTCTGCATTAAATAAACCATAGAGGAAGAGTGCGATCATGACATTCTACAACCTTTTTTCCCTTGTATCCGTTAGCAAGGCTTTTTTTCCCTTTCCCACCCTATGTACCGTCAAGCCATTCATACAGCCGCGTCAGGTAAGTTGCCTGCTGTATTCTCTTGTTAGTTATTCTTTCTATATGTCCTTTGAGTGCCTTATTTCCTCATTATATGTACAAGTAATCTCAGCTGTCTTTTTCTATTCCTGAATATAATTGTCTATTATTATTATCTTAATCAGCCGTAATGAAAATATATCATTAGCTCATATGAGAATAATCGGTAACAGAAATAAAATCGATAGACGTATTGCATGTCAATGAATTAGGAATTATTTCTATTGCAATGCGGATTAAGATATTGCAAAACTGGAGTACTTAAGTTGAATGGGAAAACTGCATCTGTTCGAGAAAAGAGACAAACGAAAGAACCCAGTTCTAATGTGGAATTTCGTGGTGTAATTATATCCTATTATTCCAATTTAGGTGAGGCCTTGATGTATGTAGACTGCAGTGACCGCTCGCAAAACTGTTTTTCATATTGTAATTATAGCTGTTAGCTATCGACTAAAATTAAGTGCTTACGAATTAATTCCGAGAAACAATAGAGAAAAAAGATAACATTTTCAGCATGTTAGGAAAGTGAGTAAAGATAATATACGGTATTAACTTGTGAAAAGCCGGACATAATCACTACGAATGTAGTGAGATGATAATCGAGAAACTGCATAGATAAGGAAAATAATCTTTGAAAATTATTGAATGACATAAAAGAACAGATCCGGAATGCATTAAAAGAGATTAAGATGGATACAGCAGATAGAAGAATCAGAAGCTGGGATAAACATCAATCAAAATAAGATCAGCAAGGAATATAAAAATGTAAAGCGAAAATTATTTACAATAGCAACGAGGTAGGAAATAAGTAGAATTGTCAGTCTTCGGAATCTAGAAAACACTACATAGTATTAGTTTTGCAATATAATCTTGTATGCTAGATAAAACTTCATAGATTCGTCTACTAGATAATAAATTACATTTAAATTTTAATCAGTAAACAAACCAGTTTGATATTCTGTTAAACCGACAAAGGAAACGCTTCTATGTGATATCTTGTGCAAAAGAAATTTACAAAACTCTTGTACATTTTTGCATATATTAATTAAAATAATGTATAAACAAAGTGTGACATGCATATAAAAACCCAAGTATCTAAGACTATAGTCATACAGTATATTTGACAAAGTATGCTATATTACGTTATCAAATATATTGCAATACATAATGACCATTACTGCTTTTTCAAAAGATGATCTGAATTTGATTTTATCGTCAAACTGATAAGCTTCAAACTATTATACAATGGGGGTAAACAAATATTCGTACACAATGTATTTTTAATTTATTGTATTTCCAAATAATGAATAAACATACTTTTCATATAATTAACTGCACACAGATGCATAATAACTAAATATGCATAGAAAACAGAAGAAACAGATTTAATAGAAATAAATCCAATTTTTGAATATTAATGGGGGAAAACAGTATTCGTAGAATACAAGAAAGAATATATAATCTTCATTTAATTCTTCACTGAATAGTCATTATTCGCTTCTACAGCAACCAACCACTTCTTATAGCTCTCAATTAATACGTTGCAAATTTTAATTGCTATCTTCTTCCATTCTTCTTCGTATATGCTCTTTAGATCCATTATGTTTGTTGGGAATCTCGATTAGATTTGAATTTTCGAATAACGCCATAGATTCTTGATTGCAGTTAAATCTAGGGAATGACTTGGCCATTTCATAATATTAACATTATTTTCAGCAAGCCATTTCGTCGTATATTTTGCAGTGTGTTTAGGATCATTATCTTGTTGGAATATCCAGTCAGGAGGAAGTCCAAGTTTTTCAACCGAAATCATTAAATTTATTTACAAAATATTTTGATATGCTGCGGCATTTATTCTACCATCTATTACTGATATGTTACTAGTAACTTTTGCAGAAAAACACCCCAAACTATGATGTTGTCACCACCAAATTTCACTGCTGGAACTGTGTTCTTTTGTTTGAAGGCATCGCCATATTTCCGCCATACATAATTTCTAGAATTACGTTCAAACAACTCAGTTTTGGTTTCGTCAGTCCATAATAATATTTCCGAATATGAATTTTCCTTATCCTTATTCACGAACGGATTTCAACCTGGCATCTCTTTGTCTTTTCAATAGCTGTGGAGTTTTCAAAGGGGAGCGTGATTTTACATTGTTCATATGAATTTACTTGCTTATTGTCCGTTTTGTGACACAGATTCTCTGATGAAGGCAAATCATCCTGCAACTCTTGACGAGTAACCATTGGATTTTTTTAAATTTGACACATTAATTTCCTCGAAGTTCTTGAAGAATTCTTCCGTGGAGCACCTGTTCTATTTTTGGTTTTCAACAGGTTTGAGTTTTTTTTATACCTTGCGATGAATAATCTAACGGTATTAAATGGAATATTCAGGTTGTCTGTGATTTCCCTCTAACTTTTACGTTCTTTCCACAACAGGCAGCTCGTATTGCCAATTTGTGAATTCTTTACTTTTCTCCGTGATGATAATCTTCTTGCACAAATATCAATTACACAATATTCGGTTCGATTTTTTTAGGCTAAAATAGCTACTGGTAATATTATCGCGACATTCTAGAATACTCCACTTGAATATTCTAGAGTATTAAAGCAATTTAAATGTTTTAAAATCTGAACTTTGCATTGTACGATGTGTTTTCACCTACTAAAATGAATAAAAATGTTTTATCTTCTATTAAATTTAATTTTTCTATTTTCTATGCATATTTAGTTATTAGGCATCCATGCAAAGTTAATTATATGAAAAGTATATTTATTCATTAAAATTTGTATGTTTACAAATATTGGTCCCCCCCTGGAAATTGTTTAGTTTCAGTTATGTCATATTGTTATGCTATTGTTTTTCATGAGTATTCTAACCTCTATTTTATGTGAAAATACATTCAGTAGCCCTATACACGAATTAGCGACACTAATAACTTCTGTTGTTTACACGAAGAGCAACGGAAGAAAACTATATATTGCATTAGTCATTTTGGCGAAGGAAGCAAATGTTCAGTATTGAATACAAAAACAAACCTTTCATGATATTATAAACTAAGAGCTGCTAAAAAGTTCGAATAAATACATATGTAATCAAAGGCATTATGGCATACCTCATCAGAAACAACATCGCAAAACTGCTCGTCATTTTCGGACTTCATTCTTCCTGAAATAAACGATATTTATTAGTGTCGATAATTTTTCCGAAAAGGTAAAGAAATATTAAATTATAATTTGCCATATGACATATTCTTTAATTAAATACATTTATATCTATAGATAACAACACGCAATTTATATTAACATTCTTTTTTCTTCTAGATATTGATATCGTTGTCATAATCAGGCTTCTAGTAATGTATATGCCGTGCTTTCCATTAGAATATTTTGTTATTCTCATTTCGTTCTATTTCCTTTTTTCAGAATTGTATTGCTCTTATATCAGACACACTACAAGTTCTATGTGTACCATATGCCGCAGTACTGTTTGCCGTATGTTTGGGCCATTGGCGGATAAACGGGTTCACTCTCTAGTTACTTTCTGGTGAGGAGTGTGACTGTAAAACCAGTAAGATTAAAAGTTAACCTTGTCAAAGATCGGATGAAAATTTCTCGTAGAGGTAACGCCCATCTAGAACAAATGGAGAGTATGAACTCTATAGCTATATATGCTGCCGGTATAGTTATTACACGGTAGATTCCTATATTGGCGTCAACAGTTAAGAGGAGGAACCAACTGTCCATGACCAAGGTGGACGGCATTCAATTTAGAGGATATCGGATGTGGTATGATCTGGAGTGGGATGGATTTCACAAGTTCTGCTCTGTTCAAGACCTGTCACGTTATCGAATCAGATATGTGGAGGGAACTGATTAGACGCTCCTAGTCATTAGACTAATGATGATACATTAATAAGGATAGGTGCTACTTGTGACATTAACACACGTATCACAAAACTAAAAGCTCTCAGGATGATTCACTTGAAGGTAATATGATTTTCATAGGATTACCAAAGCATATAAATAGGATTAAAAAGTATAGTTATTCATATTATGTGGTATCTTGTTTAAGTCGTAAATGTAATAAATTTCTTTTTGTAAATCCAACAAAGCGTATTTACTACGATGCCAGCTCAGATGTCATTCTTGTGATAAATATATTGATGTAAAAGTGTTTGTTTTTTTACGTTTAAACGGAAACTGAATTATTCACCTTACAACAAAATCTACATTAATGAAAGTAATTTAAGAAGATTAAAGAATAGAAGTTACGTATTTCTTTTACTCGAATTTAGTTAATAGCTACGAAAGTATTTATGACGGCTCTTGAATGAATCTAATCAAATGAAACAGGGTCGTATAATTAAACAAATCTCTGAAAATTCATAATCATCAAAAATCTATTACACTGATTACATGCTTTTCAATTCGCACCAGTATGACCGTTTTGTTTCCTATACTTTCTATGTTTCAGTCATTGTATCCATTGATCATCTTTCGATGGCAGCTTTTGTACTACATAAAATCTGTAGAATTTCGAACAAAAGCTTTGGATTAAACATGTCTTTGCAACAAACGTGAAGAGGAATAACTTGCTGAAACCCGTAAATCAAACATTGTCCTCCTTTGTTGCCGATATTTGAATCAAATGAGTAGGAGTGTTCCTACAGCATGGACTGTCTCTTTGGCTCAAAATGATGAACTGATCACTCAACCTGAGAAAAGAAACATTCAAGAAAACCAACTCGATCTGCCTCAAACAATGTCAGATTTTGCCATGATGTGATCAACTTGTGCTATTTTTATCACTTGTTAGATGTATTGACGCACAACCAGCACAAAACTTCGTCATGCCATGTTTATTGTGCAGAATATTCTAAACTCTCTCATGAGATATACTAGTAGCATTGACTATTTGAATTACAGTCAACAGTGTGTCATACATCATAAGTGTCAGTGGATGTATTTTTCATCACCTATTTTTATTACTGCAAACATTAATATTGTGGATAATGGAGTGTCTATTTTAAATACGGTGTAACCAATATATATATATATATATATATATATATATATATATATATACATATATATATATATATATATATATATATATATATATATATATATATATGTACATACATACATATATATATATATAATATATATATATATATATGTACATACATACATACATACATATATATATATATATATATATATATATATATAATATATATATATGTGTGTGTATGTGTGCTTGTGTGTGTGTATATAGAGAGACAGAGAGATATGAGAAAGTGTGAGTGAGTCATAGGACGGAGAAATTGTAATTAATCTTAAAAAGCTCAACATATAAACAAACACTTCAACCAGCTCGAAAATGAATCTACTTGTGAAGTGGTAGCAGAAGTTCTTAGAGAGTCATTTCTTGCGACTTCCTGATGAAATCTCTTATAATGGCCCTGTCTGGGATTTTTCTGTAGACCTTTTAATAAGCGTAGAAAAAACAAACGTAATTTCTATAGTGTCAGCGAACATTACGTGATGTTCCAGGAATCGTATCGAGACTTATTAATTCTATAAGAAGCCATTCGTCTGTTTCAGCCGATTAAAATATAATGTTATTAACAGATAACTGCGTGATTTCTCTCTGTCTCATTCATATATATATATATATATATATATATATATATATATATATATATATATATATATATATATATATATCGACGCATGTTTGTGTGTGTATGAAAGTGTGATGTGTATTTTGTGCACGCTTATGTCACAGCATTACACTTATATACATGTATGTAAAGTCCCAATTATAATTATATATATTTCACATATCATATAAATTTATTTGTAAAGTGTCCTTAAAATATTTGAATGGACAACATATACTTTCTAATTAGAATAAAATACGTTTTCCTACCATGCTCACAAATTTATAAATTTTGTCCGAATCATACACGTTCAAATGAATTCTGCACGATATACAGAATTCCAAACTTCCCACGATTTTCGAAGTTTCTTTTACGCCGTTTCTATTGTACGAAATGCCTATATAAATACATTATATGATGTGATATTGATGTGGACCCGAAGTAGGGGCCACGGAAGGAAAACACGGAACATGGGTTAGAGGTAAGAAAGATATATTAAACAGAAAAGTTACAAAGTATAGTGTAAGCAGAGCTTACTATCCAGTGGTGTCCGATATTGGTATCGTACGCGCCTGCGCATTACTGGTATATTTAACAACCCCCCACACGGGTCGAATGTGGCACAAGGCCGGTTTAAGGTGGGCTTACCGAGCCCGTAGGCTCGGCCAAAAATATTCCCATTTACAACCCGTATACACAAGTTTAGGGACTGTCTACCTCCCCGGACGAAACTTTGCCCTGCGGCAAAGCCTCGTCCGAGTTCCTCTCTGCCAAACAGAGAGTTCAACAGCAGAACACGCGGCTGCGCATTTCTGGTGCTACTCCCATGATATACATAATAATATAGTATTGGGAGAGTCCATGATGTAGGGAAGTATCGGTCTCACAACACCCCGCTTCCAAGAGTTTTCCTCTTTTTTTTCTTGAAGAAAAAAAAAAGTAAAACTGTTAATACCTCTTACTCTTTGGATTCACGTCGAGTGGTTGAGTAAATTTTCTCTTTCTCCTCGAGCGTCGTATTTCCGGAAAGATTGGGGCGTGTCAAGATCGAAATGTTCGAATATTACGTCGATCGGCTCTTCGTAGATATTTTGTGGTGTTTCCTCAGATTCCTTCAAACGGCATTTCCTGGGCTGGTTCAAATGGCGTTTGTGGGTATTTTTCGGTCCCTGGACAATATAGTTCGCCAATTCTCTGTTTGATGTTGCCTACTTCCCAGAATGTTATGTTGTTTTTGTAAGCCTTAAAAAGGATTTTGTCGCCAGGATTAAAATATTTCTTAGGGAGCGAGACGGTTTTCTTCTTGAATGGACAGAATTTCATCTAATGCCATTTTTCACAATGGTAACATGGTCCGGGAGGTTTCTTTAGCCTATTCGTATTTTGTTTATTGCAGGATTTAGAACATGAGATGTGCCTTTTGTCTTTTTGCGGGGAATAAAACGTTGCATTGCTTCTGATTTTTCTAATCTGAGCCACACCTGATTCCTCGATCGTTTTTGAGTCACACTTGACAGAAATTATTCTTTGATAATCCTTTGCTAATTTTTGGAGAGTCAATCTCTGTTCGTTTTCGAGTTTGGTAAGTACCCGACGTCTGACCTCGGCGTCTTCTACTGATACTAGACCTTGTATGAATATTAAGCACTTAAAGTCGTCTGCCGTCAGCTCGGCTAGTTTGAAATCATTAAAGAGCTTGTTTACCGACGCTGAAAACGTTAGAAAATCTTGCTGGTTGTCCTTGACTGTGTTCAGGCATTTCCAACGTTGGTGGAACAAGGTTATGTTAGGCCCAAATAGTTCCGTTAGGAGCTTAATAGTCTCTGAGAAATTCAGGTCCGTAATTTTCTTGGGTAATATTTGTCTATGAACCTAACATGTTCGATAGCTCCCAGTTTCCTTAATAACAGACGTACCTTTTTTTCACTAGGCCATTGCTCACAGTCTACATTGAACATATCTTCATAACGCCTGTAAAAAGCCTCGAGTGATTTGTCTTCCTCTGGTACGTATTCGAATGTTCCAATCGAGTTGTAGACTGTACTCTGGGAAAATGTCTTATCTTTTTTAGAGTTTTTAGAGCCGTTACATGAATTTACAAGTAATTCTTCAAGATGTTTTTGCTGTAGTTCTGTTTTCTGAAGTGTAAATTGTTGAAATTATATTTGTTGTTTATGTAACTCCATAAACAATTGTTGTTGTCTTTCGTCTGATTTTCGTTGGTGGAGTTTCTTTCTTTCTTCGATTTTTGTTGTTGAAGTTTCTGTTCTGTCTGTTGGTCCGACTGTAATTTGAGGAATCTCTCTTCCAATTTTTGCTGTCTTTCATATGATTTTTGTTGGTGGTCAATCTGGACCTTTAACATTTGGAAAATTATTTTTTGGAATTCTTCCATATTTAGATAATATATAGAAATGTAATGAAAGATCACACAAAACAGAAATAAATAAATAACAGCAATTACTGTTGCTTTGAAAACCCGTGTGCCAAATCTAGTAGTCAATTAATAAAATTAATATGAACTACTTACTGGTTTAGATCTTTCGAGATACCGTTGTTCCGTTAATTTTAATGTGACCATTTAAATTTTCTCCACACTTATTATATTTTTTTTAGAAGTGTGTGGAGAAAAGTATCACTTAGACAGCAAAAGAAATAAATACACTGGATTTTTCTTCCTTCTTTACGGAGAATTTGCTTTGCTTTTTTTTTTTTTTAGAAAAAACTCACCTCAATCAATTTGAGGGGAGGGTAATTTTATGCACGAGATTTGTAGGAATTCAAATCAATTTCATAAAATATTTTGAACACTTTGCTGAATACGCGACTTGGTGAATATTTTTTTCGAACTTGAGTCAACCGAAGAATTTCGAGCTCTTGAGTTTGTCAGTTTGTTTTGTGCACAAACTGTGTTTTTTGTAAACAGTCGTTCTCGATACTTGGTTGATCGTTTATTGCGTTTCGTTCGCTGATGTAGTAATGCCAGCACAAATTCTAGTTCAACACTGATGTGGGAACCAGTGGGGTTAAACGAGTCCTCTGTCGCCACTGATGTGGGACTGGGCTTTGGGGTTTCGGTGTGGGTGCGTGTCTCGAATCCTCTGTCGCCACTGATGTGGACCCGAAATAGGGGCCACGGAAGGAAAACACGGAACACAGGTTAGAGGTAAGAAAGATATATTAAACAGAAAAGTTACAAAGAGCTTACTATCCAGTGGTGTCCGATATTGGTATCGTACGCGGCTGCGCATTACTGGTGCTACTCCCATGATACACATAATAATATAGTACTGGGAGAGTCCATGATGTAGGGAAGTATTGGTCTCACAACAGATATATATATATATATATATATATATATATATAGACACACATTTTTTCTGTTATCAATAATAATTTAACATTACTTTAAAGACTTCATATAAATTAATTTAATTTTCTTTTCGAAGAATATTTAAAAAAAATTAGAATTACGAAATTAAAGGCGAGCATCATTCAAAAAATGATCTTACTTCTAAGAGAATAATTGATTCATTTTTTATTTATACTATTTATATTGTTCAGACGGTTGTCCTCACCTTTGTTACCATATTCACGTCGTTTTAGCCGTTGTACGCCGCAATCTCTTTAGGTAATTGGAATACAAATTGCATCCACAGTAGATAAAAACGTTGGTTGAATTATTTCAGTGACTTGATCCAGTGTCATGAGTTCAATACCTGGCCACAGCAGAGGTGAACTAAAAATGGTGAGTTGAGTAAAAGGGAAATAGCTGAAACTGAGATATCCGGAAGAGACAAATCACGTGGATATAGAACAATCAACCCTGTGGATGAAATAAAAGGTTCGATTCAAAGTACCAAACACGTGAAGAAGGTCGGAGCGTACAGCCATTGAAATGTTGTGAATATGCCAACAACATTGAGGGCAACAGTCCGAACAAGGTAAATTGTGTAAATATTTACAGTACCACATCTCAGAAAGATAGATAGGACTTTATTTTTAATCCGACATCTTTATTATTGCAATTGTTATTACAGAGGATACTCTTATTTGAAATAGAACCCTATTATTTTTTAAACAGTGTATATTAGGGCTATCTGCCTGCACATTCGAGAAATATTAAGGAGATTTGTGTTGGTTAACTATGGCGCTCTCTGTAGTCGTGAAGTAAAGCACACCACATCAAATGATGTTTTCTCTTACAATGTGTGTCGCTGGTACAATCCCAGCCGAAGAGTAGATTTTATTTATTAAGATTTCTTGAATGCGTATGCAAATACCATTATCCAGCCATTAAAAACGATTGAAGTAATAAAAAAATCACACGCATTCACCGTTTCCAAAATTTATGTCTCACATGGATATGTCAGATAGATTATGCATAGATATAAAGTGTGGTCCGAAAGTCTTGTCATCCGTACATAAATAATTTTCTATTTCAACGTTCTTTGAGGGTATTATGAAGGAGAGAGTTTCACATGAACGATACCAGAATACCCATCAGTTGAAGGAATCCATTCACGGAGACTATGTAACAATCAACAAAGCACAGCTTCGTAAAATATCAAGCAGAACATGGCGCCGCATCATTTTGTTCCATGAAAATGATGGTGTTCATACTGACCTTCTCGATGTGTGAGAGCGTCAATGAAAGTGAATAAACTGGATCCAGTATATGTGCTTTGTATTACTGTATTACGTGTTCTTCTTTTGTTCTCATTATGTTTTGGTAGGGAATGACAAAACCTTCGGACCTCCCTGTACATTCAAACATATGCTATATATGAACACGCATGCGTGCGGGACAGATTATATATGTCGAGCGAAGATTTACCGGCTACTGATTATGGTGCATGCATGATTGTGATCATGCACCCATTTCCACGCAGATTCCAACTAAAGTAAAAAAAAATTACTACTTTGTGTACGAGGTTTTGGACATTGAATCAGCGTCAAGTGTATGGAAGGACTGGGCAGATAGAATGGATAAAATACTCGCAGAAACTTTGCGACCGTTAATGGAGAATGGATAGTGCAGTGTCTGAAAAATAAAATTTAATTTTAAAATTAACAACACCAGCAGAAACACACATATGGAAATCCATGTGATAAATACAGGAATATTTTTTAGTCAACTTGAAATTGAAAACGAATGACCATATCTGCTAGTAGCAAAAAAAGTAGTCATCGGTCTACACCATATGAAGCTCTATTCCAGATATTGTTTTAACTTGGACATATTTAAATATATTATATTTGTGGATATCTCTCAATAAAAGGAAATATGCCGAGAAAGATAGAATCGTAAATTATGTCAATATTTAAATTTAATTCCCCAAATGAACGAATACTGTCTTTGGCTCTTATCTTGCGGCTTGACTTCAGTCACTTCCCCAACGTCGTAAAGTTACCTCTCAGTGCCTTTTCTATAAATATTTTCATGGTAATTTTTCGGATGAGCTCTTCACAATCGGGTCTAGACTCATCGAATTTAAGCGCAGTACTAGACTGGCGACGAGGTCTCGCCGATTTACAGTTGGACTGGGTAGATGTAATAGTAAATACTATCCTAACTGTTTTTCTCGTACTTAGCTCTTGTGGAACTCCCTTCCGGCACCATGCTTCCTAGCCAACGTTAAAATTTAAAAATTTAAATGCAATGTCAATCGCTGTCTGCTGTCCTGATTGATCTTCTTCTGTTCTCGCTCCTTAGCTATGGTCCTGTTTCTAACTCTTCCAAACACAGTAACCTTTGCGCCTCGGTGTCTTCACTGACTTGCTTAGGGCAAACTCGATAAAAAAAACTACACTCCATCCGTGACGTCCTACTTAGACATACATAAAAATATTCATATTTAACAAATAGGGATTACATCAGACAAAATGATTAAATAAGGGATAAATAAGAAAACATTATAAATTTAATGCTTCGTTTAATCTTAGCTTCATCAGAATTGATTGTGGAAATAAGTTATGGACAAAAATGTTTCGCCATTTAGAATCGTGTGCTGTTTAGTTTCATTGGTCATGTAAACCTCGTCTGTTTATGTTGCTGTATCCTGTTTGCACGCCCATATTTAAAAAAAAAACAACCGGAAGAAGAACCTTCAATTTTCGCGACCAACGACTGTTATAGAAACTGATTCAGCATATAAAAAATCTCAAAAACAACAATCCACGCGCATGATGCCTAGCAACAAAGTGTAGCATCTGTTCCAGCAGCAGCAAACCAGCCGACCAGTTCCAGCCATTAGCAACGGCTCAAGTTCCAGCTAGCTATCCTCGCCAGTAGCAAGGATATCAGGACAACACTTTTCAACGACTACAAATATTTTTGCCTAGTGCACACTAACTTATATACAGTAGGTTTTTTTAACGAAAACAAAATTGGCAACATATTTTTTCCACTTAAGTCTTCGTTTTGTTTGTTGTTGTCTTCCGTCATTCAACATATGTTTGCGGGCCAATATACCACCCTCAACAAAATATGATGTTGTGTGTGTGTGTGTGTGTGTGTGTGTGTGTGTGTGTGTGTGTGTGTGAATTCTAATGGACACGTTTTGTGTCTGGGATGTATTTCTGTGTTTTTATTTCATGAAGATGGTAGTGGAAAGAAATGGTATATTATGCGTGTATGGCTGTGCCGCTAATTACTAATTGCGCTTTCAGGTCATACTAGTATCAGTGTATGTGTGTTTTGAAAATGGATAAAATGTACCTTATTAATTTTATAGCAAATTTTATTGTTTATGAAAATTTATGTATGTCAGTAAATTTTTTGTATGGTGTATTGGTAATATGGGAGAGCATTTGGTTGAATTATATTATTATTATTATTATTATTATTATTATTATTATTATTTGTGTGTCTTGTAGAAAGGTGTATTAGTACGTTTTTTGGTTGTGTGATGAGCATATCGTAATCATGGAAGAGAATATATGAAAAGTTTATTTGACGTCGTCATACATATTTTAAATCCAGTTTATAAACTTAAGGAATTAAAAAAAAATTGTCCGCCGTGTCTTTAGCGATGTAATCTTAATTAATGTTCTTTCTAGATATTTTATTCGTAATACAATGTTCCTTCTTCATTAGGGCGGCATTATTTTAATCAAAGTTATGGATTGTTTTATTTGTATAACTTATTAAACCACACAAAAACAAGCCATAATTCTTATTTAAAAGATTCCACTCTAATATAAAAACGAATGCATACTATTATAAAGAAAATATATGGAAGATAGTAAGGTACAAACGCACATACATACGCTAAGAACAAAAGACGTAAGCACGAGAAATCTAACTAACCAATGGAAACAAAAAGCACAAAATTAGAAATACCGATATATATCATCCCATCATTCATTTCCCAAAAAACACATGAAGCTAAAAAAGAAAATCGAAACAAGTTAAATGTATAAGCATTTTACAGTTTTCTACTTGTTTAATCATGCCCTTAACTTCATGAACATATATATATATATATATATATATATATATATATATATATATATATATATATATATATATATATATATATATATATATATATAAGAGTTAAAGGATCTCACTAAATTGTAATCAAGTCAGAAATTTTAACTTCTTTCCGAATTGCTGAGATGGTGAATTGTGATATGAATTTGTATAAATTTGTATAAATTTCAGAATTCTGGAAAATTACCGATTACACCGAGAGGCGCATGGCGAATATCGGATGGTACAAGGAAGGAAACGTTCTAAGTAAAACAAACAAGACGGGTGTACTAGATTGAATAAAAGTAAAGAAATGGTAGCATTTAACTCGAAATCTAAATAAACTTGACACTTACTGAATTAAGTAAACGAAGAGACGGAAATTTAAGTGCAGAATCCATTCTATAGTCACCCTCCACCAGTATATATCCATCTTATGTCTACTGAAAAAAATATCTGTAATCAACTTTCATTTTTTTCCGATAGAGAAACCAAACATCCTCTCAATTTTATTTACACCAAATACGGTGAACAAAGACTACAGAGGGATGAACCTGAGTAAAACGGATACTATTATATGGATGGGTAATGAACTGTAGTATCTTTATCCAAGACATTTTGGAAGAATGTAAATGTTTTCTATTCTTTCTTATCTCTCTTTTACCAATACGTTTTACGTTTTATTTTTCAGTTCATTCAGCTTTTCATGTAATACATTCTAAGCAATAAGTCCATAACTTACAGGAGAAAAAAGAAATTAAGAAATTTAACTAACCTGAAGATAAAGTAAGGGAATAATTTTATCAAACTATACAATTGTTAACATTAAGTTATGCGTCCTCTGATATATTGTATCTGTTTTCGCATTGTTTATCACAAAGGTCTATACGTGACTGTGTGCGATAGTTGAATGAGCGATCGAGTTTCGTCTTTGCTAATGCCGTCGATTTAAAGTAGTTTTTCAACAGTTTCCTTCTTAACTTCGATGCCTCCTAGCAACCCGTATACAAAGCATGCAATACATAAAACGTAACATATCTTTATATATTTCACATCAGTTTTGCGAGTCGTACTTCCATCTAAGATTTGCTTTCTAGGAACATTCAGCAAATTTATTATGAACATTCTATACCTGTCAAACCATACAATGATTTCCAGGCCCTGGTTGTGCATAGTTATGTGTGACGGGATGATTCTAGTAACAACGATATACTTCTATATCGTTCATTCTCACATCCGGCTGGACGATTATTGACATTTGCAGTTTAATGACTGTGCTTGGCTGTACCGCATTCATTGCGTAATAAAACAGTGAAGACCAAATGTTAACACGTGACGTAATGTATAACATTTACTGATTTCGCTTGTACCACATTAATGCCATCAACCTATTTCCCACCGAGTCATCTGTATTGCTTTTTTCACATTCGCTACATCCGCAATTACCTGTCAGTATAGCTGTTTTCCGAGACTTACCTTGCACCCAGCGCCTATATATCTCAAGGATTTTTTCCACTTAGAGATTGCACGCACTGGATGATATCAAATTAATGGTTTAGGGTTGGCTCATCTGGAGAGATGTACGAACATTGCACGCATAAGAAATTCCAGGCAAAATTCGTTTCATTTTCCTATAGTTGGTTCCATGACAGCGATTCGGATATTCTTCACACACTCTTCTATCGGCGTCATTCGGTTCGTATAACAAATAACTAGTTTACCTAAATGTGTAGCAGTGATACACGTTAATAAATGGTCTCGCGTCTCATTCACCGATCATGTATCTTTAATATTTTCAACCTTGAAAATTAAAATAGACCAAATTTGGTAAATAATAGGTATCTGTTTGAGTTAGAATAGCATTCCTATCCGAGAGCACAGATTGATTCGATAACTGTTCTTGCTGTGTTTTCATTATCAATCATTCACTGATATAATCGATACAGCATCGATAAGATTTACTTTACAGTGATCTCGCAGAAATACATGCTTTGAATGAAATCTAAAAAATGTAGCAAAAGTGCGATACCTGGTTCCTGTGCAACTTCAGCTATTTTGTGTATTAAATCTAACTTGGGAATAGGAAGTAACTCAGCCTTTATTTCTTTTGATAAGTTATATGCTGAGGTATATTTACTTCCGTGGCCAGTATAATATTTTAGCTAATAGTATAGTTGAAGGAAATATGTTAGGTTTATTTATGCTCATAAAATCAAAGCAGATTACGTATATAAATATAATTTGTTTAGCTTTTTCATGTAATTATTAATATAATTTTTAATATTTTTCCTTCGTTGTAGTTTGCTGTGTGTACATTTATTACGTTAAAATTAATGGTATTATGCTACGGGATATTTGGATTTTTTATTAAAAATGTTTCTTTGGGGATTGTGCAAAAAGAATTTGTTTCCATATCTGTGTTTGGAAATGTATTCTGATTTTTGTTCAGAAGTTAATCTTCTAGAAAATATGTTATGCTTACTTCCCCCTCTAGCCGGAGGTAAACATATTTTGAGCTGTTTCAAGGTGGTTCTCTTTTTCATAGCCTTCATATTGCTTTAGGTGTGTGTTTGTTTTTTTACCTCCCATATGTGATTTGATAGAGTGGTACTGTTGGCATATTTTCTGTTGTTGAATGGTGTTTTGTGTATGGAACTTATTTTTCCAGAGAATATCAGTCGTTCCCATACTTCATTATTTTGGGTTTCTTTTGGATTTTATCTTAGTTTTCTTATGTAAGTATTTTATAAGCAGCTACATTTTAATGGGAATTGCTGATTTATTCGTCTGTTACAGGTGAGGATAATGGATGTTTCTAATGTACTGGCGATTTCCAATTTGTAATTATTTTTAATGTTATCGGTACCGCTATATCTTAGTTTTAATGTATTTCTGTTTAATATTTTCCTGTATTTTTGTTACGTGTATAATATTTGTTGGGTTGAAAAATATTTCTGTTGCATTTTATGTTATATATACATATTTTTTAGAAAGCGAAGATTTGATTATTTCATAAATATAGTATCATTATGAGTGCGAAGAAATGCAAATATACGAGGATACAGTGAAATTTTCTTCGGTGGTGGCAATTGCAGGACGTCGAGAAACTGGTGTATATTCAAGGCTCTCCCTTTAACCCCCAAAATCAGCTGCTTCCTTTTATGCTAATGATAAAGATGGAACATCATCACTTAATGTAGCATTAATTTCAGCATAAATGTCCTTGGGAGCTGAACCATATTTCTGCAGATATTCGGTAATTCCACGATGCCAAATTGTTCCCTTTTCAAGTCGCTAGTAGTTACAGGTAAACTGACATATGACTGTTCATTTTGAACAGTCATATGTCAGTTTACCTGGAGAGAAACAATGCAATTATTAATAAGATTTGAAATTAATGCATGCTAGATATAACAGTATCAATCATTGTTTTACAATTAGCCTATTACCTTTTCAGCCCATCCTTGTATATAAAATAAAAGCGTTTATTTTTGCTAAATAACATTATTTTAATTACAGTATTCAATATAGTATTAAACAAATGAATTTATAAACAGTTGCGTTTTGTTTTTCACGTCTAATAATTTTGTAAATTATTAGTTGTAAAAAAAATGAGAATATTGAAATGTATCAATCCAACGCTAATATGATCAAACTAGTTTTACTCACGAAAGAAACTGTAAATTCCATATGACCTTTGTTGAAAATGTTTATCTTGAGTTATGGATTATTTTACTTGTGACGAAGGTTGTTTTTACAATAACACTGTCTTCTATTTTCCTAAATAAGCCTATTTACCCGGAAACATGCCCATTCACTTCACCTAGTTAAAATTATACAATGAAACTACTGGAATTACAATTCGTTTGGAACAAAATATAAGTATGTTAACATAAGCAGACCTTTCAAGGAGGAAGAGTAAATATTTCAAAACCAAGTACAAATTCGTTAATTCATTAACTTTATGTAAACCATGTAAATCTGGAAGTAGGAAAGAAATAATGATATCAAATACAAGCAACATAAAAATACGGAAAAACAATGAAAAGCTATGAAACTCAATGGAAATAATATGAAGAAACGAAAAAGAAAAAAGTAAAGGTAATTTTTCCATGTTTAGAGAATTTATGAGTGCAAATAAAACTATAGCTACTGAGATCAAAGTATCAACGCCTAGCGTAGCGTGGCCCTATAATTAACAGGATTCTACGGGACTTGCGTCCATATATATGCTCATCGATATCTCAATATCTATGTGAATGCATGAATAAATACAAACAGAAAAACATAAAATCCTACGCGTATGGCTGCAGATATCAAAATATATATTGTATTTACCTGTGCAGACGTTATAAGTCTCATTCTGATTTCTCCAAACATAAACATGTCTCGAATTAGAAAATTGGTAGAATTTACTTTCATCTGCCCAAATTACAGATGGCCAAAACTGAAATTCATTGCTCTCGAATTATCTCGCCCAGTCCATACGCCTGTTCCTGTTAACCTGTGAAATCAGGGGCTTCTTTCTTGTAATTCTTCTTTGCTAGCCTAGATATTTCAGAATCTTTCACGCCGCATATGGCGACATTTCCATGCTGTTGGCGACATCTTTGACGCTCTGACGACGGTTTCTGATTACTTCCCTCTTCCGAGCCTTTTCCGTTCGCTCAGACATGATGCATGGTCATCCTGAACGTTGTTCCACATGACAATGGCCTTCTTCATTAAATTTCTTGACAATATTATTAACTGAGAACATTCATTACAAAATATAAGTCAACTATCCTTCATAGATGAGAGTAGCTTGATACTAACAAGGCATTGTCTGGAAAAAGAGAAGAGACTTTATTACATAAAACAAAACTGCTGTAATCAAGGGTGGCTAAAAACTTATCATAGTCCACTGAACACACACACACACACACACACATACATACATATATATATATATATATATATATATATATATATATATATATATATATATATATATATATATATATATATGCATATTATATCTTTAGATATATAACAGAACCACCATACTCGATGTGACAACAATATTTAAATCACAGACAGATGGTAAATTTATAAATTCACATAAGAGAAAAAATAAGAGTAAATATACTTTGAAGAGCACAGAGAATCAATTGATTCTATATAATCGTTCAGCTTCATGTCAGTGGAAAACTTCAAACCCAAATGTTGCAATGAATCCTGGAGCTTAACATCAACCATGTTAATGGAAGGGAAAAGTTTCACTAAGATAATTAAAAGCGAGTAGTTGCTTTGGAGCCGTTAAAATTACCAAGCTATTTCTTGCCCCAGTTAACAACAGATCGACGTCATTTTTAGATCAGGGAGATATTCGATAATGTGCATTAAACATTAATTGTTAATGTCCCTTCTTATTTTATACATGGTGAGTATTTTCTTCCTAAAATTACAACGGTAATTTTACAATATTCCTTTGTTTTGTAGTACCACGAATAATCACACATTCCAATAAGTTTTCTCCCAACAAATTACTTTTAAAAAATTCAAAAGCTTCATTAATGCATCAGCCTATTCTCTCAGCGTATTTTACTAGGATTTTGAAATACGTTAGTATAATGGATATCGGATCATCACATTCACTTACACGCTAATACCCTTCGCAAAGTAATGAATCCAGCTCTTCTTCCCCAGTTATGGGATGAATCGCAGGATAGATATTGCCTTTGGTTGCAACCAGTCTACCAGCAGGACAAACTGGGTCACATAGACTTTTGTTGAAACCAGTCTACCAGGAGGACAGATTGGGTCATACAGCTTTGATTTTTAACCAACCTAATGCAGAAAGAAACAACAGCCTACTATGGTAAATTCTCCTGCAGCATCGGTAAAGAATCGAATGAGACAAGGTCGTCCAAACATGTATCACATGTAGCGATACCTGACTGGACAGTTAATCATAACCACATATTTTTTTTATATGCTATATAAAAAACCTTTACTTCCGTGTAAATCAAATGTTTTCATATTGGTTTTTATTTAAACTTTTACTTAGTTGGTTATCTTACTTGTACATGGAAACGATCGTTTTTTTTTAAGATAGATATTTTTTAATATAGTTTCAAACTTATATTTAAGTTAACCGTATCACTGCTAAATAATTTATCGGATAAACTATACATTTTAATGCCCAGCACAAATGTCATATTTACTTACAATTTTGTTTAAATTAATCTCTCAGCATATAAGTTAATGTTAATTTTTAATAATTATGGTTTTGTTTAAGTGTTTATTACTTGGCAAGGTAACTGTGGATTGATCCTCAGTCACTATCTCTTACTTCATATTATTCATGATGCACTGAGATTGAAAAACTGATGTACAGACGTGCGTACACTGCGCTTTTTGTGATAGATAGCTAGATAGAAGAAAAAGAAGAAGAAGAAAAAAGAAGAAGAAGAACAACAACGACAACAACAACAATAACAACAACAATAACTCGAACTCCTCTTTGCTTAATGGCGGCTAAATATACCTGTGCAATTTGGAACTCATAGGGTGTGTGTAGATATAAACAAACGAAAGACCATTTTTATGAAATCTCTAGAATTTCGAAGTCTCAAAATTATATATCTAAATTGCGACGTTTAAACTTTTACAATGGATGCTAAGGCATATTGGATAAATGAAATGTTTAATAAATTTAAGGCTCACTAGATGTAAACAAAAATGAAAATAGAAACAGAAAATAAAATGAAAACTTCTACCTAAGTGAGAAATTCTTCATTGAAAATCCTAAACTATTCTGATACAAGTGAGATAAGTACCAGTTCATTTCCTGTATCAAGGAAGAATACTTAAAACAATTATTTTGACAAACTATGCGTGTTTTGGGCGTTGTCAAAGAACTGTCAAATGACAGAAGATGTCAATATGAAAGAATTGTCACCGATGAGTAGAGATATATTAAATAATAAACTTAAGAAAATATTGAATGCAATTGGCATTAAAATGTACCTTCATTTTCCATCTTATTTTTCCATGGAGGAAAATACGCTGAAGGATGTAGCAAAGTTTGCCGAGTGCAGGCGTAAACCGAGCTCATAACATGTATCGGCAACAAGGCAGAGATTACAACTCAGAAAAAAATTGGAGGACAAACGTAGTGCAATGTTTCAAGTAGCAAACAAACACACCCGGAAATATAATTTTAGGAAATGCTTTGATCCATCACATATAGATGTAGAAAGTCAGTATATATCTGAATAGAAAGTATATGAAGTCACACGTATGATAAAGTGACCTGATTGTTTACCGCCAACGTAACTTAGCGGAAACTATTATGATGGTGTAAGTATATATTAGTGGAAAGTAATTTACCGTTGAAAATGAACAATGGGATTATATTATGTATTAAACGAAGTGAGTTTCATATGAACAAATAAAAACATCAGAAAATCTATGGACTAAGATTTTTTTAAAGCGAGTTTTAAAAGTGGAACATACATTTCATATTAATGTTTTCTAAAAGTGCCGTCATTGCAATGTGTTGTGTAGGATCCACCTAATCTGCATAGGTGACTACCAACTATATAAATAATGGTTGATACCGGAAGACGAGAAGGTGGAATCACGAGATCCAACTAGAGACTCTGATCGACTGCGACTAGTCAACACATTCTCCAGGAACGTCTTCCCAGAAATATACAGAAATACTATATGTACTTATTGTGTACACTTTCTTGTTATAATACATTCTTGTTCCAAGTACATTTTGTGTTGCATTATTATTCCATGCAATAGGCGAGATTCAACATTGAGTCAAGACTCAACAATGGCGACGAAGTAGAACGAACCATACGTCAAGTTTCAACAAAGGCCACAAAGTAGAACGAACCATACGCCAAGTTTCAACAATGGCAAAGAAGTAGAACGAACCATACGGAAAGAAGAAATAATTAATAGTGAGAGTTTTCAACAATTGGGACAAGTCATTGAAGAACCCAGGCTGAAAAAAAAAACTATTAATTAAAAGTCCAACGTTAACGTAACGACGAAGGATTCTAAACTTCTGGATATGTAGAACTCGTTAAAAGACGACTAAGCATAAAGGAACGTTCACTCAGAAAAATTGAAAGGTGTCGTAAACAAATAACGGTAATTTTAAATTAAAAAATTATCTACAACGAGACACCCGCTAAAAAGAAAAATTGGCCGACTACAAAAACATGCATGGATTAAAAGGAGCACAAATACACCGTGTCGACTTTGAAAGGTAACAAACTTTAAAAAATTATTTTTTTAAATTATTTGTTCAACAATATAGTGACGAATTACCTCTGATAAGAAAATCAGACGTTGTCATTGAAATACGCGAACAGAAGTCGAAAAAAAAAAGTCCGACGCTCGCTGTTCACGAAAAAAAAATACCAAAGTTGATTAGCACGGGCGTGAATGTAAAAGCAAGTCATAAAATTAAAAAGTCGTACGTTTGTTTAGATTTTTTTGGTCAGCTTATATGATATTCGTGGATACACAAATTAAAAGTATATTCCTTGTTGCATGAACACTATCAGCTAAAAATGGAGGAACTATCCAAAGTCATATCTGAATTATTAAAATCCCAGCAGTTGAGTCAACAACGTCAGCAAGAACAACAGATAGCACAGCAAGAACAACTGATAGCGATGCAAAAATATCAAGTTAAACAAGATGAAAGACAACAAAAATATCAAGAGAAACAAGATGAAAGACAACAAAAATATCAAGAGAAACAAGATGAAAGACAACAAAGATATCAAGAAAAACAAGTTGAAAGACTTTTGGAAATTCAAAAGTTAACACTGGAGAAATTAAACAACTTTCAGGCAAATGAGGGAAATTCTTCATATTCTAATAACACCATATTTAATTCGCTGGAAACTTTCAACTATGTGCCAGACGAAGAAAAAACGTTTGAAGCGTACTTTAAACGATATGAAGATATTTTCTACACAGACTGTGAAAACTGGTCGAATTCAAGAAAAGTCAGTCTATTACTAAGAAAGCTAGGTACAGCAGAACATAGCAAATTTGTAGATTTTATTCTACCGAGAAAAACAACTGAATTGGAATTCTCGGAAACAGTGATATTGCTAAAAGAGCTGTTTGGAGCAAATATGTCGCTTTGGCATAAGCGATGGTTATGCATGAATGTCTCTAAATCCGACGATCAGGATTACTTAACATATGCATCTATAGTGAATAGACATTGTGACAATTTCAGATTGGCAGAGATTACGGTTGAAGAATTCAAGTGCTTAATTTTTGCTCAAGGACTGGTATCCAGTAAGAGTGCCGAAATAAGACGTAGAGTTTTGTCTAAACTCGAATCTGAACAAGGCCTTACCCTGCGAAAGTTAGCAGAGGAGTGTCAACGGGCCGTAAAGTTAAAGAAAGAGTCGCAAAAAATCGAAGAAGCTGGTATTGCTTATATTAAAAAAATAAAAAAGCAGTCAAAGTACCCAGTAGAGAAAAATTGGAGAAAAAATTCAGCGTACTTTAATAATAGACAAGAAAATAAAAAGAACGAAAATAAAAAAGTCCCACCATATAATTGCAGACGTTGTAACGAAATACATTGGGAGGTAAATTGCCCATATAGAAATAAGAAATGTTTCGTGTGCCAAAAGAATGGTCACAAAGGATCTTGTTGTAAAACGAAAAAATGCAAGAACCGAATTAGACAAACAAATTCGAATATCAAATCAGATAGAGATTTGAGGAAATATGTGACGACTGAAATATTCAAAAAGAATATCACATTTCAACTCGATTCAGGGTCAGATTTAACAATAATGAACGATAAAACATGGAAAATTTTAAAAAGGCCTACAAAAATGAAGTCAACGAAACTCGCTCGAACGGTAACTGGAAAGCAAATTAACTTCGAAGGCGAGGTTGTACTTCCAATGAAATTGAATGGGATCGTTAAAAAAATAAAAGTTTTCATTCTGAGAAATGGAGAAAACTTGTTGGGTACAGATTTTATTGAAACATTCGAATTGTGGGATAAACCGTTAAACTCATTCTGCAGAAAAATAGAAAGTAATACGCAAACAAGACAGGACATTAAAGATGAATTAAAGAAAAAGTTTCCGGAAACCTTTACACCTGGTCTTGGAAGATGTAACAAATTTGAAGCTAAATTTGAATTAAAAGAAAATACTATGCCTATATTTAAAAAGAAACGAAACGTGCCTTTCGCAAGTGTAGAGAAAGTTAACGAAGAACTTGATAGGTTGGAAAAAATGCGAATTATTTCAAAAGTAGAATCTAATTCATGGGCTGCGCCGATTGTGTGCATAAAAAAGAAATCAAACCAAATCAGAGTCTGCGTTGATTTTTCCACAGGGTTGAACTCTGTAATTAAGGACTACCATTACCCGTTACCGAGTCCTGCGGAGATTTTTAACAAGCTAAATGGCGGAGTGATTTTTTTCGAAAATCGACTTATCAGATGCCTATCTCCAAATTCCCGTCGAAGAAGAATGTTCGAAGTTACTAGGGATAAACACGCATAGGGGTTTATTCAAGTACAACAGGCTTCCTTTTGGTATTAAAGTGGCACCAGCCATTTTTCAACAAGCCATGGACGTCATGTTGAATGACTTAGACTTTGCGTGTGCCTACTTAGATGATATTATAGTAAGGAGTGCAAACGTCGACGAACATCGAGAGCACCTCAATCAAGTATTTAAAAAGATTCAGGACTTTGGATTTAAAGTCAAAGAATCAAAGTGCTAATTTGGTTTGGAGGTAATCAAATATTTAGGTCACATAATCAACAAAAATGGCAGATTTCCAGATCCGGAAAGGTCCATTGCGATTAGAAACATGCCGACGCCCACTAACGTGGCGACACTACAGAGTTTTCTGGGGCTCGCGAACTATTATCAAGCATTCATTAAAGGAATGTATAATCTAAGAGCTCCGTTGAATGAACTACTGAAAAAAGACAAGGCATGGGAATGGACGGTAGAATGTCAAAAAGCCTTTGATGAAATTAAGAAAATGCTTACGTCCGACCTCTTTTTAACCCATTACAATCCTAAACTGGATATTGTAGTGGCAAGTGATGCTAGTTCATACGGGATAGGAGCATGTATTCAACATATAATGCCAGATGGTTCTAGAAAACCAATTGCGCATGCTTCGAGGGCATTACTCCCAGGAGAGCGAAGTTATTCACAGATAGAAAAGGAGGCGCTGAGTATCATTTTTGCCATAACAAAATTTCATAGGTACATCTACGGCAGACATTTCAGGTTAGAAACGGACCATAAACCTCTGATCACTATTTTTGGGTCAAAGAAAGGGTTACCCGTTTACACGGCAAATCGACTGTTAAGATGGGGAACCATTCTTCTCAATTATGATTTCCACATAAAACACCTATCATCCAAAAATATAATTCATGCGGATACCTTATCAAGACTCGTACCGAATAAAGATGAAGGATTCGAAGAAACAATTATCGCAAATATCAGAGCAGATTATGAGGTGAAAAGCATGGTAAACAACATTGTAAGAGAGCTACCGGTTACGTCAAAAGAAATCAAAAAAGAATCTGAAAGCGATGATTTCATTTTAGGAATAAAAAGTAAAATGGTAGCAAATGACCAAAAAGTTCTGGAGATCTATTCAATTTGTGACGGAATTTTACTATATGGTGAGAGAGTAGTAGTACCAAAAAAGTTGCAGAAAAGAATCCTACGGGACTTTCATATGGGTCACCCGGGGATTAATAGAACAAAAAGCTTAATGCGAAGCTTTGTATATTGGAAAGGAATGGATGTGGATATCGAAAACATGGTTCATCGATGTAAAGGGTGTGCGTTAGCAGCTAAGGCACCACCTATAGTACACAAACCATGGCCAAAGACGGATCATCCGTGGGAAAGATGACACATTGATTTCGCTGGTCCAGTAGAAGATTATTACTACTTAATAGTAGTAGATAGCTTTACAAAATGGCCGGAAGTACTACGCTGCAAAAAGCCTACGTCCAATACCACAACAACTTTTTTGCATGAACTATTTGCACGGTTCGGTGTGCCAGAGTGTATTGTGAGTGAAAATGGTACACAATTCACTTCTGACGAATTTAAGGAATTTTGTGAGTTATATCAAATTAACCACATAACGACGCCGCCGTATCATCCGAGATCCAATGGACTCGCAGAAAGATTTGTAGATACGTTAAAGCGCGCTCTGAAGAAAGCCTCAGGAGTTCCAACGGAAAAGGCGCTTCAGCAATTCCTACAAGTATACAGAATCACGCCTAACCAGAGAACACCATCAAACATGGCACCAGCTGAACTAATGTTCGCTAGGAAAGTTAAGTCAGTGTTTGACAAGCTTTTGCCAGGAAGAAATAGAATAAAGAACACTATGTATACAGCTAGAAAAAGATACACCCCCGGAGAGAAGGTCTTTTTCAAGTGCTATAGAAACAACATTGAGTTCTGGGAACGAGGCATAGTGGATAAGAGAATCGGTGACCTGATTTACATAATAAAAAGGCCGAAGAATACTCATAAGAGGCACCAGAACCAACTCAAAAAATGCTACGTGCTAGAGCATGAAGAGAGTATACCGGATGAGGAGGAAGATCTCATTGATGTAATGTATGACACTTTTCAAGTAGAACCTCCGCAGAGTGCTCATGAACCGAGAAGATCCGGTAGGAAACGGAAGTTCACGGACCCATTGGACGTGAATCCAAAACGAAAAAGATATTGAAAAAAAAAACAGATATATATATATGATCTATGCAAAGGGGATCTACAAAGAAATAACCATCATCATCCCAGTTTGAAATCCAAAAGGATTCCAAGGCTTGGGAGGGGGGTGTTGTGTAGGATCCACCTAATCTGCATAGGTGACTACCAACTATATAAATAATGGTTGATACCGGAAGACGAGAAGGTGGAATCACGAGATCCAACTAGAGACTCTGATCGATTGCGACTAGTCAACACATTCTCCAGGAACGTCTTCCCAGAAATATACAGAAATACTATATGTACTTATTGTGTACACTTTCTTGTTATAATACATTCTTGTTCCAAGTACATTTTGTGTTGCATTATTATTCCATGCAATAGGCGAGATTCAACATTGAGTCAAGACTCAACACAATGACATTTTTTTCAATTTTTGTACATTTTTTCATAAATCTTCCGTAATCATACGTTTTAATTACAACATATATCTCACAGTATATCCCTAAAATCATTAGAAATGTAAGACTTTAATAAATGCGCTAAAAATAATATTTTTTCACATTGTAGGACGTATGTATATTCTCCGAAAATTAATAAATATATTAAATATATGAAATATGATTAACATTAATGATGTAACTATATCCCGGAAATCATAGAGCGTTTTTTCTGAAAGTGAGGTAAAATCCAATGTAGCAGCTAATAATATATACACTCGGATATCAGTTTTACAGCATGTAAATTCTTATGATTAATATGATTCGAAGAATATTATGCAAAAACAAAGAAGGCTTTAAAGACATGCAACTAAATTTTCGATATTTTACATGATAAAAACTGACAACTAGTTGACGATTTCGGATATAAAATTAACTTAGCCACGAATGAGAACGCCTATATTTACGCTTTAATGCAAACGTAATTTGATTTGAACATTTAATTTCTCTTGGGGCGACTCTGTAAATTCCTGTAACGTAAGACATTGACATTCTATTGAATAAAGCGGGCTTTTCCGTTTTATGTCAAATTATCAAACAAGTAGGGGATGGAAATTTTTCGTAATTCTTTAAAAATGTTTCTTCTTTTTTTGAATTTGTTTAAATATTGAAACTCTTCTTAAATGCTTATTACTTATCATAGATCCACCTCTATAGCATGTTTAAATTGCTGTCATTTTATTTTTCAGGATTGAAATATATACAAATACCACGAAGATTCCGATGTCCTGGTGGTTTATATTTGAACGTGCTCATTGAATCGAAGACGAAGAGAAAAACATCCGATGATATTTAGGAAATAAAACTCCTGGTTCCCACGCGCTTTGCTTCTCTTTTCTTTTTTGTTTCCTCATCACAAGGGAAGTTCTATCAATGGATAAAACACAGTTGCGTAAAGGATTCAGTGTCATATTGCCTTGTCAAATCGAATAGAATAAAAAAGTAACACGAATATCAAAATTGAGAATAATAAAAGTCTGTATGGATAAAACTATATCATAAATAAGAACAAAAAGTCTAGTTTTGCTTGGAAGTAAAGAATTCGCCGCCATCTTACTATTCACTTGAATTCTCGTTCATACTGCCATGTTTTCTTTATTGCTTTTCTTCACTTTTATTTTCAACGGTGGAAGGAGTTGTTCTATATGTTATTGCTTTGTATGTATATCTAACAATCAGAAAGGTGTTTCTTCTTTGTGTATTTATATCTGAGTACGTTGAGTGTGCGTGAATATTCAGTATGAAGAATATAATAAACGGGAAATCTTGCTGTTATGGTGACCCTTCATCAAACAAACAGTAAACAATAGAAATCCATTTTACATCACTTTATATAGATAGAAATTATCCCTCTCTCATTGTATATATACCCGTATATGTTTTTTGTATATCAGTCTATTTATTATGTCGAATTATATTTTGCGATTATGCAGCTATCTGTAACAATAAGATATTCAACATATATCGGCAATTATAAATATGCCATGTAGATAAAAAAACATCTACAATCCCTTGTTTGAAGAAATACTTATAACTGATAACGCTACAGTATTTATTAATTATTCATGTAGAACTAAATTGGATAGATTTATGTATGTGGAAATATTCAAACAGCACGAATTATCAAATAACAAAGATATGGAATAAAGTTCGTATTTTAGCTCCGAAAGGTCCCTTCAAGTTTGCTAAATTATTTCATATTTTCTTCAACAACATGCCGAGTGAATATCACAGCCACATACAACAATCACTAAGCTAAATACTACATTGGTTCGTAATGCACAACACAGTCGAGAATTGCCTATCTTGGCAAAAAAGTTTGCAAAGATCATAAATCCTAGAATGTTCTCCTTCGTTTCTAGATATTAATTCAATAGGCATGTATGCTCCATTATTTTAAAAACTAAACGTATGTATTAGTATAATCAATAATTTTTATGCAAACGTCATTTGTAGAAAGCAATAAAATGTTAATAGAAATTTGAATCAATGTAAATACAGATTTACCAAATACTGATGGAGGTTTTAGAATGTGAATGTGTCCATATTATATGTGATATAATAAAGTAAGGGATTCAGATATATGAGACATGTAATCATATATATATATATATATATATATATATATATATATATATATATATATATATGAAAGAATGTATTTATTTTTAATCTGACACATTTATTACTTCAAATATTATTAGATTGGATAAATCGTATTTGAAACAGACGCCGCCGCATTTGTATTTGTTAAGAAAGCGTGTATTAAGTCTATTGGTCATCACATTCGGGAAGCCAGGTAAAAGAGAAACATGCATGCTCTGGCGTTCTTCGTGGCTGAACGGTAAATCACACGAGATTAAACAGTGATTTCCCCAACGAAGGTTCTATTCCTGATGGACAACGTATTTTTCTTTACTAAGATTTCTCCAATGCCCCTATACGTAATACACACTGTTTAATAAATAAAAACGGGGCCTCTATTTCAAATACGTAGGATCCGCTCTAATAATATTTGAAATTATATATCCTAGAAAAAAACGAGTCGTTGCCCAGACTAAAAACAAATATACTAATATACCAGAAATTGTGATAAGCAAAATGCAACATTTGGTATTCTCATGTAGTCTGAATCTTATCCGAAATTAAATGATTTTCCATAATATTTATAACGACACGGTGTATAATGCATTGATCTATATATAATTTACGCAAGTAAATTTTGAATTCTACTATTTGTATTAAGCATTAACCTGTCATGAGAGGATACTTTTGATTTTTTTCAGTTGCTTATAAATAAACTGGTTTATAAAGTTTCCACATTATTTGTAACTTACATAAAATTACCCATAAATCTATGCAGGATTCTTGTCGATGCAGTGTAAATGTTTACCTTTGGAATTTATATTGCTGTGAGCCTTGGCAACGCAATGACTGCGTTTTAACTTTTCCAGCATAATGACATAAAATAAAGAAAAATGATGTGAATATTAAATAACTCTTGAAAACAATATTTAAATTTAGTTGTAAAGAAAATAGCATAATGTTTAAGAATAATTGAATGTCCTAAAACAAAGCAAACACGGCCATTAATTTATCATTACTCATGTCACTAAGTGTTCCAAAACATAGGAAAAATAATTCAAGTGACTAATATGTTTAGCACGTTTTAACATTTTCCATTGAACCTAAAGATTTTGCCTTCCCGTAAAGTAAAATATAGTATGCACATTTTACTTTGCAAATTGGAATGAGAACAATTCTGGACATAAGTTTTTAGCAAGGCAAATATTATTAATAAACTTGTATAATGTCATAGATATAAAATCACTTTCCTAGACATACAAGCGAATTGTAAAGAATGCTATAGGCTATTTTAAAGAAAACTTATCCCATTATGTCGTAGAATGACTTAAGAAAATTAAAAAAGTTATATTACCTTAAAAAATGTTGTTACTCTGATCTTAGGGTAGAAAAGGAGAGACAATCTAGAGTTGATGTGGGTTTTTATATATATTTACACAGAAATCCTTTAATATCATTTGATTTCCTCAATCTTGTAAACGTTTTTTGACTTAACTCTATATTCCCGCATTTTATTATGAGAAGACAGGTTTAGGAATATTTTTTGTGTGAAAATAGTACGAACGAACATTTGGTTAATACATCCTATTTTACTATATATTCCTACAAGGCATAGTACGTACTCAAAGCAAAGGGTTAAAGAGTGAGATTTGGGGGATGGCGTAAGAGGTTCAAATGTGTTAATATTACGAGGATATGTAGGATAGACAATGGTTAAAAGTAGACAAGAATAGTGTAACATTGTAGAAGAGATTTTCGAAAGTCTGTTTCACCATGTAGCTGTTCTTGGGAAGATGTTGTTTGTTGAATTTACTTCATAACAATGAAATAAGGAAATGATGATTATTTGTGAACATGGCATCCCCAGTCCTGTCAGTAAACGTATGACCTGATGGAAATAAACAATGCAGCTCATCGGGACATTTGACATGGAAATAGCGATAAGTTAGCAACGTTTTCTCTGTGGGAATGGGGCTTGAAAATAATTAATCCCACTCATGGTCCCAACTCTATGAACACTGGAAAGTGATGATTGTAAAGATAGATCATGGGAGGAGGTGTAAAGAACTTTCTGGAGAAGAACAAAGTGTCAAGCATTTTTCCAGCATCTTTTGCGATTGACCGAGTATATGAGTCCTACTTGAAATCTGGAATAACCATAATTCCTAATAGATGTTCAAGTCAAAGAGCTTCATTGAGAGTACAGCCATTTATGATTACCTAAGAACATTTAGAGCTTGCTGGATGATAATGGAACATGGTTCACAGGTATTTAATATCAGAAGCAAGTTTTAATCCATTGAGCAAGATCATTGGTGAGATTAACTTACAAGTCCTGGTCATCTGGATTTATAGAGATATTATCTAAATATCTTAGGATATTCCTGAGATATCTTTGAATAATATATAGCAGAAGCAACAGGGCCTTGGACGAGCCTGCATTTATCCCAGGGGATTCAGAAGACAAGCCGTTAACGACGACCTTCATGAACCTACCCGGTAGGAACGACTAGATAATAGCGAATATGATTCTTTAGCTGGAAAGTTTGTATACTAACCCAAACGTCAAATCTTGTCAAAAGCTTTGCATAGATATAAGTTGATCGCACTTGCAATGATCTTATTATCGAGAACATCGCAGGTACTATGTAATGACAACTAGGATATGAGAAGTGGACCTGGATAAAAGAAAATTGATATTGTTTGTCGCTCAGTTGATTGTTTTTGTTGAGATGATCAACAACCTTATTTCGATAGTAAACACAAGAAATTGCTGGTAACACTTATAAAGTTTGCTCGAATATGAACCGACAATTTCTAAGACGCATTTTAACACGATTTATTTTTATAAATTTAGAACACCTGTCCTAACACTTAGTATTTTTTGTAAATATTAAGAAACGCGTTGGAGTCTTAAATGTAAAGTCATTTGAATACTAAGACTATGTCAAGAAGTAGATCACATTTAATTAACGTTTTTATATGCAGTTAAATTTGGTATGATTTTCATTAGATTGAATAACGTTTTAAAATCGGGAAAAATCTAGGCTTGAGAACGGATCATCCAGGAATGAACCAGATATTCAGAATACTTCGATTCAAATTGTCCGTAGTTTTTAAGTTAATTGGATGAATTCATTTGCCAGAATTCAATGCAGGAATATGCGTTAATAATATAGTGTATGGTATTAGTAATAAACATCTATTTTATTTTTGGAATTGTGTAACAAGCCCATACTTGGAAAAGGCCGAAATGGAGGGAAGGCAATCGCATGAAACAAATGAGAATAATTTTGATCGTGTTCTTGATTATTACAGTGTTTTCATATAGTATGAACTATAAACTATTGCATGTCAATAGACTAAAAAATGTAGCTTTCTTTTACTAATGCTAAAACAGTACATGAAAAGAAAAAGAAACATGTACAAGGACATGGCTAAAATAAAAGAAGTAGTTGTGAAAATATCGAATACCACGATTTATAAACGTGTGTATATTACATGATCGCAGGGAGAATAAACTTTTCTATATTTCCGTGTAGGTTATTGTAATGGACTAGTCAATCATAAACCAAAATAATTTACCATTGACTTAATGTTGGTCTAATTGTTCAACTATTTTTAATGCATGATTTTCGCATTTATATTTTGAAAATGTTCTCTTTTGAAAAGATTCGAACATTGACAAAACATTTAAACGTGACCGATTGTGTTTCGTGATTGAATATTCGCTGTAAATATGCACTTTCGAAGATAGTCTGATGAAAGTCTTTAAACTTGTGGAAATCACGGGAATTCTATGGTGTCTTAGTAACTTAGAATATGATAAGGATCACTTCATACACTGAAAGAAAAAAATTAAAACATTTTCATTAATTAATAAATGGAATACTTTTACGAGTTTCTCCAAAACGTTCTAAGCTTCTCACAGAAAGCGGAGCCATAGTTGAACATAATTTTGGTAGCAACACACTACCACTTCTTATAAAACTAGGAAATCTAATTCAGATTTCTGTCTTAATTTCTGAGCAGGTGAAGTCCATACAATGGTGAGAGGTGTGCAACAAATCTAAAAGTGGACAAATGTAGTCATAAAGTATCGGCAAAAGCAAGGTGTGTCACCCAAGAAAATCCTCGAGGACATTGTACAATCACTTGCTGAGGACTCCACTTCCTATGCAATAAGAAGAAGTGGACTGTGGAATTCAAATGGGGCAGGGACAGCACAGAAGATGACTCACGGTCAGTACGTCCAAAACCTCGTACTCCTGGAGATTGAATTTAATAGAGGTTTAGAATAAGAAGCGTGTTGGATTTTTTCCAAAATCTAAGACCGTCGGTAGTGGAATAACTGAGGTGATCGCGAAATGGAGGCGTAGGTAGGAACAGACGATAATTTAGTTGATATGAATGAACGAGCGGTATGTATAAATACAGCCTATTATTTGAGGACTTCAAATCAATTATACACTTTAAATATTTTTCTTACAAAGCTTTTTGTTTTAATGCCCTTCATTTGTGCTAATTTCTTTCTTGGATTGCTCAGCATTGTTCAGCATAGCCATCAACTGACAGTGGAAAAACGTGAATAATAAAGCGTCACTATCGTCAAGAACTGTAAATTGTCACAGCCATATCTTTTTATACTATTTTAAATTACAATGATAGACGGTATGTTTCGTGAATAAGTATTATATTCTTTTGTGCAGATAAGAATAAATTTTAAGAATTTAAAGAATAATAATTTAAAATGAAGATGAATAATATACATTAAGAACTTTTCCCAATCCTAAAATATAATTTTCATATTTTTCCACTGAGATTGTGAGGTAGTTAATTCAAAGCAGAAGAGTTAAATCTAAAATGATATATAAACTGAAAGAAAGAGAGATAGAGAGAATGGAAGATATTTTTTCTAGTAATGTTGAAGTGAACAAAAGGCCATCTGGGTTGCTTCACCTCAGCGAATTAGACCGATGCACCAAGAGTTTACTATTATTATCTATCGAAAATCTGGCATGCGAGTAAAGCAAACTGAGAAATGACTTATCTCTTTCTTGGGAAATTAGAAAAACACATGTCATTTGCGAAAAGAGAAACAGTTGGGAATAATATTTTCTTTTGTGAAAACGAATTGAGAAATTAAAACAGAATGAACCCGCAGCGAGCGATTGGATTATGAAAAATGATCCGTCATAAAAGGCAGCTGATTTGGTTCTTGTATTCGCTAAGACGGCGACTGGCACAAGGACGGAAAACAGCGTGTCTCTTTGTTGAAAATTTAGATAAATACATATATTTTCAACGATGAAAACAAATTGGGAAAAAATTGATATCTGTCGCCCGGTAGGTTCAAATGAGAAGAAGGTCTGGTTTGTGTTTTCTCTGGAGAAGTGGGCCCAGGAAATGAATCAGAGAATTGAAACAAAGCGTCTTCTCTTACGCAGTTTAAAAATTAGATTTGTCGCAAAGACTGTTATACCAGCCCTACCAAGTGGGCAGAGATAGAATACCGAGAAGGAAGAAGGAAGGGGCAGAATATAGACCCAAAATTCCGGGGTAGCGGTGTGAGATGTGAAGTAAATCAGGTTGGAGATAATGGAATAACAATCCCTTGAACTGGATAATTCACCAAATTTTGAAAGTTGTTTAAGAAAGAAGAAATAGGGAACAAAGAAAACCTTTATTGGAATTAAAGGAAACTGGAAAATCAGCGAATCCCCAGAAAAACTTCTGCACCAGTTTTGGGCCGAAGTGCATATAAGCAGATGACTTTGGGGAGCGCGGAGACTGTGAGATGAAAAGCCGCATCGAGTGCCTCTGAAATCCATGTCAGCTGCCACCAGATTTTCCTGATTCAAGACATTGAATCCAGCTCCTCCAGTAGTTTTGAAAGGCCCAGTGCCACTATAGAGATTGATGCAGGAAAAGTTCATTTTTGTTGTACTAAGAGCTATATAAACAATTGAAAATTATCCCCTTGAATTTTCCGTTTTATTTTTTCGACGTGAAGATATGTTTCTTCCCTAATATAGCAACACCCACAGCTTGAATCAGCGCTGCAATTACGACAACATTTGATGATCTACTGCTCTTAAATCAAGAACACAACGTGGTCAGAGTCTATGTGAATCGAACAACAACCACCTTGGGCCTTCGTCAGCAGTGACCAGCGCAGAGTTAGTTCCGTGGTTAAAACGTCGTTCTAAGAAACTGAGCTGATTTGATATTCTATCATATTTCTTTTTAGGGATATTTAATTATGAAATTATTCGTTTTATTCACTGTCGTAAAAAGTAATATTTTTCCATGGTGGTGATGATAAAGATGATGATGATATAATTTTTATATTCCATTTGTTGTGTTTTTCGATGTTACTGATAATATAATATTTATATTCTATTTGTTTTGATTATTTTTCTTCTTTTATCCTATTTAAGTTATTGTTCTTATTACGCTCGCTGCTCTTGTGTTTGCTGTAATCCCAAGACTGTCCTTTTGTCGTGAACCGTTACTTTTGATAACTTATCGGAGTCGAACTGTCGCATCGCATTCGTCGATATGCACCAACTTCGCTTTTAGGTTTGTCGACGCTTGGGGGCTTAGACCAGACGAAGTGTCTTTACACTTTTGCTTCTGAATTCGACCAGGGCTGTCTGCATTTGCCCTTGACAATTCAAAGACATCGACGACGACAGCCTCATGCAAAGTAGTTTATTATTGTTTTGAGCTTGTGACTTTTATGTTTTCCTTTTGCCTCTCATACTTTTTCCGTGAATATCTCTCACTCGAAATCCCTATGTTCTCAGAATGATTTGTCCATTTCACCTCGCTCCTCTCACTCTCACTCTCACTCCTCACCTCTTATTACTCATACAGATATACATTGTATTTTACACCTTGAGCTACTTTTGGCATTTCATTTTCATTATTTCCATTACAAAAGCAAATTCCTGATGATATTTATGGATTTGCAAGCAATGGAATAATACACTGTGATCAAGACTTACATACAATTTAATAGCAAAAAAAAAAAACTACTGACAACAACACGCACGCAGCGAACTATTATACAAGTACATAGACAAAATATTCACACCAAACAGAGATCATTGAAATAGATTCTAGTGGTGTGACATTAAGACGGCTTTTGGCAAAAATTAAAAATTTCATTAATATTCCTTGATTCTTACTCACAAACACACACACATACAAACACACATGCATACACACATACACACACACACATACATATACAGTGTAACCCGGATATAAGAGAGTTGTCCGGGCCGGAGAAGAAGTCTCTTATATCCGGGTTTCTCTTATATCCGGGTTTGGTCTATTTTGTTTAGGTAAGTATGGCTCTAATTTGGTACCAGAGAAAATCTATCTTATATCCGGGTTTCTCTTATATCCGGGTTTCTCTTATATCCGGGTTACACTATATATATATATATATATATATATATATATATATATATATATATATATATATGTCGCTGGACGGCCGTTTCGTCCTATATTTGGGACTCATCAGCAGTGCGCATACACTGAAACAGATGGTATGACGTTTGCTTGATAACTCAGCTGTCAGGGTTTCAATTCTCGGTAGTGGATGCGCACTGCTGATGAGTCCCAAATATAGGACGAAACTGCCGTCCAGTGCTTTCTGCATTCTGTTGAGGTTTCATTCAGACTCAATGAATTACTTAATTATAATTATCAAATCCACCTAACAATTTCTATCATATATATATATATATATATATATATATATATATATATATAAATGTGTTAATATGTATATATATATATACACTTAAATGTTTTAATATATATATATATATATATATATATATATATAAAAATGAACATAGAAGTCAACACTTAGATGCGACAGTTGGTTTCATGCTAGATGCAATCATCAGACAACACGCTCTATCTCTGATATTTATACACGCTCTATCTCTGATATTGAGCACTTTATCCCATAAGTATAGGACACTTTAAGACTATATTCCTTCATTATATATATATATATATATATATATATATATATATATATATATATACATATATACATATATATATACATATTTCAATGTGTTATATATATCGACACTTAAATGTGTTAATACATACACATATATATACTTAAATGTGTGTGTGTATATATATATATATATATATATATATATATATATATATATATATAGTAGAATAGTCGCAAACAAGAGTAGCAAACAAGACATATACAATAATCTAAAACATACAACATATCCTGATCAGCTGCTAGAAATTAAACAGACTTTCAGAAATTATTAATAAATCAGAAATACATCACCGGTTAAAAATAATTAACGCACTATGCCAATCATCTATCATTCTAAGAAAATGGATATTTTTTTTACTATTTGCATCTATGAATTTATTAGTATTTGTATCTAGGAATCTAGGAATTGACTTAGCATCGAAAAAATGGCTTACACTGGGACCCAGCTGCTACTTATTCTGATTAAAAAACTGAAATTAATACACTATATCAAAACCATCATGACGAACACCTGATAACAGCAACATCAGAATTTCGTGACTTGCTCAAGACTGAGACATTAGAAATAGTCACAGCAGAAGTAAAATATTTTCAAAAATATTAACAAAACAACTACAAATTGCCGTTAAGCAACTACGTAATCATCCGGATATAATCGTTAAAAAAACAAACAAAACCAAAACCAAAATCTTCGTTGTTTTAAACAAATCAGATTATAACACAAAACAAGAATAAATACTCAATGACCACACAATTTTTTAATAAAATTAATAAGAATACAACCAACCAAAATTAGAATTTAACAAAATTATTAGTGCAAATAATACCGAACAGGAAGTTTAAATCTTTCTGAGATTGTGGGTGATTAGAGCCCTGTTTACATATTGGGTACGATAAAATCACACAATAACTAACCTCTCTGTCCTATTATATCTAAATTCCCTCTCCTTGGTACTTCTTGTGGAAAACATAAATCAAATTATCAGACCATACATTCCCAATAAATATAGCAGAAAATCAACTCTTGAAATAATTCAAATTATAAACATGAAAAACCTAACAATGAAACCATACGATTATTTCATGTTGTTATATATATATTACATTGTTATACATTCTATATATATATATATATAATACCTACATATATATATATATATATATATATATATATACATATATATACTGTATGTGTATGCATATACACACACACATACACACACACACATATATATATATATATATATATATATATATATATACAGACTGGTAGAAATAATGTTAATACATAAGTTGCAAAGGGGGACTTCATCTAGATAATGCCTTAGCATTATGTGGGAAGTATTTCTGTAGCTCTTTGACGTCAGTGGATTTCCTCATTTTGGAACCAAAGAATTATCATATGGGATATCTGTCTAAGAAGTTTCATGCTTGTCTCTCATAATTTCATTTAGTCGATTACTTCAAAATGTTATTCATATTTTGCTTTTATCCTCAGAGGCCTCACAAAAGTTAACTAAGATAATTATTACGTTGTACCTCATCTCTTATTGACACAAGAATGAAGGCAACGTTACCCATGGACTGACTACAACTTCTGATTTGAGGATATATATATAAGATACGATAATCACCTCAAACATGAAGCGAAAGAACATTTCTGGCAATATCAACAACTAGAATGGCAAAAGTTTGAATGAATTATTGTGGAATAGTAAGAATATATAAGTGTTTTTTTTTTCTCAGAAATGATCTCGTGGCGACAGATACCATCGCAGTTTTTCAAAAGAAACATGAGAGGATATAATGCAATGTACATTAGCTTAAGTGGCCTTTGAGAGGTAAGTATTCTGACATTACTTGCTAACAATGATGTACAGATTTATAACAAAGATAGTGGCTATGTGTACACCTCAATTTACTTTCCATGAACAATACAGAAAAATACAAAATAATAACATATCTTACAAATGCGCTCACATCAATTTTTAAACTGTTACAAATTTATGAAAATTTTGCTCTCTAAGGAGTACTCCATACAGAAATAAGGTATATTAGATTCTGTACAATATGTCTTTAGTTGTACCATTATTAATTTTAATAAATGATTTAAAAATTAACTGTATTTGTGCCAAAACTGTATTGCGAAAGACATATTTATAACGCCGTATGCGTATAGAAGCGACGATGTCGACCAAGCAAGCACATCACCACGTAACCTTTCTTTTCTGGAGATTAGACGAAGAAATCCTTAAAGATAATCTGCGAACCATGGTCAAATGAAAAAAAATCAATCCATATAAATAACATGGCAAATTGTACTGCAATGTAAACAGAGAAAACTGCCGTCCTCATTTAAATGCTTCGAAAGTAAAAAATGGTCTAAATCTCTTTCAGTCAAACACTTCCTTAAGAAGAGAAATGTCACGTGTCAGATTGGCCTCGTCCGTTAGTGCATATACAACTGGAACGTGTGAAATACCCTGATATGTAATATAGAAATACGAACATCATGTTGCAAATGAAATTCCAAAGAATGCATTATGATGGATTATTAAAATAATTCCAATATTTTTGTACAGAATGTGTGAAGTTAGTACCAAATATTGATTTCATAAAACATTATTCATAGATATTTACACATTGGCGTAAAACAACTTATTTTTGACAACAGTGTTAAACCTGTTGTAAATTGCCGTAAGTTTGGTCCTAATATATTATATTTGTTTTAGATTGCACATTTTTTTTATCTAGAATAATATATGAGTTATTTAAAATAGATTAATGCCTGATGAAATGTGTTAACCCTATGATCAATTGCGAGTTATACTACGTAATTTTGTGTAGAAGGTTAAAAATAAGAAATTGCATTGCAAATATTCATACTTAGATTTGTGTAAGAAATTCACGGTCTATATTCTCCAAGACATAACCAAGTTACATTTTCGAAATCCGAATAAATTGTGGCTCTACATTTACTGATTAATCAAACGGTTAGTTAAATCTTGTAAGAAAACGGTACCATATTATATTTCCGGTATATAGCGTCTTAAATTTTCCATGATGGATTATTATTTGCAGAAACCGTGAACACTAAGTATGATCCAGTGAAATTTGCAAAGCTGGTAGATCTCTAAGATTTTCTCATGTAGAGATAAACCAATGCATTCGTAACAATATATTAACCTGGTATAATGTTATTCTGCTCTCTGTCTGCTTTTCCACTTCATGGAAGTGTTAACATATTTTCCTGAGACGGAACAACCACGCTATGAACGCGTTCATCGCTTCTCACAATCGTCTCTTGCAAATGGATCATGTAGACACTTTAACAGATCAAGGGACAAAGGGATTCTTCCGAACATCTCAAGAGTGGGACTCAAATAATAGCCCCCATCCACCATCCATGTATCTCCCAACACGTTAAAGCTGATAGGTAAACTTATTGTTCAGCTAAAAAGGATTGTGCAGAGGATGCAGTGTTGTCAAGTAAACGCATCTTGCGTAATACACGATTGAAAGCTATGCGTACAATGCGACCTTGGTACATGAGCTGATAAAAACGTGGTTCGTAATTGTGTCTTGAGTTGTTATTTTATATATGGTTTCGAATGACAGGGTATCAGGTTATGCGGAAAGGGTGCAATGCTTTGAATGGTAATGAGTGCGAAAGGAAAGAAATATAGAATAAGAAAAGCAGAAACAGGAAAAGAAAATAGTGAGGAAATGAATGTGAAATATTCAAAGGCAGCAGGTGAAGGAAATTGATGTTGATATGAATAAATGAAAATATCAAAGTATATAATCTAATACAAATTGTAGAACATTACTGATTAATAAAGTCAGAGTCGAAACAGAAAAACAGAAAGAGATAGACAGAGGCGATAATATTGAAATACACTTTAACAAGGAGTTTAATGTAATCGTTTGAGTAAGAAAGATGAGAGAATAGCCCCTCTTCTACTTTGTTTTAAATTAAATGTGTGTATATATATAAATAGAAATAAGAAGCTCTGAAAAGAGTCTAGCCTGTATGCACACCAGAAAGAAAAGTACTCAACACCATACAATACGGTAGAGATTTTCTAAATGAAGAATCACCTTTCAGGTGAACACAGTCCGAGCACTACTATAAGTTTGATACTTCTACTGATTTTAAGCAATCGTCAAGAGTGGCCAAGAGCTGTAATGCGAAAATGGGAGCTTTTATACCCCCAGAAAAGTCTAAAATGGAAATAATATGGCTGGTATTCGTGCAACCAGTCTCAGCCCGATGGTGGAAAGCACCCACCAGGCCAAGGTCAAAATAAAGCTGTAAACATACAATTATACACCTACCCCTAACAAAACAAAAATATCTTGCCGATGAGTCAAAAAAGTTCTAAATTCTCGATTTTCTAGTTGGCAGAAAGCATCAGAATATATTCTAAGTCATTACTTAACATGGATTCTTTCCCAGGCTTTTACAATGATTTAACTGCCTTAAATTTTTGGTTACCCAGTGTGTGCGGGTGCCGGGTTGGCAGTTGTTTGGCTGCTGTTTCCCACTGGTCGTTGGATCTCGAAATCTTTGGCAGCACTCAGAGTGGCTGCTCCGATCAATAGTCGCATATTATCTGGGTATATGTAGTGCCATCTTGTGCATGAGTAGGTGTCCCTGTATATATTTACGGTGGGAAACCAGGAGGCCACATTGTACACTGCTTTCAGCTACGCACCGTCTGGTTTGTATAGCCATTAAAGACAGATAGTGATAATTATGGTGTCATTTTGTCTTCTTTTTTCTCTCTCCTTAAAACATATATAACACACAAAGGAAATCACAACAAAAAGAAATAAGACTAAACCAGTTAACAAAAGTTCGTGGTATCTATTCCAAATTCTGCAGCCTAGAATCTTTTCTCATGAAAAAGCCGCTAGATATTTTTGCCCTCTGTAAAACCAACTTGAATTCTTTCATTGCTGCCAATAAATTCCTGGTTCCAGAGTATCTTTGTCTTTGCCGAAAAGATTACAGCAATCACATGCATGGATTTGGTGTTTACATCCGGGTTAATCTTCTGATTTCTAGAGAATTGTCTCTCGAGGCCGCTGGTTACTCTTTCATGTGCTTTCGTCTTTCGTTACTAGACTCTGTCAGCAATCAATTTTTCTCTTTATCGCCCCCCCTCTTCCCAAGATTGCAGTATTTTAGACACAAAAGCTGACACTATAGGAAAGGCATTTTCTCTCCATCCATCTGCGAACATATTTGTCTTCGATAACTTTAATACTCACCACGACACCTGTGTGATATATTCTAAAGGTACTGATTTTGTCGGTACTCAGACATTAAATTTTTCTATTGCCCAATCTCTCAAACAAATTGTGTTTTCTACTCGTTTCCCTAACCAAACCGAACAATATGCTTATCTATTGGATCGAATTCTTACCTCCTCTCCCCGCTATTGCCCAGCTTCATAATTATGCCTTCTTAGTAACTCGGAACACTCTACGGTATCTATTGATATCTCCTTGCAAACATCCGTTAAACAGAAACCTCCCATCTATAAGACTTGTTGACGCTACCAGCATGCTTATTGGGACTCATTTCGGGATTTTCTTCGAGACGCCACTTGTAATGATATCTTTAATCTGCCAATTGAAAATTGCGCCATTGAGGTTTCTTCTTGGTTCAAAGCCGGCATGGACGCTTTCATCCCTTCTTGGAAATACCAAATAAAACCGCAATCCTCTCTAGGGTTCACACCAGCATGCTCGCCTGCCAGAAGCACACAGTAACCACTAGTTCCTGTTATACAAGTGTAACAGCTCTCGTAGTAACAGGTGCCTATTTGCTGCTACTTTTAACAAATGTGAACGAGTCCTAGAAAAAGCTGAATCCATGTTTGATTACTGGTCTCTCTATAATAAGGTACTAAATAAGTGCAGGGTCTTTATCCCCACTCTTAAATCGATTTGATGTATCATCCTCTGCTGATAAAGCTGAATGCTTTGCTCGTAAATTCTCCTCAAATATGACTCATCTGTATCCCTGCCTTACTTCCAACTTAGAAGTGATTCGCGTTTGAGTGATATGCACAGAAACATTTCCATGGTTTCTGCTATCTGACTTGATCCTCACAAAGCATGTGGACCCCAGGGCATCCCTGTTATAGCCATCAGGAAATATGCTCCCGAACTAGCTCCTGTTCTCTTTAAACTGTTAATAAATGCCTCGCTGCCACATACTTTTCTGATCGCTGGAAGCCATCGTCTGTTCTTTCCAGTTTTTAAGAACGCCGGTGAACCATTTGACTCATCCAACTACCAGCCGAATAAACTTCTGTTCCTTCAGGGAAAACTCCTAATGGCTCCAATCAATGCTGAATTGGCTCATAGTCTCTCCTCACACGGCCTTTTCTCAGACTAGCAATACGACTTTCGTTTCTCCATATCAGCTGCTGATGTACTAATTATAATTGAGGAAAGAGTCTATCATGCTCTAGATAAAACCAGAAAAGCCCGGTCTGTAGGGTTGGATATCTCGAAAGTCTTTGAAAAGTGTCTGATATTCAGGTCTTCTCCACAAGCTGAAAAGATACACTATCTCCGGGCACGTTTTGAGCTGATCCAGTAGTTCCTATTAATTCGTGAAATGAAAGTTGTCCTGAACGTTCACTCGTCTACATTCTTTCGTACTAACGCAGGTGTCCGCCAGGGCTCCAGTCTTCCGCTGTTTTAATCTTCATTAATCAGCTCTCAACATGGCATCTACGCTGACGACATTACCATTTACTCCTGCCTCAGTAATAAGGCAAATCAGTCAGACAAGGTCACAATGGCAGTCGATGTACAAAACGACACCAAGACTGTCGTTAACAGGGGTAAAATATGGATTTTAACGTTTCCAAAACTAATCTCCATTAATCATTTGAGGGACGTTTCTCTACCTTACATTAATATGGCTAATTCTATCCTCCAAGAAAGTGACGAATTGTGCCTTGTCAGGGTAACGTTCTCAGATGAGATGTGGTGGAAAGACTGCGTTAAATACATCCCTAGATCTGCTGCAAAGAAAGTAGGTTCACTGTGTCTGGGGATATATTTTTTTCTCTACGGAATCTATCTTGCATGTATATAAGGCTACCATTCCTCCAGGCTTAGAATATTTCTGCTACATATAGTCTGGTACACCTGAGATTTTTCTGGATCTCCCTGACAAGATCCAAAGAAGAATCATCAATAATCTTGTCCCTGATCTGGCAGCTCGGTTTCATTCTCTTGCCCACAGCTGTAAATTTGCATCTGTGCCTTTTCTTTATTAATACTTTCATAATAATTGTTCGGATGAGCTCTTCGTCATCGTACCTAGACTGTATGAGTTTAAGCGTAATACTTCATTGGCGGCGAGATCTCTTCAATTTAGAGTTGAACCAGATAAATATAGCCGTAATTTCTATGATAACAGTTTCTGATCCCGCGCTTCTTGCTTGTAGAAATCCCTCCCCGGCTCCATGATTTTCAAGGAATTTTTATCTTCAAACATTTAAATGAGACGTCAATGTCTATCTACTATCCTCCTGGTTACTCTTTTCTCTTCCAGCTCATTTTTAACGTTTCTCTTCCTAATTGTTCGCATATATATATATATATATATATATATATATATATATATATATATATATATATAATCGTATCGCTACAAGCAATGCAGCGACTAGCATGCAAGTGGTCACAGAGTGTGGAATAATTAGGAAGAGAAACGTTAAAAATGAGCAGGAAGAGAAAAGAATAATATATATATTACTATATATATAAATATTATATATGTATATATATATATATATATATAAATATATATATATATATATATATATATATATATATATATATATATACACAAATACATACATATATATATATATATATATATATATATATATATATATATATATATATATATATATATATATATATATATATATATATGCGGAAGCTAACATCTGGATACTTTTCTTTCACATTAATTTATTGTTAATTTCCCAGGCCCATATATTTAATGGGTGTTATATTTTGTGAATGGTTTCTGAACAGTGGTGTAGTCTCTAGTGTGACCTCTCGATGCCCTGTTAAAGGGTAATGCTATGGCTGTATACCTGGTGGATTCTCTTCAAGTTATCTATACATGCAACTCCTGTGGGTGTATCTGTGTTTCTGCCTTCTATCTTCCACTAACCAATGCACACATGAAATCAATCAAAATACAAATAAACAAAACTAGTAAACCCAATCTAAAAGAAAGTAGATCCCTCTCATATATATATATATATATATATATGTAAATTCGACTCGAGCAGCTTCTTCTCTTGAAATACTACCGTGTGGAAGCGACTCCCAAAAGGATGATTCTCCTATCACTATTACCCTGTTCAAGGCTATTGTTAACAGTTATCTTCCACTCCTATACGCACAAATGGCCTTCAAACGTAACTCTCTACCTCGGATGCCCCCCGGGCCTTGTATATGTTGAAACAAAAGGTCAAACTGAGATAATTATAGGTTATAAAATCATGGATAATTTACAAACTGTGGAAAGCATAAAATACATGCACAATTATTTGAGTTTCGTGTCTTTGGACATAGGTTTTTTTATGTACGCCCTATTTCGCTGTTTTTTAATTAACCATTATATATATATATATATATATATATATATATATATATATATATATATATATATATATATATATATATATATATATATATACATATATATATATATATATATTCCGTTTGTACGTTATTTTTATACATAATATATAGAAACAGAAAATATATTAAATAAGTGTCGGAGTTTTATAGCCTATATGTGTGTGTGTGTGTGTGTGTGTGTGTGTGCGTGTGTGTATGAATGACACTAGTGTGATAGAGTTGCTCCGACCTTACTTTGATAGAGGAATATTAAGAGGCAAATCTAAATTGTCTGACAGCCATTTACTCTCAAAGATAAATTTGTAATACTATTTAGAATATTGCGCTGTGTTTTTAAAATGTTTCGATACACGTGCTTACAAAAATATTGGATGACCATCACCTAAAGTAATTTAAGAACAGAGAGCATACATAAAATTTCGACATTTAAATGACAATGTTTACAATTTTCAATTTCTAACATATCTTTGTGCAATTTTCATTATTAGTTAGGCTCTAATATTTCTTTCATTTTTAGTTACTTGCCTAATAAATTGATAATTGGAAACTTTGGTAAAAAAGAATTTGTTTTAATTGATTTATTATGATGTTACTATTTTGATGTTGCTTTGTTCCCTGTTGCATGATGAGATTAATTTATTTCTGTGGTACTTTCTGTGCTTGTGTTAAACGTATTTAATGTTTTTAATTTATTGGTTTTCTACGGCTTACCGACTCTTTGAAGGTTATTTAAAGCCGGAAACATTTTAGATAATAAAAATTGTTTATTGAGATAATGATTTAGTGATAGAAATCTTACTAAAATAAAACATAGCTGGTGGGGAGAAGAGATGGATTCATAACTTTCGCAAGGGTATTTACGCGTAAGTGTATATAACAAACCCAACCGGAATTTGAACTCGGCTCTCCAATTAACAGTTCCAGATAATTATCTATTAACCCACCCGACAATCACATTTTACGGCATCTGCTGTTACCCAGGCTCAGATCTGGTAAAATTGGATGATTTCCTGTTAAACGTTTCAACGTGATATGGCCATAAGCTCTGAGAATTTGCTACATTTTAAAACTTATGTGTAGTGTATTATAATCCATGCATATAAAAATGAAATATATTGCACGTTAGTATGAAAATATTTCTTTAAATGCTTCATGTCTTTTTAAGAAGTAGGGTACTATTGGCTAAGAATGTAAGATATCATAGGTATTATTAAAAATATTACAGTTGACTGTCAAGAAATGACAGAATGAAACGGGATATAAAATAATGAATTAAGAAATCAATTGAATAATACATGCTTGTATTAATACCTAGCATACTATACAACATAAATGACACAGCAAACTATATTAGTTCTAATGTGTATTTGGAAAATCTAATTATAATTAGTTTTAAATAAATTCATGGGATATAATAATACTCATAGAAAATGTTTTAATAACACATATAAATGTTACATAGAAACTATTTTAAAATTTTAGACCAAATCAGAAGGAAATTGTTGAAATATTTTGAAGGAGTAGAAATAATGATGATGTGTAAGAGGGGAAAATACCTGTCGTTTTATAACTCTAAATATAGGGGAAAAGTGAGAAAATAATAAAGAAATAAATCATAAGCGAAGAAAGATTATTAAAAAGAAAGATATGAAAGATACAATACCGATTAAAGTAATATAAGCCAAAAATATAAGTGATAGAATGAGATAAATGAAGAAAGAAACCACGGCAAACGGGGGTTATCAATAAACAAAAGCATCGGAGTACAGTGTAAGAGGAGTGAATAAATCTATAGAAGATACGAACAATAAAGCTGGTTAAAGTAGAAGGCACAATAGGAGATAAATATTCGTTATATGTGAGAAAGAAATAAAACAAAAAAGTGCGATGTTTGATGATTAAATGTATGCAAATAACTTTCCGTTACTGATGGAACTGCAATTGAATGGGACAACAAGCAGCAAATATTTCTACTTGTAATACAATTCCTGTCGTGACTGTCCAAGAAAAACAAATTACATCATCTAGGATAAATTATGGTATAACATAACATTACTAAAATAAATGATGTGGTTTGCATGCAGAGGTAAACCAGGAGAAAAGGTTTATGTTATTCTCCCACCCGACAAAAATCAATCACTCACTTAAGAAGCACAGCTGGTAAAGAGAAGCTGAACCGATTTCGACTCGACAATATATTAATTTATCTCTTCCTAGATTCTCACACACACACAACATATATATATATATATATATATATATATATATATATATATATATATATATATATATATATATATATATACTGTGCAGAAGTATGTGAAGCCCTAATATGAAAAGATTTGTCACTTTTTTTTAGATAAACAACAAATCTGTTTTAATTATGTAAACGCTTTACAACCACTTTCAAAAGGTTTTACCAAGCTGGAATCAAAATATTAATTAAACATTTAAATGTACAAAGTGGACCCTTACATTTCATATTTGGTAACTGCTCCTTTTGAGGTTACAATGTCAACCAGTCTTTTTCTATAATTTTTAAGACGTTTCTGGTAGTAATGAGCGTTAATGTTTACCATTATTGACAAATCTCACACAATTGCTCAATATTACGTGTTCTTGAATGTACTGTATTCCTTTTAATTGAACCACAGATTTCAATGGTGTTTAGCTCAGGATTTGACTAGGACATTACATGACTTGAATTTTGTTTTCGAAACCATTATTTTTGGCACTTTATTTGATATCTCAGAACATTGTCCTATTGACAGATCTAGCCCCGATCTATGCCCAAATTTCGAACAGAGGGTACGAAATTTTCAATTGAAATTTCTTGGTACCTTGTAGCGTCTATTGTACAGTTCTACTTTTGCCTGATCTAGCTGCAGAAAATCACCACCAAATCATAATGCTGCCACCTTCATGTTTACGTGCTGGCACCAAATTCTTCTCTTCAAATCCGTATGAGGAGATCGCCAGACATGCCGCCTATTGTTTCTCCCCAAAAGCTCTAGTTTGCTCTCATCCAACCATAATAGATTTAACTTATCAATATGAGCTTTGACATAGTTCAGCAGAACTTTTTGCTTTTTCGTAAGCAGTGGCATTATCTAGGCATTCTGCCATCAAAACCGGCATCGTACAGATTGCGTCGAACCTTAGACGTATGAACATTGATACTGACATTGGCCAGGGACCCTTGGAGAACCGCAGATGTCACACAAGGATTCACATGGGCTTGCCGAACTAGATCGCTACTTCCTTCTGCTTTTATTTGTCGCAGACGGCCAGTTGTTGATTGCTATACCATAATGCAACAGTCCTTCCATTTAAAAATAATTTGTCTCACAGGGAAAACCTGCGCTCAAAATCCTTTTGATGATGTTTTGTAGCCGTCCCCATCATTATAGTCTTAGCTATGCGAATATGTAAAGCTTCAAAATGATCTTTTGAGCTTGGCATGTTTTCTATTTTATATTCGTTCTCTGGCGGCACCATTTCCATACACAATTATTTATATTGGTTGACTGCGGTATACACCAAAAATATGAACACGTGTCATTTTGATTTTTAGATCTGCACAAAAATGATTTGTCCTGGCAACCATGTAAAACAAATATACAGAATGTAAATGTAAGTTGTCACTTACTTTTGTACATATTAATTTTTAATAAATATTTTTCTTCCATTGTGTTATTTTTTTAAATAGTTGTACTTCGTTTAATAAAGCTTTGTCTTGATGAATATATAGTTGAATTAAATTTTTGACTAAGTTGTAAATTTGTTGATTATCTGGAAAATGAGACAATTTTTTTATACTATATTAGAGATTCACTTTCTTTTGCGCACCACCGTATATATGTGTGTAGTAACAGAAGCTTTCGTAAGAAAAATAAATCCTTAGCTTTAGGCTATCTCAAAATAAATATGAAAATCCATAATAATATTATGAATTGAATAGTGAATTTCCTAGATCAAATTGCTCTTATAAAAGACAGTAATATTTTATTACTTCTACGTCTAATACTGTTAAAAAATGAACCTGAACTAGATTCCTTTTAATAAAACGTAAAGGCTAAATACGGCTCGTCCTACCAGACGAATAAATCTCGTACAAGTTTATCATCTTCAAATTTCTCGTTTCCGTTTAACACACGCACAGAAAGTAAAGCATAAATAAATGAATCGCATCCTGAAACAACGAACAAACTTGAATTGTATGAAACACCAATATCACCATAAATTTCAAAAGCGATCGAACAAACGTAGCTCGTAACGCTCCAAGAATACTATGCCTGGTGCTGGCAACAGGGCAAGACCGCAAAGATGAAATCATCATAACATTTTCGAAAATGAAAGAATAATGTAAGACCCGAGGAAAGTGAAAACCTCACATTATTTCTGCTAGAGATGTGATTAATTTGTGTTGCTGAAGATAACTTTTCTTAAAATTAATGTGATATTAGCATTAACTAAGGCAGAACCAACATGGTTGAAAAAGTACTTGGAAAAATGTCATAAACAAATAACTTGACAAAGATATTCGACAGAGTATTCTTTTCAGGATTCTGGATATTCTTGAAGAAATTTAAAGTACCCACCGGTCAAATCTAACATGAGGCGAAACATAGTCAAGCCAGATACGTTTATGTTTATATTCTTTACAATGATAGACAAATAGCCTACAGAGGTGATTGATGTTGTAAAAATTGCGTACATACACACGTTTAAAAATAGCAGCCGGTGAAACGTTATGGGTCAACAGTGAAGATGGTACAAAAACGTTCAATCAAATAGCGCCCATCACTCGCACACACGTAAACCTTCTCCCCAGTGCACGTTTATCCTTTTATAACTTACATATCTTGTTAGGAATTTGTTGCAATGAACAGATTATGACGCGTTGATTACCAATATATATATATATATATATATATATATATATATATATATATATATATATATATATATATATATATATAAAGATAAATAAAAATAAAAATAAGTCAGTTAACAGGACAAAAGACATGCTCATGAAGAGGATGCATCAAATCCAAGTACGGAACGCTGATATTATAGGAAGAAAAATACTTTAGAGATGGATCGAATATATTGGAGAACTATTCTACGACGAAAGAGAACAACCGGCAATACATAAAATTTCGAAAGAGCGGAAATATTAAAAATAGATGTGGAATCTACACTCACCAAATTGAACAGAAATAAAGCAGAATGATTAGACGGAATTGTAAAAGAGATGCAGGCAGATCTAGATGATTTCCATATAGAAAAAATTACAAACAATGATATATACAACAAATACCGAAAGACCTCAGTAGATCTATTGATATAGCATTGCCCAAGAGGTCAGGTGCAAAGCAATGTGAACTCCAGCGGACAATCAGTCTAATGAGCCATATAACAAACCTTATCCGAATTCTGATGAAAAGAGTGCGTAACAGAATCAGACACGAAATAGTACAACAACAGTACGAGTTCGTCAACATTTAATTTAGGAACGTGATATTTATGCACATAATGATATCAGTAAGAGCAATACAAATGCAGAAGGACGTGTACGTGGGTTTTATAGATTATGCAAAACCGTTTGATAAAGTACGCCACATAGAACTATTGGAACTGCTTAGTAATTTTGGCAGATTTGGGAAGGATATTAGAACGATCAGGAACTTATACTATAAATTAATGTAAAATTACAAAAATAATAAATGAAATTTTCAACTGTGTTGATATATCGGATAGCCTAAGTAGATCTACTTTCATAGCACTGTCTTTGAGGCCAAGCACAACCGAATGTGAACTTCATCAACCAGCCTACTGAGCCATATAACAAAACACCTCATCTGAATTCTGATTAACAGAGAACGCAGCAGAATCAGATCGGAAATAGGTCTAGAACAGTTCGCATTTGTCAAAGACACTGAAACAATGAACGCGATACTTATGCTCAGAATAATATCAGAAAGAACAATACAAACGCAAAATAACGTGTACCTGTTTTTATACATTACACAAAGATGTTCAATAACGTAAGAAAAAAAAAGTTCTGTTAGAAATGCTCAGGAACCATAGCAGATTTGCAAAGGATATTAGAATAATCAAGAATCTATACCGGTATCAAACCGCCTTCATACGAATATTGGAATAGGTTTTAGGAGAAATAACACAAAAACAAAATATATTAAGAGCTACAGAGTTCAGGAAATTGTGGGGAACCATGTTCGCTTACGTGCTGAGAGAACACAGCACATAAAAAGAAGATATATTTAAGAGGTCATATTGTTAAGTTCCAGGTTCCTTGTACCACGGTGATGGTCTAAGGTATAACCAATGAAGAATATTCTTCCAATATAGATAGCTTCGCATTAGCGACTTTATTCTATTTTTACCGGGATGGCCCCTATGGAAATCCTTAAAGATTCGCTTTTGTAATGTTTTGGGAATTACAACTCTTTCGTTGTAAAGTAACACATTGTCGCATAGAGAAAAGCTGTCCGATATTAGCTCATTTCTTCTGCTATTTTTGCTTTTGTTTCATTAATAAATTCGTCGTTTTTGGCTTCATTTTTTTATGTTTTGCAATGTGACTGGGAGGTTTCTAACTGATCAACATGGTACTGTTCGTTTCTTAATGCTGCGATTACCGTATCTATGAAATCTCGTAACCGCGAAGATAATTCCCAGAGATTCTTTCTCTATCTGTTAATTTTTCTCCGTTGGTAGTATGGTTCAAGAAGCATGTGCGATGGCTTTTATTGTCCCATCTGGCATTTTATGTAATATACACGCGCCGACTCCGTAGGCGCTCGCGTCACTTGCTACAATAATTTCTAGTATAGGATCGTAGTGTGCCAAAAATAAATCTGAAGTTAACATTTTGATTATTTCGTCAAATGCTTTTTGGCATTGATCTGTCCACTGCCAAACTTTTTCTTTCTTTAGCAGCTCGTTCAGTGGTGCGCGAAGTTTATGCATTTGAGGTATGAAGTCCTGGTAGTAATTTACTAATCATAGAAAACTTTGTAGTTCTGTTATGTTTTTAGGAACTGGCATTTTTTTAATTGCTGTTGACCTTTCAGGGTCTGGTCGTCTACCTTCTTGATCTATTATATGGCTAAGGTATTTGATTCCGCTCATGAAATAATCGCACTTATTTTCTTTTACTTTGAATCCATAGCTTTGTATTCTTTTAAATACTTCCTGTACATGTTCTCTGTGTTGTTCAACGCTTTCGCTATTAATCAATACGTCATCCAGGTATGTAATTGTGTACTCTAGTCCGGTAAGCATTGTATCCATTGTCTGTTGGAATATAGCCGGTGCGACCTTAATTCCAAAAGGTAATCTTTGGTATCAGTACAGTCATTTGTGTGTGTTTATGCATAGTAGATTTGAACGTTATCCATCGACTGGAATTTGCAGGTACGCCTCACTTAAATCAATTTTTGAAAAATATTTTCCGCCATTTAATTTAGTGATTCTGGACTGGATAGAGGATAATGGTAGTCCTTTATTGCTGCGTTCAAACCTGTAGAAAAATCAGCGAAATTTGAATTTCGCCCGATTTCTTTTTGACGTAGACCGTCGGAGCGGCCAATTTACTGTATTCTACTTTTGTCAATATGCCAGTGTTTTCGAGTCTGGTTAATTCTTGATCAATATTTTCAATTGACGCAAATGGTACCCTCCTTTTTTTTCTTGAAAATAGGCTGAACGTTTTCCTTTACTTCGATATTTGCTGCCATTCTCATACATCTTCCTAGGCCTGCTGAAAATACTTCGGGGGAACTCGTTTTTAGTTTTTCTTTTAATTTTTATGCCTCGGTTGGTAAGCTTTTTACATGTTGGCAGTACGTACTTATAGGTAGATCCCACAGTTCGAATTTTTGCATCCAGTCCGTTCCGAATAGGTTTCCGGTATTTCTTAAGACGTACATTTTTAGTTTTTCGTCATTCCATTAAATGTTACGTTTGTAATTACTTCACACTCGAATTTGATCTTTCTCCCCGTAACTGATCTAGCAATTTTATCCGTTTTTAACATGGCAGGTTTGTTCAGTTTTCTCCGTGTTTGTAGATTTATAAAAGTTAGTTCAGAGCCACAATCCAGCTGTAGCCTAACTTTTTTGTTTTGCAATTCAACTTGTACGTATTTTCTTATGTTAGTCTCATCTGCTTGATCAGTCCTCGTGATTCTTATTCTACTTTTGTTTTCTCTTCTATTCCAACAGTGAGAACTTTTGTAGCCTATTTTTTTGCATGATAGACAAGTTTTAAAACGATAATTACAGTCTTTAAACCAATGCCAAGTCCCACAGCGATAGCATGGACTGGGTGGTAGTTTTTTTATATTGATTTTTAGAGTTAGAAATTTTTGTGTTACCTGTCCTTTAGGGGGGAAATCGGTTTGGTTTGTCTGTGAGGAGGGTAAGTTGGTTTGTCTTCGTACTTTATGTATGTGCGCTATGCCAGCTTCTTCTATGTCTTTTGAATCTTTCTTCACACTGATGCATCTCTGGCAATCTTCGGCTAGTTTTTGAAGTGTCAAATTTTGTTCACTCTCCAATTTAGTAAGGATTCTGCGTCTCATTTCCGCGTGTTTGGTTGCGACCATACTTTGGAGGTAAATTAAGCATTTGAAATTGTCCGCGCTGAATTCCGATAATTTGAAGTCATCACAATATTTATTAACAATGGACGCGAAAGTTATGTAATCTTCGTTGGCCTTTTTTGCAAGGTTCATGCATTTCCATCTTCTGTTGAATAGTGAAGTATTATGGCTGAAGAGTTCCGTTAGCAGTTTAATGGCTTCTTTGAACGTTAGCTCACTTGTTCTTCTGGGAAGGATATAATCTACGAATTTGGTATATTCGCATGTGCCTAATCTTCTTAGTAATAGACGTACTTTAGGTGCGTCTGACTGATCTTTGCAGTCAAATTCATATAGATCTTCGTACCTTCGGAAGTAGTTGGCAAAAGTTTTATTTTCGTCGGGTGAGTGCTTGAAATCTTCGATAGTTCTACAACTAGCGTCTTGTGAGATCAGACAATTACTACGACCAGATCACTCCTTACATCTGGCCACTTAACAAACCAGACTGCAACTGCCTTGATTATTATGTGTAGGATGCAGTTGAGCGAGAGATCAACAAAAATCCGTGTAACACCAAAGATGAACTGGAGGCAAAGATTACGGAACCCACATAAACAAGAAGACAGACCAAAAGAGATGCAGCAGATTCCGAAGTCGTCTGCAGGCTTTGTTTGAAGACAATGGCGATTTTATTAAGTAAATCTTCTCTTTATTATTGCACGATATTTTGGTGTAATTTTTGTAAAAATATCTGTTAAAATGAGATGTTAGTATTATTTTGATTTTTGCGTAATTTTATACGACAGTTTATCCATCGCATCTGATATATATATATATATATATATGTATATATATATATATATATATATATATATATATATATATATATATATATATATATATATATATACACACAAACATACATACACACACATAGGGAAATAAATGAACGCAAGTACAATTTTCAATTGTACCACCATTTTATTGCATAAAGAATGTTGTACATTTGATCAAATTATTGACAGACTATCCATTACTTGAGTGTGCGTTCAGCTTCTAAGGAATGTCTCCCACTTGAAGGAATATCTTGTAGTGTCTTTTTGGTTTCATACTTTTCTAATAGACGAGTGGCTACTGCACTCTCGTGGATCAGGAGACAAGTGGGTGATATTCATTAAAAGCTGAGCGCACGTCTCAAGTTATGAATAGTCTATCAATATTTTGATCAAGCATATATCATTTTTTTATAAAACAAAATGGTGGAACAATTGAAAATTTGTTATAATTTCATAAACCCCATTTTATACGTATTTGTTTCAAAATATATGTTGTTGGTTTCACAATACCGTACTTTGTATTATAATATTATAAATAAACAGGCGTTCATTTATTTTCACTCTGTATATATATGTACGTATGTATGTGTGTGTGTTTGTGTGTGTGTGTGTGTGTGTGTGTGTGAGAGAGAGAGAGAGAGAGAGAGAGAGAGAGAGAGAGAAAGTGTGTGTGTTTTTACGTCTGTGTGTGGCTATGTGTAAGAAATACGTCAAATCAATACTATTGGGTGACCCAAGATTTCTGATATTAATTGAATAGACAAAACGCTTCTGAAAATGTCAATATTTTCTGAATTTATTTACGAAATGAACAGCTCAGAAGACTTTGCATTGTTTTAATGTTTCTTACTAATATGTCTTATATTCTCTTGGACAACCTTTTGTTTCTTATTCTTCGAAAAAACTTGTTTGACGAGCTGCCTCCAACTTCCAAGCAGAAACTTCAAGAGAATGCAAGTCAGCAACTCTATATATTTCGTACAGTTGGTTGGATATGTACCTGGCATTTCTAGCATCATTTTTCCTGATTGCATTTCGTCATTGGAATTCGTATATCAGTTTATTTTTCATTAGAATGCGTTTTTATATATGAACAGATAACATTTACAACTAGTTAAAATGTCGTAGCAAATTAATAGGAGAGTGCGAAAATATATTATGACACAGGTCTAAAATTATTATCATCATTATTATTATTATTATTATTATTATTATTATTATTATTATTATTATTATTATTATTATTATTATCTGAGAGTGTAGCGCTCAAACACATCCGAAAACCAATCTCTGAATCAATACATCAGATATGGCTGAAGTAGGCACATATATCCTAGCCAAACATGCGGCGAGATATGATGACATGTTTTGACAAATGTAGCGTATAATTTGGCAAGTGAATACCTGTTAGTAATACCTTAAGATTGGGCAACACATGCGGCTGAGATAGTATCCGACTGGGAGTATTTTTCAAGTTTATGTAACTCCCAAGTTACCTTGGCTGCATCATCTTTCAGACATAAGAAAATAAACCTCTCGCTACATGGGCATTATGCTCTCCTCCTACTCCTGCTCATTGAGAGATGTACAGTGCGTCAGTCCCTAGGGAAATGCCCGACGGTTTAAAGTCAAACAATTTATAAGCAAATATGTGGCATCGGAATATTATCATTTTAATTATAATCATTATTGGTAAAATCTACGTTTTCTCTTGATTTTCACGTTCTGCATTTTCCTTATACTTTTTTCGCCTAACTTCTTGTATTCATATTTAATATTTCTGCATCATCTCAAGAGTTCTTTAGATACACTTATAACTTATTTCTCTAACTTTCCATTAATTTTTTCAAATCACGTTTTGCCTTTTTTATGTGTCTTCCTTAACATGAGTTATGTTCGACCATAATTCCCTGAGTGGTTACATATTTATTGATTTCTATTTAGACTGCTTCTACAGTTCTTTTTATTATTTTCCTCTCCGATCACTCTGAACTATTTAAACACTATTCTCTATTCCCAGAAGACTTTCTTCTCCTGATTATATCCTATAATGATCACAAATTCTTCTGACCAATTCGTAATTAGATGACTGCTATCAATTTTACTTGGATTTCTCCTTTTGTTTCATTTCCTTATTTCATTTCAATTTATATTGTTTACACTTATTCTTATCTACGTAAAATTTAATTCAGTTCACTGTTTTATTTATCGACGTATTTATTCATTTATTTGCATTTATTCTTTCATCCTCTGATTTCTTCAGCATCTTCATTTTCTGTTTTCTTCTCTTCTGTAATCTTATCAGTTGCTATTTTGATCGTTGCTCAGTTTAATTTTTTAACTTACATGTCTGGATTCATGCTTTACAATTTTTTACATTCTCGGCATGTTAAATGTTACATATGTTTTACATTGGTTTCATTTTCTTCTCTTTAATTTATCAGATAGAATATTTTTTAATTGTTCTGTTTCTTGTCTTTTCACATTTTTAGAACAAGTATTTCTTCATTAGACGTTATTTTATTTATCTTTTTTAGATACTAGTATAAGTTTTTTTGTATTAGTAGTGGTTGTATCTGCCAAAATAGACGCAGTTTTTCCTCTTTTACTTTCTAACTTATTTCCTCAAATTTAAGATTTAAGATCTTTCTTTATCCTCTGTATTGACTCTTTCAATACCAGTTTGGAATATATATTTTGACGGTTTGACTTTAAAATTAAACCAGAATTCTACGAACTTAAATACTCTGGTTTAGTGTCTCGTTAAGGAGATTTTTTAAAGTACTTATAGTAGTTTTTGCCTTTAGGGGGTAATATTGTTTTTAAAATTGCTTCGTTACTATTTCTATGAATGAAAGACATATGCAAAAAACAAGGCTCAATTATATCCTCTTGATTATTTGATATTTTACTGGAAATAATATAGAATAGATTCTAACTATGATAATGGTGATGACTTCAATTGGCTTTAGTTACAATGGGGAAAAGCAATTGTATTCTACAAATATAAACATGGAAACTATTTAAAATACACCTTGGAACAAAAATCCATGAAGATAAAATTGAAAAGTGCTAATAGTATTAAAAGACCACGTAATTATATTTATTATCTCTATAGCATTCTGAATACTTTCTAAATGGAAGGAAAATGACACGTAAAAGTAATGATTAAACGTGTATTTAAAATGAAAATGAAAATTAGACAGAGAGGTTTCAATATCTGTCTATATTTGTGAGATGAGGTATTGGAATTATTTATCCTATTTACATTGTTCGGACTGCTGTCCTCATATTTGTTGTCATATTCACGACGTTTCGGCCGTTGTACGCTCCAGCCTTCTTTACTTTTATCCACTAGACCTTGTGTCCTCAATGACACATGGACCAGTTTATAACAGCGTTGATTGAATCCAGTGACTTGACCCAAAGTGTTGTGTGTTCGATACCTGGCTACTACTGAAATGAACAAAAACTTGGAGAGTCCAGTTAAAGGAGATAACTGATACTGAAACAGCTAGAAGGGAGATGGCACTGAAACAATCTACCCAAGTGTACGACATAATGGGTTCAGTTCGAAATTGTAATCACCAGATGATGAGTAAAACCTCATGAACATGGCTACAATGATGAGGACAACAATCCGAACAATGTAAATAGTTAATTTATTATCTAATATTGCAGTGACAAAACATTTAAATAATTTCACAATATGCACAATAGTAATAATGCCAGAGTAATGTAGCAAAAGTGAGACAATGCGAAAAATCTTAAAAGGAACCTCCATATCTTTTGTAAATGAAATAGACATAAATTTAAACATGGTCTAATGGCCTGGCTGTTCTTAAGGAAAGTACATGTGAACAAAGAAAAGCAATCTCAGAACAAACATATATTTACTATGTTACAAAGGAAGGAAACAAGGAAATAAACAAAACAAGGAATTAATATTGCATGTTAGCTTAAAATAATTAACTAAATAGACAATAATGATTAAGAGAGTGGATTCATTTGATATTGCTGTATTTAACAATGAAAGAGAGTGGGAAAAGCAAAAATAATAGCCCTGAAAAGAAAGAAGAAAGTATGCTACTTGATAAACTGAAAATTCAAAATCAAGATATACTAATAATCATAATTAAAGACTTAAAATTTGAAATATAAACATGCTGGCCTTGTCTTGAATAATCGAGCTATTTTACCGGTTCATTGTACCAATTTGTATTCCAGGAAACAACGAAAATCAATTGAATTCTCTATAATAATAGCATTGTTGAAATTGTCAAGAGCAATCGAGGATTGAAAGAAATGGACCAGGAGATACTTTTTTTCTGGTATTGAGCAAGTAATTAAAATTATGACCATTAATGTTGAAAAATACTATATTTTTCTTTCGACAAGAAAATTATTTTAGAGAAATAAAAGCTAAATTAAATGTATAGTTGTTTAAAACAGAATACAAAGACGTGAGATAAATAAAGAGATCGATAATGTACGTAGAATTAAATATATTCAAGGGGTTCAGAGAATCATAATGTGATTATCCGGGAATGCAAAATATGCTTAATACATAAATGAAAGTAACTGAAATTAAAATTAGAAAACAAAGTTAAATGCATTGATACTATGAGTTACATATGAACATTGATAAAGAAGAAACCTATTTCGGAAAACTAACTAAGTAATCTAAACGTGGAGAGTTGAAGAAAATAGGTAAAAAATGATGACTGAAATAAATATCTGTTTATATAAGTTTATTGAAGACAAATGAAAAAGAAAAGATAAAATTTTATAATCACATAGAAAGATATTGTCTTTAATAACACTGTCGTTAGGAGCGTAAAATAATCAGAAAATGTTTTAATGACTATATATATTAATCTAAATAATTATATAAATATGTTCTTTCAGAAAATTGATTTGAGACTGCAGCTTAATTTATATTTGTAAAACTTTTGATTCATTATTATTCATTTTCTTATTATTGCAAATAATTTCAAAATCTCCAAAAGTTCATAGCTCATTTTAAATTATTCTATCAGATCCCGGAATTTCCGAAGTCACTAGAGTCCTAAAATTTATCTGTATCACTATTTCATTCGTTTTCGATTCCAGCCATTTCAATTGATTATTTTACCTGCAGAGATCATCTCTATTTTCAGCCTTGATATTTATCAGCTCCCGAGCAATATCCTACTTGATTTCTACCATCACACTCTTCAGACTCATTCACTTATACAGCCGGGTACATGATCTACCAGACTTATATTTCTTATGCGAGACTTTCACATTTGGTCCTCTTCGATACGCTGATCGATTGGAAGTAAATATCATATAGTAAGTTATGGATTGTAATTTTCAGGAATGACGCAATTTCATCTTTTATCGTTACATGTTCGTGCGTAAGTGGATCTGCTTGTTGTTTAATGGAAAGCAGCTCATATAAAGCAGCTCAGATAACAGGGATCGAATTCTAGTTGAGTGCGTTACATTTCCATTACATGCAAATACCCTTGGGAAAGGTATGAATCCCTTTATCCCTCTTCAAGTATGGGTTAAACAGTAGGTATTTTATCTGTAAAAAAACAAAATGCATATGTCCAAAAGAAACTGTTAATGCAATATTCACTCACAAAAAAAGAATTATTCATAAAATACCCAAAATATATTTGGCTTTAAATAAATAATTAGACGTAAAAATAAAAATTGGTTGATTAGATATGAAAAAAAATGGTTGATTAGACGTAAAATGTTTGATTAGCCGTAACAAAAACATAAAACACAAATCAAATAATGTCTCCTCTGTTTCCTGTCCTGTTCTGTATATTTGTCACCACTCTCTGGTCCTTATTCTTCATTCAGTGCCACTGTTCAATATACGCGGATTTGGATGACGTGATTCATTTATCATTAGAATCGACATCTTGATTTTCTCCAATCTCCAGCTTGGTGAATTTTGTATTGATGCACTTATTCTGAGATACAATGCTGATGGATTCCTTTTCGCTTAACCTTTTCTATAGTGTTACATCCATCAATATTCGACTGCAATTATTTTATTTGAATTTTAAATTCGCAACGAATATGTTTATTTTCTCATTTCTCTTTGTTAGTTGCCTTGGTCACAATTCCCTGGTTTTGTTTTGATTTCTTGTTGAGTCATTACCCGTGACCTTACGAAAACATTTACCACATTACTGTACTTACTTTCCAATCCTTTTCTCACCGTTTCAACACAATCTTCGATGCTGATGTATCTTCTGACTCTTTTCCTTTCACATATAATCAGTCTTTGTCGCCTTTAGGTTGCAGAATGCTATGAATGGTCATACATGTGTCCGTTTGTTGGTCCATTGACATGCGTTCCTCTATTGCCCAGTAGATTTATGGTTTTGTTTTTCTTACTATCGGTCATACCAAAGTATCAACCGCTTTTACCAGAATACCGCAGTTTAGTATAGTTTCTTTTAAGCTATATGAGGTATTCCTTTCTTACTTCCTTATATAATTAATAACATTTGTATGCATCCGGTTTTTGCACCAATGAATGCTTGGTTTTCAAATGAAGATATAGTGACAGTAAGGATTCTTAACATCACCACTTATCGTCCTCTGAATTTCTACTGATTTGAGAATTTTTCTTTTTTTACTTTTTAAGCGTGGTTATGTACCAATGATGTAATATATCAAGCGCTTCAACAAGTACGAACATAATTGTTGCAATCATTTGTATTTATCCGTTCTCTGAAACGGGAAATATATTTTAGAACTTTTACTCTGTAAACTACTTTTTTCAAATTTTCTTTAACTTAGCTCTATCTGACACGATATATTTGGCGTCAAAGTATTTGACATTGAACCAGCAAGAGCGCGTATACAAATTCACAGCAGGAATGCAAAAATGCAATATCCTTATCATTTTTACAATGATGTACAGCCTGTACAATACACATAAGGTAGATAGTTCCAGAGTAAGAGGCACATTTTATGCGGATATGTGAAAAAGAAAACGTTTAACCATAGACTTGAATAGGTTAAGATTTAAATCTCATCTATGGAATACGAATAGAATGAGGATGGTCCGCTACAATGTTTGTAGCATGGTCATAGACATGAAGCTTAGAACTGGTGGAACTAAAGCATGTATAGAGTGCAATGGATACAGTGTCGCCTAAATTATGCAAAAATCAATAATGATATATAAATTTAACCAAACTTTATAACACAATTACACAAAAATATCTTGAAATACTAAAGAGTAAATTTATTCAAGGAAATCGCCGTTGGCTTCAACCACGACTTCCAGATGACTTTGGAATCTCTTGCATCTCTCCTGGATTGTCCCCTTATTTAAGTTGGTGAATTCTGCCACACTCATTGCCTTCAGTTCATCTTTGATGTTACAAGGAGTTTTGTTGGTTTCTCGGTCAACTGCGTTCCACATATATAAATCAAAGGGGTGCCGTCTAGGATGATAGATGACCAAATGCAAAGGGTGGTGTGTGGCAGAAATTATCAGCGCTGCCTTCTAAAGTCACTTGATATAGTCCTCCGTGTCTGAGTCTGAGGCCCTTACCAACAAATGCAGGTGTTCTTTTCTCATCAGAACGATCAGAGTGAGTTTTCCGAGCTTCCATACATACGTAATCACCATTAGCTTCAAACAACTCTTTCCGAATCGTCTGAACTCTCCTCAGATTGACACCGAAACATTCTGAATTTTTTGTATTAGAGTTCGGGTATGAATGTCAAGCAGTACAGGATGCCGTTTCCAAATTTCTGGCGGAGTAAATTGTTTCATAGTGCACTTTTTTCAGGGACAGACCCCAACTAACTCTATTATACTGGACAGTCGACAAAAATAAAAAAACAAACAATGCGCATGTGCGAAATTAAAATATAATAGGGTAAGAATTTGCCCATTGCACCCTGTAGTTTAAAACGAAATGCGAGTGGAAGAGACAATGACAGATTCATAAATTCTGTTCTGATTTCTACGGAATAGCCGTTGTTATGGCTCAAAATGAGGGATGTAGTAATATTGGCTTGTAAATAGTGAATATAATATTAAAAAGAATAGAAGGAAAGAGTCAAATATTTTGAATGCTTTTAAAAAAAGTTACAGGAAGGTAAAGACAAATTCAAATATCAAGACGAAAGGGAGGAATGAATACTGATGAGTTATAGAAATGTATGAGAAAATCTAAAAGGAGAAATAAAAATGTTAGGGTGGGAAGATAAGTAGATGTCAATGTTAGTGGTGGAGGAGGGTGTTGTGTAGAGAGTTGCTCAGAATTGGCACCTCGCGTATTAGAGTGGATGATGACGATAGAAATAGTGATGGATAAACTGTTTTATGGTGATTGATGTCCGGCCTCCATGAGTGGAAAGTCATTAATGTAACATTACCACCTTCTGCTTTGGACGACTCTCATCTTAACACATCTCTTTCTCTCTCGCTCTGTCCACACACACACACACACACACACACACACACACACACACACACATACTTATATATATATATATATATATATATATATATATATATATATATATATATACACCTTTCAATTTTACAACATATACACACGCACAAACATATGAGTATTAGAAATAGAGAATGAGAGAGAGAGAGAGAGAGAGGGAGAGCATGTACGTTCTCGGGTTGTAATCTTCATTCAATTTATATTTTATTTCACGGTTAGAGTTCTATCTATCTTTAATGACACCATAATTTATTTTTAAATAATTTTTTGCTTTTAACTCAACCTCTATTTTTGTTTTGTATTTTGATCAGACAGTTATCTCTACATGACGACATTAATCTTTATCTCTTCATTTCCCCAACAATACCACTAACTTCTTCAACATTTTTGAAGAGTTTGTCATTTGGACATTGATCTAACTCGGAAAACTTTTTCAATTTCATTTTATTCAAAGACTTCATCTTTTCAATCGGACAATATAGAGTCATATCCAAATTTTGTTACAAAGAGTGATAAATGTTTTGATTATATTTTTCATTTGAAGAATAGTTTTGCTTTTTGGATTCTCGTTTAAGGGAAAAATCTATGTACAATTCAACATATTCAAGTTGAATATATATATATATATATATATATATATATATATATATATATATATATATATATATATATATACTAGCAGCATGGCCCGGCGTTGCCCGTGCTTGATTAAAAAATCGTACGACTCATACAGCAATCGCTATCACTTGACTTAAAATAGTTTGCCCTTCCTTGAATTTAATGGAGTGCCCTTTGCCGTGCTGATGTTGCTACATGCCTTGCTTGTTGCCTATCTCACACTGCAATTTTTTTCTAAGCTCGATACTAAACATTAAATCTGTTACGAAAAAAGAACTAAACAAAATGAAAACAAAACGATCAGCTTTAAAAAAGGACTCGTAACTGGAAAAACCCAATGAAAAAAGAATACATTTTCACACCCAACCCAGTTGGAATCAGAATCAACGTTCAGTTTAAGCAAGCGAATGAGCCAATTGTAGTAAAGTGCCATGCAGATTTAAATTTTTCCCACTTGTGACGAATGCAGCTATCGAATTTTTTTGCATGCTAGTTAACATTCGTGTCAGTCAGCTGTTGGCTCTCACACTGGCCAATAGAATCTTCCTGCCTATTCGTGGCAGCCAGCTATAGGCTCTCACTTTGGCCAGTAGTAAATGGCCGCAAACTACATGAAAACTGCCGTAGAAGCATGAGAAAATCGATTTTTTCCACTATCGATGGGAGTTGGGAAATGCAAAGTCGGCCTTGGCTTTGCGGCTAACTTGGAGCATGTGCATGTAAATTTTGGTGCAAATCCGTTGAAAATTGCAGCCGTGCATTTGTTACACACATATACTGCCTTTTATATATATATATATATATATATATATATATATATATATATATATATATATATATATATATATATAAAATAAATCAATTTATTTGTTCCAGAGTAAAATTATAGTCATTTATATTTTTTACGAGAAACTTATCTTATATTTTATTTGCTATTATACGTTATTGCTTTAAACATTGAGTAAAGTACGAGCTCATCTGACAATTCCAACTTACCTGCACCTTCAAGAGGGGATGTGTTGGATATAATATCAATATGATAATTCACAAATCTTATTTTTATTAATCCTATATACATATATACAGTTTGGGTGAGGATAATGTTTACCTTAGATATAAATTCGCTTATTTTAATTTACTTTTATTTTATTTTCATGTTAGTTACTTTATACATTTCCTTAAAGGATTAAATTTTGGTATTTCAAATAAGGCATATATATATATATATATGTATATATATATATATATATATATATATATATATATATATATATATATATATATATGTGTGTGTGTGTGTGTGTGTGTGTGTGTGTGTGTGTGTGTGTGTGTGTGTGTGTATGTGTTTGTATGTTTGTGTGTGTGCGTGAATCTTTTAATTAAATTCAGATCCTGTGTCTATTTTTCTTTGTGATAATCTCGAATGCTGATGCTTGGAAATCTCCTCTCAATTTTCTTCACTCCACTTTTCCATTCGGCTTTTGTCCATGGTATCTGAATTTCATATTGTCCATATATTTCTTCTTCACATTCGGATCATTCAGAAGTTAGGCGCATTGCAGTTTGAGTGTTGCCATGGCCATTTTCAATTTCCGTACATTCATTCTAGTTTTACATATCACTGGAATGTGGTCGATCCACAGTCGGAACTTTGTAATGTTTACACTGTAAAACTACATTCCTGAATAGTTATACAATCGATTTGGTTTTTCGTTTCTCTTTCTGGTCTTTTCCATGTGCATTTACATCTTGGGTGTCCTTGAAAACACGTGTTGTCTACTACCTGATCATTTACTATGCACGTTGGATTCATCATTCTCGCCGTTCATTATGTGTTCCTATTCATAATTCGCCAACTATTCCACTATTTCATTCTCCCTCTACTTTGGCATTCAGATCTCCTATGAGAATTGTACTTTCTTGAGATTTGCATTGAACATTAATGTTGTCTAGCGTACAGTAAAACGTGTAAATTTCTTCTGTACTTTATGATGTTGGGGCATAAGTAACTATGATTGATATGTTGAAAAGCATTACTTTCAGTTGAAGAAGACTTATTTCAGATAGTTAAAAAATATCCCAGAATACATTTCTTCATGTATTGGTCTAATATCAATTCTACTATCCTTTCAGTTTTTTCTCTGCCTGCATATATGATCCTGTAATTGTCACTGAAGAAATTTCCATTGTTTGCCTACTTCGTTTCACCTAAAATACTAATAATGAACATGTTTATCGCCTGCATTGTATTTTCTAGCTGGCCACATTAATTTAGACTTCTGATATCACATGTCCGGTCACACGTTACGCTCATGTCTTTCCTTACCGTCGATGGATGACGCCTATTGCATATGTCTCTCCTTAGCGGACGAGGTGTTAGTTCCAATAGAATTATCACCTCCACGCGGTTATATTCCATAATTCGCTTGTTAGATGTGATATATTTCCTTGGGATAGAATAGTAAAGCATTACATTAAGATTCATCCGCCATTGCCTTCATTGAAAAATCCACATGGTCCGAATATTGAGCCCACAAACGATCAGTCGACGAATAAAAACATTTCGTATTCCGATATCCATGGTTCAAAATCTTCCCCCTAACCATTTTTTATTCTTTATTCCTCGATCAATAATTCTACATATCTCTCCTCTCCAACCCCTTCTGATAAATAAGGTAATCTTTTGGTCAAACACCAGTTACTGACAAGATCACGGACATAATAAATAATACAACAGTGTTGATATACCAGTATACTTACGTAGAAGTATTTTCATAGCACTGTCTAGAAAGCCACGGGTAAACGAATGTGAACTCCATCAGTCAATCAGTCTACTGAGCCATACAACATAACTTATCACCCGAATTCAGATGAATCGATCCCTCAGCAAATATCAGACCTTAAATAGGACACAAACAAGGAATTAAATATTTATACCCCGAGTGATATCAGAAAGAGCAAAACAAGTGCTGAAGGAGGTGTAGTTATGTTTTATAGTTTATGCATTCGTTTGACAAATTACGTCTTAAAGAACTGTTGTACCATTGACATATGTGGGAAGGATATTACAATAATTTAGAGCTAATACTGACAGCAAGCCGTAAATATACAAAAATAGGAAGGGGTGAGAATTCTGGCGAGAAGACACAACCTTGTTTTAATAGGGTTGTGTCTTCTCAACAGAATTATGCAACCTATCTAGCGTGGCGATTCTGAGAGAATCAGAACACCTACTAGACCTCACTATTGGTGGTAGCATTATTTACAAGATATATGCAGATGACACAGAAAAGAAAATATAAAAACTATTATAGAATGTAATGAAGGAAAACGAGAAGAAATGGCAATTTCAAGACAGAACGCATGCCTCTTAGCAAAAGCAAGAGACCAACATGCACAGAGATATAGGCATCCAGCAAATACAACAATGTAAATACATGGAATGCGTTTTCACAGACGACCGTAAAAGCGGTAATGAAATCCGAAGGCGCATTGAAATAGCGAAAGATGATTCCCGAAAGTCAAACTTGATATTATGAAACAGGTTTTTGTTAGAAACAAAGAAAAGAATACAGTTATGTAATATCAGTCCTCCTATATTGCAGTGGGTTCCAGACAACCTTTCTCCTCAGAGATGAAGAAACTTGAAGCAACATAAATATGACTCTAGGGAAGGATGCTGAGAAAAATCATAGACCAAATATATAAGCTACAACAATGTTCTACAGACAATGTCAACATAAAGCAATTATACTAAACATCACGTAGAGACAGCTGCAATTTTTATAGAACATAATTAAGAAATAGTCTTTGAAAATTTGATGTTCACAAGACATATCGAAGGCAAGAGAAACAGGGGAAGACAACGGATAGTGGAGCAGTGTTTGGAAGAGATAACGAAAAACAGAATTCATTGAGAAAACATGGGACATCGAAGAAGTTATTAAGTATTTAATGTTTACAGTTATAGACAGTGTTGTAGGAAATAGTTTTGTTATGTTCCTGCATTTTACATAAAAGTGTACATTTTCTTGGAAAATTGATTATACAGATTTTGTCAAATTAAACAAATGCTACGCTATTCTAAACTTTGGCAGGTTTATGCATTTTCTGTGTCATTTCATTGTTCGTCTTTCTTATCTTTACCTCACTCTCCATATATATAAGATTCTTTCGCATAATATGGTAAATTGGTATATTACATGGATTTGCTCGCATTTATCGCCACTTAGGTGGCGTATTTCTTCAGCTGTACGTAGGTATTGTTGCATTTTATGTTTTACAGGCGGCTTTTTTATGTTATTTTATTATTTTTAGAATATATACGTTGCCTCAAGAGCTAACATGTATGGAATTTATTTTGAATATTTTCTGTAGATTGATTAATTCTGAGATTTGTTTTCGATGTCTCTGAATATTTTACTTAAATTTACTGTTTATAGTGATGCTTCAAAAAGGGGATTGGCTTCGTTGAATTTTCTTTTTATGATTTTTGGGATCATTTGCAGATGGCAGATTAAGGGATTGTTTATATTATTATTATTGTTTATCGTTTCATTTTCTGAATGCTTAGTAATTACCTTTTTTGTAAAGTCCATTCTAGGAAACCAATCTTTCTTCTGCTTGTGCTAAAATCGATTTTGACTCGACTTTGTGTCTTCGATATTTTGGGGAACGCTTTTCAGACGTATTATCAATAAGTTTTATATATTATTCGATAATAAGTTTTTCCCACAATGAATTGAGAATTTAAACTTGTTCTACTGAGTCAAATGTCTCCTCATATTCAACAAAAGACTTTTTTGTTATATTCTTTGGTTTCTTTGCTCGTATTTCTTCGGTCAGTTGAATTTTTCATAGTATATAATTGAGTAAGTATTCGTATTATAGCTATGCAGAAGATCCCAGCGGCCAGTGTTTGAAAGCTCGATAAAAAATACATAAAATAACACATTTAAATACTCGTGATATGTATATCGTTCAACGTATATGCGGCGTTGACGCATGCGAGCTGTTACATTCTAGTGTGCATATCAAATAATTTATGTATCAATTTCAGTATCAGGTACTAATATGTTATATTCTTTGCATATATATATATATATATATATATATATATATATATATATATATATATATATATATATATATATATATATATACATATATATATATATATATATATATATATATATATATATATGCATGCAAAAATGAATGCGAAAAAATATGCATGAATTTTTATAACTTCCCAGGTATAGTCACAAAAACAAGAAAATTATATAGAAACACACAAAAGCTCTCCATATGTAAGCACAAAGAAGATATACATATTTATGCAAATTCGAATTTATGTATGATTCTATACGCTTAAAATCGATATGTCTGAATACATACATATATATATAAATATAAATATAAATATATATATATATATATATATATATATATATATATATATATGTGTGTGTGTGTGTGTGTGTGCAATATGCATTTTCTCATATAAACACTAGGGAAAACCATACTTCAAGTGTCTATGGATATACAAACCTGGTGTGCGTGTATGCTATCAGACATAATGGATCTATAGACAAAACATTTACTGCAAAATATGAATATAGGAATTCTGTAAATATTTGTATTTGTATGTAAACGAAATAACAGTGCCGACATATTTGTACGGACGATACGTAACAGTAATCATATACATAAGCAATCACACACACGGAAATGTGTACGCACAAAAAACATTTACTGCCAAATGATTCAATATGTGTGTGCGTAAATACTAGACGATAAATAGGTCATAAGAGAAAAATAGATAGGAGTACAAAATTAAATAATATGTATTTCTTATAAATCTTAATATATTTCCTATCAACAACATAAAAATCTTATAAAAAGATAGCAAGTGTAATATTATATATATATATATATTTATTTATTTATTTTTATATATATATGTGTGTGTGTGTGTTTATATATATATATATATATATATATATATATATATATATATATACGATAGTGTATGGATATATGTTGGCCTCATTCATTAAATTTGTATGTTAAAAACCATAATTTTATGCATATGCGTGTTTCTCTGTACGTTGGTGTTCTTGTACATGCAACATATATATGGAAACACGCATATGCATAAAATTATGATTTTTAAACATACAAATTTAATAAATGTGGCCGACATATATCCATACATGTGTGTGTGTGTGTGTGTGTGTGTGTGTGTGTGTGTGTGTGTGTGTGCTTGACTGCTTGCTTCTACTCCAGCTTTATGTCGAGGGTAGATATTTATAGAGAAAAGGTTTATTTGTTTAGGGCGGCGCTACAAAAATGAACAAATGGAAAATAGAAGAAGGAAGTTGAAATAAAAACGAAAACCAAGAAATTGTCGGATTTATTATCGATTATCACGTTACAGTAGAACAAAAGGTGAAAAATATATTAACACTCTAAATACGTGAGAATAAAAGAAGATGTGAAAATAAAAGACAGAAATCTGTAAATTGAAAAATAAACAACAAAAAAAACAAAACAATGAACGATAAAAACCAAGACGGGAGAAATAGAAATACGGCTAATAAATGGCAGAGAAAACGACGACTAAAAAATAGGTATTCTTTGTATATGATTCAGTATCGATGAAATAAATTATAAATTATTAAAATAAAACAATTCCAGAAAAATACAAAGCAAAAAAAAGATATAATGTACAGGATAAAACGAAAAAACATATAAAAGTAAATATCAAGATAAAATTGCTGGCGTTAATGATCATCAGGTTATAGACTGCACATGAGTCAGCCAGCCACCTTTATAAACAAGTCGTAATGACTACCCAGGAGATAGATAATATATCTCAACAAAGGATTTTTTCTTACATTGTTCTTTTTTATATTTTCTTTTTACTACATACACACCACTTCTTCAGGGTAATATAATTCATATAAATATGGTATAATCAGATGAATCCCAAAGTCATGGAACTGCCAAGCTAGCGAATCCTTGCAACTGCAAATATCACTAAGTAGAAATATTTTTAGAAAATAATAAAAATGAGAAGAGTATTATAACAGACAATGGAAAATGTGATACTTAAATATGAAGGCGAATTTAAATACCGAAAGAGGCCTTTCAAAATCTAAAAGTATTAAAGAAAATAAATTTCTTTTGAAGCCAAGAACAGATGGCTGAACTGCCTTATAATATCAATTTCTCTGATATTGTAGTGAATGCTGGAAAATATCCTTACAGATGAAGAAGAGACAAGAGTGATGGGATTTTCCAAATGATACTAAGAATACCATGGAGCTAACATGTGAGCAAAGATGTAGTTTTAAGTAAAATGGGAACGAAAACGATACTTAGAAAGGAGAAGTTTCTGGAATACATAATTAGAAATGTGTGCTTCGAGAATTTTACTCAAGACTTAACAAGAAATATTGAAAAGCAAAATTGTGAAACTGGTTTGCAGAAGAAAGGTATAAGTGAACCGTTATTGCTTAAATCTATAACGATAGAAAGTTGGAGAGAGCCATGAACACTGAAGGAACATGGTATATGAATGAAGTTTTTTAATACGAAGGAAATACATTATACAAACATAAACGCACATATACAATTACATGCACCTGTGTGTATGTGATAACGTCTGTGTTTTGAAGATTCAGTTTAGATGTTAGAACTTTCTTAGTGACGCATTTTAATTTCATTAAAGAATAAATATTTATGTTGTGTTTTTCCAAATGAAAAAACGAAAATAGCTCTAGCCCGATTAGATTACTTGATTTTGCGTTACAAACACGTTCAAATGAAACATGATTATTCTTTATGTTAATAGACAATCGAAACAAAGCAAACTATAAATTGAAATGCCACACTCGTTCACATATTTTAAAATTCTCATCTTTAATGCACCAAATTTATCAAATCTGATTTTTCGATTGTAATATTAAATGGGCAAAACAAATGAATTTGCAATATAGATTTATATTCCATTATTAAGAGAATAGTTTCTTTTTATTCGGTCAGAAACCTCTCATTTAACTGAATAGTATCAAACATTCGTAAAACAAATTGTTCGAATACATTCTAGGATTATTGGAAGAAATTTGTCTCATAAATTAATATTTTTTAACTGAAATTTATCACTTTGAGGAATCTGTAAGCTAAATTGTTCTCTATACCATAGTCATTCATCTATTTGACTGTAGGTATTTCAAACAAATATCTTGGTTAAATTATTTCCAAAAAGAAAATCGAGCCAAACATGATTCAAATTATCAGTCCATTGGCATCGTTTACCTAATAGTTATTACCTTAAATATGTCCCTTTCTTGTTACCGATCTATTATAACTTGTATACTGAAGGGAATGTACTTGGTTTCTTAATATCATTTCAACGTATACTAGCATATCAGGCGGCTGTCATAGTGCATCTTTCAGCTTAATCTTCCATCTCTTATCATTACGTTGGCCAATTTTTAAATGAATTAATAAAAATTACATTCATAATGCTGAATTTTACTATTTGTGCTACAACTGCCACTTCAATGCATGACATTTCGGCAAGTAAAAATAATTTGTATTCCAGAAGCATGAGATATTGTAATATGACTAATGATTTGCTTTATTTGTAGAAAAAGTCAATTAGTATGTTTTAATCGATTTTAAATACGAATAAAATAAACATTTCTAATTACGTATGTCATATGTGTGTGTTTGTTTTTAAAGAGAAGTCAATCGATTATAAAGGAATATGATGGTAAAAACATTTTACATCATTTAAGAAATGATTGTATAAAACTGGAGTTAATTTTACGTTGTCATTTAAAACAGAGTAAAGATAAAAATATGAAATGTAAATGCATGTACATTAAATTTGCAGATATTAGCCATTTTCTAATGATAATATATGTTTAAAATTTACTGTATGGAATTTATATTATCTACGGATATAACCCAGTATATATATATATATATATATATATATATATATATATATATATATATATATATATATATATATATATATATATATATATATATACATATATATATATATATATATATATATATATATATATATATATATTGTCATCCACAGACAGACTGTTTCGCTGTATCACAGCTCATCAGTGTGGCTAGACGTCCGGTTGCCTCTGGCTAGAATCGAAAACCAGCTGAATTCGCGTCAGTCGGAAATTTTACCCTTAAGCCATTGGCGCACGGCAGAGAAGAAGGTGAATTTAAGCGTATTTATTTTTAGATAAACACACAGTGACTGAGAGAACTCGATTAGATTTACCGAAGAGTCTTGCATTATTAGCCGTAATAGTCACTGTTTACAAACCCACACATCCTATATATATATATATATATGTGTGTGTGTGTGTGTGTGTGTGTGTGTGTGTGTGTGTGTGTGTGTGTGTGTGTGTGTGTGTGTGTGTGAGGTGAATGTCCGCACGCGAGAGCATACATTAATATTGATTATATTTATAGAATAGGAATTCTTAATATCGGCGACAAAACAATCTTGTCAGCCCTAATGGACGAATTCAGTATTTTTTTAATGTCATGTATGCCTTCGTTTTTTTTAAGGTTCTTTATTTTTTCTTGGCCCTCTGCAACGTCTTCGTTCGTTTCTGCTAGAAAGTTTTACTTGTTTGTACTAATCGTATTAGCGCAATATAATGTAATACTCAGGTTTCTTCATTTCTGGTTACCTTCCTCCAATTAGAAAGGACTGGGAATTTATATTCGTAAACATCTCCCGCTGGCTAGGGAACTCTCACTTGAAACTCCAGATCATCGTATAAGTGTCACTGTCTCTCTCTACTTAACTCTGATATCTCATCTTTCTCTACTGTTCCTCTTCCTTTCAAGACTATTTTCCTATAATATAAAGGCCATCTCACTGCAACTATTTGCAAACATATTTATGTTCGCTAAATTTAATGCCCACAATACCAGGTGGCTTAAACACTCTGTCATTGACCTCGCTGTCATCCAAACCCTTTAATTTTCAATCACTCACTATCTCAAGAAAGTGATTGACTTCCCTACGCGTTTCCCCAGTAAGGCCAACGGAAACGATTCTCTTCTCGATCTTTTTTACCTGACTCTTGTCGTACTACGCGGCTCTGCTTTCTGGCAACTCTGATCAAGTGGCAGTGTCTGTAAACATCTCCTTCTGCTCTCCCACCTACAATGAACTTCCTACCAATATTTTTTTTCTGTTATCAACGAGCAGATTCAGAGTCGTTCTGTGATTTCCTTCATGACGTCTCTTGGAATGTAGTTTTTAATCATCCCGTTCAAAAATATGCATTTGTCGTCTCTTCTTGTGTGAAAGCGGGCATCGATGCTTTCATTCCAGCAAGGAAATACCAAGTTAAACCGTGTTCATCTCCTAGCTCCTCACCTGTTTGTCGGCCGCTCTAGCCCACAGAAATCATTTCTTCCGACTCTATCAGCGCAATAATCTGATAGAATCTCGCAAGTTTATTGGCGGCTCTGCAAGAATGTGCTGAACAACAGCAAATGCTCAATCTTTTCTCTAACCTGAATGATTTGCATTGAAATTCTTATCCAACCCAACACTCGACACATCTGAAGTATCCACACATGATTTCCCCCTAGAACTGAGGCTCTATTGAGTGATATGTCGCGCAACCCCATTGCTGGTCTCGGACATCATTTCTAAATTAGACTCACATAAGGCAAGTGGATGTGACGGGATACCAGCCGTCGTCGTAAAGAAACGTGCTCCCGAGTTGGCTCTATTTCTTTCCAATTTATACAACCTGTGCCTGGCTCCTTCATGCTTTCCATTTTTACTGGAAACCCTCGTCTGTAGTCCCTGTTTTTAAGAACTATGGAGCATCTTCTTACTCCTCTAACTACCGCTCTATAAATCTTCTACCGTGTTTCGGCAAAGTCTTCAAGACTTTTATCAATGCCGAAGTGGCTCTAGATAACTCAAAGTCATTTGACAGGATCTAGCATACTGGTATTCTATGTAAGATTCAGGGAAAAGGTATTACAGGACATTATTTGATTTTATCCAGTCATTCCTATCAAATGATGCAAGGAAAGTAATTCTGAACAGGCTCGCTTGCAGATCCTTTTATACGAATGCAGATGTTCCCCAAGGCTCTAACCTGAGTCCTACACTGTTTCTCATCTTCATAAATGATCTTCTTGATGTCATCCCTTCCCAAGTATACATCTATGCAGAAGACACTACCATTTACTCCTGCCTCAAAAGTAAATCCGTTAGCGGTGGCAAAGTTAATCTGGTCGCCTATTTAACAGAGAAACTTCCCTGCCCGTCATCAGCGTGGTTAATGCTCGACTCCAGGATAGCAGGTCATTTGTCGGTGAAAGGAAGAGATGAATAAGGAAAAAACATTTTATGTCTTGTTGCCCATTTCATTTTATTTTCCTTTTAGATTTTTTTAAGATGCCGTCGGTCTAAGTCCTCAACTTACCTTTAACAAACCTGTATTTCCGTCTTCAAGTAAATTTAGCAAATATTGTCACTTTCTATGATAACTGCTGATCGTTTTTGTAATTTCCACTATAAACAATTTTTAAACAAATTTATGATTCACGGTACTTCAGCTCAGCCTTACAACCTATATTACAACTTCACACTTATAACTTGGTTATTCATTTGCGTCTTTGAAATTCACGGGATTTCATAGGAATTCCATTCCTTTGCCTGCATAAATATTTTGGAGACAAATAATATCACCGCTTCCTAGACACTCTCTTTGATTTTATTTTTTATACATAAAACCTCCAAGCAAGTCAACAAAGCCGCAGGGAGTTGCTGGGCGTGAAAGAATATAAAAAGACAAACCTTACTAAGGATGGAGAACAATAAAAGAAGAGAAGATAACGGCTGATATTGCATTTAGATGTTTGGAAAGCAAGAAGCTGGATGAGTGTTCCACAGGCGAGAAGTGTGAGAAAAGAAACTATTAGCATATAATTTACGATTACATTTAGCCAATTCAACTACAAAATGATGAGACATTGCTGTCAATCTAATACTGCTCTTAAATTCATAAAGTCCAGCTGCCATAGAGAAACTTTCATCGGAGCAATTACCATGAAATTATTCATAGAAAAGACACAAAGAAGCTACATGAAAACGATTAAAAAGTGACGGAAGCCGGCATGCCAGGTCAGGACAAATAAAACTCTAAATACGTCTTCGTATTTTTTCAAGGATCTCTAAATATATAATCAAGATCATTCGACCATATGCGGCAGTAATATTCAAAGCATGGATGAATATTCTGATGATAATAATTGTATCGCACAACATAGTGAACAAATTTTCTTAGCAGCAGACCTAGCAATTGATTCAATATATTCTTTTCACTTCATTTCCACGGAAAACGTTAGCACCGGCAAGCGCAATGAGATGATCTATAGAGAGTATTTCGATTTCGAGGAGTAAAAATTAACAGGCATATTCCTTGCCCCGTTTAACATCAGAGTGTAGGTCTTTTTTTAGATCAGTTGACAATTTGACTTTATCGAACCGGTCAGATTTACTATTAAGACAAGAGTAATTTGCTGAGAGTTTAGTATCGTTCTCATCAGGAAGGTCGTTGACGAAAATTAGGAACAACGTAAATCCAAGGAAAGCGCCCGAGCGACGAATGCTTTAACGCACAAAGATCTAGACGTGTGAGAGTTCAAGAGGTTTTTCATCAAGTAGAAAAACAAGAAGCTGCAAGGCATTTATTGTGGAGTTTCGAAAGAACACATGCTATTTCAGGAGCACATTTTGTAACGATAGTTGCAGGGATGCTATAAAGTACACATGTTTTGTGGGAACTCAGTTTTGTGATGAGAGCAGAAATCAAGAGATGGGTTATATGCATAATAGGGACTAAGTTCTAAGTAGAGACTCGAGTAAATATACTCGGGAATAAGTCAAGAATAGATTTTAAAGAGAATGTATGAGCAAAACATTCTACTTTATCTCTAGAATATTTTAACATCTCAATTTGAATCAAGAGAGGATTGCTATATATCTTACGCTTATTTAAGACACTATTTCACTAGCCGCCAATACTTACGAGAATCAAACTTGTTATAGGTTATACGGAGCCTCATTCAGTCAGAAATTCAAACTTTTTGCACGTCCACTCCACTCCCCATTTTTTACAAACTGAAAGAGACGCTGAAATGTCACCATATCCATCTAATTCCGAATTTGAACGAAAAGTAAACCCGATATATTTTTCATGAACGGAATCAAAGAATTGATAGATGTTTTGGAAAAATGTGTATAACTGAAAGATGACTATTTTGAAAAGAAAAACCTGGAGAGATAGAGTTACTTATTTTGAGAGAATATGCATACACCTACAGTGCTGCGCAAAACGTAAGTTCATCCCTAAGATAATATTAAAAGAAATTACCTCTTTTTTCAGATAATCAACAAATCTTAATTAAATTATATATTCATTAAGAAAAGCCTTTATTAAAGTAATTACGACTATTTCCAATTTTTTTATCAAGCTGAGTGTGCATCAATAATAATTAGTAACCAGATATGGACAATATATAAATAATATTTAAAGTGAATAAAAAGAGTGCAAAACGTATTTTAATATTTATATTCTGCATTATTATTCAGAAATTTTTTTTTAAATCTAAAAATTGTAATTTTGTATTTTGCCTAAGATTTTTATTAATATTGTATTTGGTGTATAGATGATAATTTAAATTAATCTCACTTTGTGCATAGTAAGAACTCATAGAAAACAGGTGTTTCGTCTTTTGTGGTCATCCATACAATGTTCCTAAATCTAAAGATTTTCAAAATGACATATCTCTTCAGAACATAGGTAGTCATGGTATTCTATAGTTATATTTTTTATGTATTGTTTGCGAGTTGCTTAGTGGTAAAGCTAGTAGACTGGTTTTTCGTTGCCTTCTCTTTGTCCTTGACTGACTAGCAACCACATCTAGAGACATCAGTATACACTTTAACAGACCGAGACAGGGAGAAGAAGGTTTCATGCATTCCCAAGGATAGCAGGGTGAATGCAGAGGCAGCAGTCTAGATTGGATTTCTATTTCTGGGATGATAACCGTTACGCTTCCTGCACATTTTACATCGCTTGTTCTAAAATTAATGTTATAACCCACAAACACATATCTGTTTATATAAACATCAATATACAAATACATGCGCGTATCATTGTGTAAGTATGTATGCGTCGACGTCAGTACAATATGTAACTATGTATAATATGTCTATATATTTACCTATATAGATATGCCCACGCATTTCTAATACATTTCATTAACATAATTTGGTCAGAAGAAAAGTAAAACTTGTTAGACGTCTGCAAAATTATACAAATAGGTTTCGTATCGATCGGAATTTCCAATATTTATCTGTTTTGTTCATTTTGAAGAAACAGAAGATCTTTCTGAATATTACTTTATTATCAGTAGCTTCTTAGCTCTCTAGTAATCCATTATCTTCAATCTTTTTTTCCCTATCCGCATGTTTTATCCGCATTCGATTTCAGACTGCAATCCGAATAAATAAACGATTCACATGAAGGAAATTAATTTGCTTTTTCTTAACTCGCTAGATATACTTAATTATTTTTCGTTTTCCTTTTATGTTGTAGTCAAAATATTTTACTTACATCTATGGTAATTGATATATTTCAGCAGCCGCTGTACTATTTATCCATTAATCAATCAATTAATCAACCAAGTGACCTGCCTGTCATTCATCGATAGTTGCATCAATTTATCATCCGATGTCATTATTATTACTTAGAGCAATTTTAGTCACTAACATGAAAAATCCTTTTTCGTCTAATACGAAGAGGAAACGTCCTCTGGAAATGATTGGCAAATATCATGACAAAATCTATTCCAATGCAATATGCTTATTTTAACAAGATTTCAATCTAAAATAAATATAACTTTGCCACTGAATCTTCAACTTTTTATCGTTTTGATTATAACTACCTACAGTTATCTTTCCCTAATTTTCTGATATATTTCTTGGTAGGCTTGTGCTACCTTAAAAAATGTCTTGCCATTTTGTCTTAGCGAACCTGATTGAATCAGAAGTTGCAATCTTTTTAAAAAGATTAGCTTACTTTGAGCCTGGAGGAAGAAAAGTTTGATATTGGAGATAATTTGAATTTATAAAGTTCAAAATGATATAAATAAGTATAGTTAGAAGTCACTTCATTTGTATAAAAAGACTGGAAAATGGACACAGAAAATATGTGCATGCGTAGGTTATTTACTTTTATATATGCGATTGTTTAAAAAGGGCGGATAATAAAGATTCACAGTCTGTAAAAAATTCAGAAGCTGTGATGATGAATTGATTTCTGTTGTCTAGTTATGGATTCGGAGCGTCGAAATCACATGATTTAAAGATATTTAATTATATTTATCGTGTGTGCATGGCTGTCATTTCTATTTGTCAAACCGGATACGATATTTTTCTTTTCTCTCTGTGTATACACTAGCTAAATTGGATTATTTTTTCTTAGCTAGTGTACTTAAAACCTTTTCTATAACATCCACACATTATTACTAATAATTATCCGGAGATAAATACACTTATCATAAATATGATTTGCTGATCAAAAACTCAAACTGAACGGTCTTCAGGATACTTTCCAAAAACTGGCGTCCTTAAATGAAGTAATATTCTGTTAAAAGAAAACAGATGTAGCAATTACTTAGTCGCATTTTCTGCTTTCATTATATGTTTACAATCATATACACAGAATAAAGAGTGAGGTAACATTCTAGACCCATTACACATTTGAAACCCCGTTTCCAGTATTCTATCTTCAGTGTTTATCAAGTGAGAAGAAAATAAAGATTGTTTCATTAAGACGGATCAATGTCAGTAACAAATAAATCAGTGTTATTGGTGACAATTTAAATATTTCTCCATTGGATCATGTTATTTAAGTCATGGCAATTATGTGTGGAAAATAATATCGCCCAAATGTCCGCCAAGACCTCGGTAGCACACCTCTACTCGATGGTCAAAATTTTTGATGACGTCTCTGCATAGTTGCCCCTCAATCTCACCAATATTACCTATTATCTCATTTTTCAGCTGTTGAATTGTTGTTGGCTTGTTGGCATAGACCTTACTTTTGAGATGATCCTAAAGGAAGAAATCTAAAGGCGTCAAGTCACACGATCGTGGTGGTCAATTGAATTCACTGTTTCGAGAAATGATGCGACCTGGGAACTTTTCATTCAATTTCTGTTTGAACGTCCATTATTGTGATAGGCTTCTATAACTTTAACACGTTGTTTATTGTTAATATTTCCCTGGTTGAAATTGCCAAAGAATTAAGTTGTTAAATCTGAAAGAAAATGAAAATAAATTAGACGCTTAAACGTAATTGACATTTAAGATCAGTCCATTTAATTGGAACACTCTTTATTTAGTTGGTCGATTGTGTTTAGCGGTATAGCAACCTCTTTGATTTAATTAATACCGAAATCTAAATATTTTGAACAGAGTTGTATGGATTTAACTAAATATAGTTTGAATGAAATTGCATAACGTCAATTACAGATAAATTATATTGTTGGTAATTTTACAATAAATGGGTATTGTTGGTTGATTTTTCGTTTAGCGGCATATCACACTCTATTGATTATTTAATGCTGAAATCTATATATAGTGAACTTAATTTTCTGCTTTTTACTACAGATATTTTGTACATAATTTTATACTTTGAGGGTAAAAGTAAATTTTTAAGATATATAATTTGTAGTTCATAAAATGTCATGTTGGCAATTTTATTATGGAAATGTATTTTTATATTTTTTAGCGTTGTATATATTTTTATGTCGCGATAAAAATATATATTTGATCATTTTATTATAAAACTGTATTGTTGTCCATCTTATAAATATGTACTGCTGGTTATTGGTTGGGAATTCAGTATTTGCCCATAGCTGGAACCGCCTAACAGTTTCTACCACTCTGATTAAACTGGAAACAGCAGACAAAAACTACAATCACTGGCCTTGCTGCCGAATGTAGCTTATTGTCATACCCAGGCGGCGTTGAGAAAAATATTGCTGCGAGCAAGAAACCACAAGTTAGTTTTGAATTGGGCCACATCAATAGTGGAAGCGATGAAGGTTATTGGTCAAACTTATGGAGATAGTTTGGTTGGAAGCAGTAATCATTGCTAATTATTGGGAAGTTTAAGTATGATGAATTTTATTTTAAGGTTCATTCACAAGAATTTAAAAATAGTGATGTGTAATTTTTTTGATAATCGTTACACTCAGTCAATATTGTCATTAGGCGTAAACTTAGCATCGATTAATACTTGTAAGAGGTTTGAAAATTATGAGGAAGATCCAAAAAAATGACAGAAATTTGTTACACGTGAACTGGCAGAACCCAGTACCGGTCACCAGGTGTGTTCCGTTTTTTTTTCTACATATAAAATATGTATTTCATAAAAGATCGTAACTAGAGAATAAAAGTCTTTCTCTGCAAAATTATTGGTGGATCCACGATATCCTCTAGTATAAAAAATAAAAAGTGATATTTTCTTGAAAAAGAAAGTATTTGCTCTGTAATTGTAGAGATAAAAACGTACACTATTACGAATGGTTGAAACTATACTTACCTGTAACTGAAGTCGTTACATTTGCTCACTGATCGCTATAATTAAAGTTTTAAAAAATAGCATATTTCATGACAATGTTCGTCAGTAATTTGACCTAAATCATCCTAATAGATTCTGACTGGTGGTAAATTTCAATGCTATGATGGCAAATCTTCGACCAGTCAGAATATACAGCAAACTTGTCTCCATCTGATTTTCATTTGTTTCGATGAACATGACAATGTCTTCTTCCATGTTCACGATTGAAGGCAGAGCTATTTTATCAAGAACAAAATTGACAACATTTGAAATGTGGGTTTAAGATCACAGAAAGTCAAAATAATATCATAATGCTTGCAATATATACAAGCTGTCACTATTATTATTATTGTTATAATTATTTGCTGTTCCAATAATATTTTCATCTTTGTTGGTACTACCATAACATCTCGAAGAATATATTCTCTGGGTTTGTCAATCCGTGTAAACTTCATGGAATTTCAAAATGAAAAAGTAATTTAATCTATGAGCATAGATTGTTTTTGTTTACTTTTATTGCCCTTTATATTCAAAACGCTTTCTCAGTTTCTTTCATTCTCACTAATCCATTGCATCTGAGTAGCAAGGAAAAATGATTGGAAGCTAAAAAGAGAGAAACTGTCCCAGATGCCAAATAAGTTCACCGATTATTTCACAATGAATTAGTATAAACAGTTGACTCAGCGTTATACTGACACGCCGTATATGTATGGCATGTACGATCTCTAGTTTTCACAGAGCTTATATTTTACTAAGACCAAAGAATATCTGTAGGACATCAACATAGCACACCCTGTGTCGATTACTGGTAATTACAGCGCGGTCAAGTCAGGCGAAATTCTGTATCATGACTTTAGAACTTAAATCATTTTGAGGAATCAATTCTACATTTCCCCGTCTATTACAATCGCATGGTAAGCTCAGATGGATCGAAGATGTTTGCTAGAGTTCCTACAGAAAGAATCGGACATTCCCTTGTGGAATGTACTAGCTTCCTGAAAAATAACCTTATGGATATGCTGACATTCTCTGTAGCAACATAATTTATACACTACTCTATGAGAGGATGAAAGCGTGGTTATGAGTTCGGCGTAATCACTAACGATACATGGAATACTTTGAGGAAAATAAAGGCACCAGCCGTATGGTTGATATAACTAGATGACATCTTCGTACAGTGGACTCATCAAGAAATTCAAATATTTCTGGATCAGGTGAATTCAATCAGACTTTACATCGATTTCACAATCGAAAAGGAAAACAAATATCATTTGGGCTTCATGCAGAATGGGATCAAGTCCTCCGTATATGACAAACCAAAATTCACCAGATAATGGCCACTATCCATAAAATGTAAAGAAAGAGGTCCTACATCGTGCGAAAGTCATAAGTAGAAGCCCAGAAGGTAATTATAAAAATCCAATATAGCATCATGCCTTTGAAAATAACTACTCAACAATAATATCATCTTCTGCAGGCACAGACTGCAGGTTTTAGGAGGAAAACCAGATTTGCCACTCTGTTTGCAAAAAGATCAGAATATTCAGAAGAACTCTCGATTGGTATTCAGAAACATGTCGAAATTATAGACATCTCTGCTGGGTTAAGCATGAGACAGAGAAAGCATGGCCAAAAACGTTGCATCAAATCTTTTGTACTTCTGGCACAGAATACAAATGAGAAACCATCTGATTCCTGAAATTGAGGCTGGAGGGAGATGAAAAAACCCGAATCAATGGTGATAAATTGAAATCAAGCATAAATGATTAGTTATGGAGGGGAAAGCGGAATTAATTAAAAAATACTAATTAGAGAAGAACACTGGATAATTCGATCTCTGAAGAAATCAGAACATATGTTAGATCAATGATTCTCAAACTATTTCGCTTGATATACACTTTTCCCCATAAGTCAGAATATCATTCCCCACCTTTTCAACATTGTCCAACTCACAAGGTGCATTACAAATTATATGCATGTATTATTGAAAACCTTTATTCTTTTCCCTATTAATAAGTATATAGTTACATGGATTATTTTTGTAGTAGCAAAAATCACAAGTGATAGCGGCAGTAAAACCCAGTGTAACCTCTCAGTTGTGTGGACCGTTGCACATAGCTGATTGTGCCGTCTTGGGGAGTTAGAAAGTAAATATTTGAGTCCACCAATCTGTTGCCTCAGTTCTCCCACCCCCGAAAACTGAAACCCCCCTAGGGGGGAATTCGCCACTTGTTAAACTATGACAGTCGCCTTAGTAAAGGAGCCATCTAGAAAGTGAAACAGCAAAGGAGAGAGCAAAGCCTCTGTAGTAGAAGTAAGAGAGAGAGAGAGAGAGAGAAATGACTGTGGCGGAAGTAAAACTTAATAAAAATAAGGCAACAGTAGCAACAGCAGAGGAGGCGATAACAGTAGGTGTAGGACTTCGTTATCTAGCCTCTGTATTGTCCCACCTAAAAATAACCTAAAATAGACTCAGTGGAAAGGCCAGTAACGAAAAATAAATCAAAGTAAGAAAGGAAAGAACACAACAAGATGTCCGTAGACATGGTCAGGGAATGGGGAACAGTATATTCTATAGATTACAAAAACAGCATTTCATTTGCCCGAAAGTTTTGCGAAGAGAAAGACACCTGAAAAAAGCCTTCATTAAGAACAATGAGATCACAATCGACCGATTGGTAATAATGAAAATAATGATCCCCCTGTCATCCCAGAAAGACAAATTGTAGTTATTAATCTTAAAAAGCTGTATCAAATTTTTGCGTGGTAAATTTGATCTAGTCGGTTAATAGATTTGTTATTAATTCTAAGAAGATTTGATACAGCGAGACGGCAAAAATTAAAGTCTTTATTACTGTATTTAATCACAAAGATTTACTAAATTGAAATATTGTGGTGCATATCGTTTAGTATGCACTGCTGATATCAACTGCGCTGATATTTTTTGGATGTCGTTTGAAAACGCTTGTTACGATGCCATCTTAGTTCTCTCCATTTCTGCGTTTCAAATTTTTAAGGGTAAATATCTGTTACTTTTTTTTGTCTGTTTGTGTGATTAGAGGTATATCAACTCCTTATGTGTAAATTAAGTTCAAAATTTAATTTCCTTAGGACCATTACTAAATTCTTTTACAAAAACTGTAATGCTGGTATTTTTTTTAAACTATGAAAATATATTCCTGGTATTTTTAATATAAATTAAATTTTTATAATTTCATAGTGAGTTGATCCCAGTTTGGAGCTTAACTATTTACCCATAGCTGGAACCCTAACAGGCGCTACCACTCCGGTTAAGGGAAGACCTGGGAACAACCCTCCTTAAAACCCTCTCGATCAGAGGTCTTTTTGCCGTATGTAGTCTATGGTTATACGCAGTGCGCTCTGTTAGATCTGGTATATCATTAGAATAACTGTGAGTGAATAAGTCGATGTTATTTTTATTCATGTCTCTTACAGGCTTGATGAGTAAATAGCGATTAAATTTAACATCTTGTATCTATTTTTATGACATGACCGTCTGTCTCTTTATGTGCAATCTTTTTGTAAGCAATGTGTGCTAAGAATAGTTTCTGTTTCAATCACTTTTTATAATTCGTTTTCCCTTTCTGCAATCTACCTAATTTTCATTATTGTTTTATATTGATTAATTGGTTTACTTCTAATTTGATCATTCTTAAAGTAAACTTACATGAACTCTCTCAAGGATATATATCATACGTGTGCGACAATAATTTTGCACGAAAAATTCACAGATAAGATTTGGCGAAAAAATGAGAATTTGTGATTATATTTACCTTAAATTATTTAAACCATGACTTTTTGAGATATAAGTATCACATCAAAGTGGCAACTGGGAACGAATGGTCGTGAATCTAATTCCATGCTATCTTTTCGATAATTTAATAATGCACTGTAAAAGATGAAAAACAAGAATCTCTATATGCTATGCATAAAGTAAGGCGAAATGTAGATTTAGATTTAATAAAAACAAAACTAATTTGCAGTTGCAATGCTGAAAAGCACATATTGTATATTCCGCGTATAACACGACCTGTAGATGAGACGAGATAAAAAATAGAGAAAATTTGCATGAATTTGCCTATACCTGTAGTATAAGGCGATTGTTTATTGATTATACAAAGATGATTAATTGGAAATGTTGTTACTTACTGCATCCTTAGAAATTCAACATAGACGAAATAAAATAAAACAATTCTATATCATGTGTATAATGAATGTTTAATATTAACAACAACGTATAGATAGGAAACAATGAAATTAAAAATATCACTAAAAATAAAATTATAAAACACAACTACCAACAGAAGGAACAATGACTGATATAAATCTAAGAGAGATTAAAGTTGACGACAACGATTATAAAAAAGGGTCATAAGAAAATAAATCATTTTTTATCCTACAAATAATGTAGTGTTTGTAGGATAAAACAATGATATCAGATGTAGCAAAAGATAGTTGGATTCGTGTCCTATAAAATAAATCCTCAAGAAATTATACCAGACAGAGGCTGGAGAGATGAGATCAAGGAGTTTAGTGCTAAGATGTGGCAGATAATAGCACAGAGATGCTCATCTTGTAGTAGGTGCGAACGTCTTAGACATATACTTATGTAGATAGAAATCTCACTGTATATGTGGTTGAAATGTGAATGTAAGTATGCAGAATATTACCAACTCTAAACTCTTTTGTATATTTGCAGCATGTGTGTTTTTTCCAGAAACCTTTTGCCGTAGGCATGATTGTTGCATTTATCGATTCGTTATGTCTTCTTTTTAAAAAATGTTTCTTAATAATGAATAGAAATGTTAATTTCTTCTGTCTCGGTTCCCTTCAGGACTTGAGCGATCATAGCTCTCCGCCATTTCCTGTCTTTTGATGCACTTAACTTACGTTGTAAAAAGAGAATTATTTCACCACACTTATTTTATTGCAAAATGAAAAGGGAAAAATAAAATTGTCTGCAAGTAAATGCAATATCAGGTATCCCGTTGATCGTAAGTGGTTTCATCATTCACACCATCTGATAACTTTACATACAAACCGTTTTTGCATTAGCCTATTTATACTTTGCTATATCTTATTTATTCAGTTACTGATTGTGTACTTGTGACAGAGATGTTCAAACTGATTGAACGAGGTACGTTAATAAATGGCGCATATGCGTCTTTGGAGCGTTAAAGCTGCAGAAAATGTTACTTTTATGTTTTGGAGTAATTTGACATATATATTAACTGTGGATAATCATTCATTTTGAAATATCAAATATATGAATAATACGACAGATGCCATGACAATATTTATCCTTACACATGAGTCCAATCATCTGTTTCGGAGCAATTCCATTGTCTGCTGCTTTTAGCTCATCATCATCATCATCATCATCATCATCATCATCATCATCATCATCATCATCATCCCATTGATTTTTGTAATCGTACGGAGGAGGATCCGAATACAGAAGGCTCACTAAATCTCCTCCACTACGGTCTATCAACAGCAGTCATCCGCAATCCTAATATAAACATACCTGTCCATTGTTTGATATTGTCCAACCAGTTTTTGCGTTGGAGTCTTCTCGTACGTGCAACTTCAACGGTGCCTTGCATAATGGTCTTGAAGAGGCTGCCGTGCCTTTAATTTGTGCAAACCACGCCATTTTCCTCCGTTTGACGATGGCGAGAGGTTCTTGGTGGTTCACAAACTTTCAACCCTTTCCGCACAAACTCATTGGTTTTATGTTCCCAATGTAATATGCCAAATATGTAATTTATAAATATGTATGCCCTGCTCTGCCTTTAGATCAACAATCCACGAGGGACTTAACGAGTAAACGATATCAAGTTCCCTGCTGAAAGTACGCATCTCGATAGAATATTTTAAGTCACATATTTTTGTAAAAAATTCTAAGAAATTAATGATAATTTTATTTCTAATCCAATAATATTTCTATTACAATATACGTTATATTTCTTTTTAAATTACAATTTTCCTTTGTCAGCCTGGGTTTTTTCCGAGATTTAATAAGGAAAATGCTCACATTACTATGTACGACCTTGCGTCATCCCGGCAGTTTTCTTACATAAAGATTAGTGTACACTGCTCTAAACCAAGCAGCTTATGCTCTGATGATGAAGAAAGAAGACACAACTCCATGCCTATGATATAAAAGGAATCATGACCATAAAATTAGCATTCCTATATTTCTAAATGAAGCAATCTCCTGTCGATGAATTCTTCGTTTGCCCGTCCTGCATTTGCAACTGCTGTGTATACATTTTCTAATAATTTGTCTGTGTCTGCCGTCCACCAACCTACCTACCTAAAACGTACAGAGGGTATTCTCATATATATATATATATATATATATATATATATATATATATATATATATATATATATATATATACTCTTATATAACCACAATCATTTATTCTTATGACGCAGATATTTTCTTTCTTGTAAAGAAAAGAGCGAAGGTATTTAAATCAAATTTCAATAATTAAATTTAGATCCCAAAACCTAAAATTCAGCCAATCCAGAGCAGCCATACACTTCAAAAAAAGAATGACAAAACTTCAGAGAGAGTTTTGTAATGTTTTCAGTTTTCTTTTACATGCTGAACACATCAAAACACCTATTCTGCTCAATCCCGTCGCTTTCACTGAGAGGCATTGCTAAATATAACTTGATATGTCTACTGTAAAATCACGTACATTATGAACAAATACATTTGGCACATTACACTCAAGATGAGTATGAGGTGTTTGTTAAAGCTTACTTAATAACGTATCCATTATAACCATTTTGAAAAAATATAATTCATATTTCAAATAGTGATATTTATATAAGAAAACGAATATGGACTTGGCCGTTTAATTAAATGAAACAGAACTAGGGACTTTAATTTAATTCTAATCTTGAATTTGAAGTTTTTAGGTTCTGTTTTTGAAACATTGTAATTTTTGTGTAACGTTGGAACCATATTTTTAATTACTAATAGACTATACATCATAATCAGCTTTCCTTATAAAGAAATCATGATCGCTTATCGGATCCTGCATTTAGCAAATTTTAGTCATTGAATAGTTTTTTTCATCAATTAAATCAGTCTTATGCTACAGTGAAACATTCCAAATTATATAGTGGAGTGTTCTACCTTAAGGAATATCATAAAAAGTGAATGACACTTGAACCAACAGGCTTTCAGTCTAACTGCTTAGTTACAGGTTACCGTTATTCTGAAAATAATATTAAATTACAATAGGTTTATTTAGCACTGATAAAATATAATGTGGCTAGTAATATTAGTTGCAGTGTGCCTGTATATATATATATATATATATATATATATATATATATATATATATATATATATATATATATATGTTTGTGTGTGTGTGATTGTATTCCTACGTTTGCCCATACTTATTTCTAATAATTCCGTCGCCGTACAACTGCATTTATATTGACTATCGATCAAACACACACACACACACACACACACACACACACACACACACACATACATATATATATATATATATATATATATATATATATATATATATATATATATATATATATATATATATATATATATATACTTGTTATTGCATGAATTTTGCATTCGGTCAAACATTATTCTAAGCACAAATCTGTCTATATTAAGAATTGTGAGAAACATAAACAAGAAAATGGAAGCCAATAAAAGATAAATAAAAGAAAATAAAAAAGATTAATAAATCTAATGTAAAAATTCTGAAACTGAAAATTTCACGATAGAAAAGAAACTATGAATAAAACAAAATAAAATCACGTAGAAAAATATAATCAGTCGGATGTTGAGGAAAGAAATATTCTCTCAACTAAAACAAAAAAATAATAATGAATATAATAACCATAGAAAACATCATGCGTTCTTCATTTGTCACATTTAAAGGCAAGAAGTAAAGTCAACTACGTGACAGCAAAAGCTAAGAACATTCCATTCAATTTATCTATTTTTTCTCTTGTCCGCCTCATTAATTAGGAAGCTTTGATGTTAAAACTAATGAACTTATCATTAGTGGGGTCTATTATTATTTCCCAAAATATAAGTTCGAACATTACAGCGTAACCAATCGACTAAAAGATTGTCTTTTCTTTATACATAGAAATTACAACCTGGCCCATGATGTAGTCCTCTTGCACGTGTTTCTGAAAAGAATAATAAACGAAATATAGAAGCTGAAATGGAAGATTATAGTACTTATTTTATTAAGTTATTTTTAAATGAATTAGTATATATATATATATATATATATATATATATATATATATATATATATATATATATATATATATCATTATTTAAAAATACGGTTCCAACATTGCACATGAATTACCATGTTTAAAAAACAGAACCTAAAAACATCAAATTCAATTATAAATTAAATTAAAGTCCCTAGTTCTGTTTCATTTTCAAGCGAATTTTGAAATTTACTGTGTTTTATAAGCACATACATTCATAATATTAGTTTATATGGGTATGGGGAAATCAAATCATTTTAATAAGGGCCGTAGGGTCTTCTTTTTCACTGACAACTATTGTATCAACATATTAGTTACTTTCGAAAAGAGGTTAAGTCAGAGTAGGGTAGGGGTGCCTTTTCAAACGAATTATGACAACCGTTCAACGCATGTCTTGTCTTTTTCAACGACCAAAGTTATTCGGTACTTTTGTTTCGCCGTTAAATTTGTACTTGTATATACATAAAGATGTTTTCTAAAAGGGTTGTTTGTATATGAATACGTCGAATTGAACTACAAATTTAAAATATTATTCTTAATTTTAATTACAAATAGAATATACATCTTTTAAAACAAATAAATGTAATAGAATTACCTATATTATTTAAAAATTCATCAGAAAGGTTTAGAGTGAGTCTTCGTGTCAAGCATCTTGTAGTGTGGCCTATATAATTATTTACAAATTTCGGATTTGGATTCCGTTTCGCATTTTCTGTCCTGTCAAATCACTTCCGAGATATTTAAATTTTCGATGTTAAAAACTTCAAACCGCTTGTCATAACCAAATGGAAATTGAATCTAAAAGACTCAAAATAAAAAATAAAGTTCTCTTTCACACTCAGTAGCTCTTTGCATCATAGTGGTATTGTTGCCTTGCTTGGGGTGAATTGATTAAAACCAAAATATATTATTATTATTATTATTATTATTATTATTATTATTATTATTATTATTATTATTATTATTATTGCTCACATTATACGACATTACTTAGATCAAACGATTAATAATAATCATATTTTTATTATACAAATTTGTTTCGATTACTTAGATCAAACGATTAATAATATTTTTATTAGACATTTATTTCAAAATGCGTAACGGCGGCAAATCAACGTGATTCTATGATATTAAAATCAAGCCATGTAATGCAACTATCCAACCATATAAATTACTTTTGCAATGCTACACTCGCATAACGTATTCAGCTATAAAGTTCTTGACAAGCATCCGAGATATTTGTTTATAAAATATTTCTAATATAGTGTAGGGAATTGTATTAATATATTTATTATGAATATTTAAATTATTTAATAATGTTATTATAAGGCATTATGTGTGTTTATTATTTTTCGCAAACAGTATTTGGAACTTTATATGCCAGCGTTTGTTTATATACACAGATTGCTATAAGAATGTATATTGAAAATAAATACTGGATTTCCTATTAAAATGTCCTAAAAAGAGAAAAACTGCCCTTGATCAAGAAGTCCTTGTTTAATTTTAATGATATTTGTGAAGTGCACTATGTAGGGATCCGTGGTACCTTATGTTTCTAAATTGTTTGTTGTGTTATGTATCATTTATGCTGTATCTTAGGAATACTTATACATACAAGATTAGATTCTTAGTATTATAGACTGAAAATAGCAAAATTTCTTCATATAAATATATTAAGAACTTACCGATATCGTTTGGTTAATAGAAATTTTATTGTAGAAATATTGATTGGATAAATTAATGTTTCCTTTACCATAATAAAAAAAAATATTGTATTTGATTTAAATCATTCTTTCCTTTCATTTCATCTCCATACGTTCAGATTTGCAACCGTGTTTGAAATTCGCTTTTAAATTCTCCAACACTGCAACGCATAATATTTCCCTCCATTCTCTCGTCGAACGTATCCCACGAATACTTTCTATTAAACAAAATTCATTTTTCTATTTTGCGTATGTTTCTTTCATCTTTTAACAATTTTCTGATTTTGTTTTTCTTGCTTTATCGTATTCGATTTGTTTCTATATTATTTTTCTCATTTAGAAAAAAAATACAGAATCTTGTTTATTTGAAGGTCGGGCTCTCCGATTTTTGCTGAAACGGCACGCTTGTTTTGAAGATTAAATTTTCAAAATAATGTTTTAGTCCGCTATAGTCACAAAAGAAGTAAATATGTCCCTCTCAAGACAAATAAGGATTGATCAAGATATACACGCGTAAAGGCATCGTAATAATGTTCATTCTTAAGATCATCTCTTTAGACTCATCTTCAAAAAGAATAAAAGAAATAGAAAAGTTTCATTTTTCGGCGATTTAGTCTCATTTTAAATAAATATATTATGATTATCATCATCATCAATAATAATAATAATAATAATAATAATAAACAATAAAAGATTAAATATATATCTACATTTTCAGATAATTTTGTTTCCAGCTGCATTTACCCTCAGACTTAAAAAAACTACATATTAGGATACAAAATCTGAAGTTGAAATTAAGTATAGCTTAGCCTGTATGTTTAGAAAAGTTTTGTCATGGACTAATGTGTGTTTGTGTGTGTGTGTTTTCGTACATATATATGATAGATATGTCTACATTCGGAATATGTATTACACAGCTATGAAATACTCGTCCACTAACCAAAGCATTAACAACAATAGGAAACTGCTTTACAAATTAGTTTATCATCTCTTCTATACCACTGTGTGTATTTTATATTCCATTGCAGATTTTAACCTCGTGAGGGATTATAACATTAACAGGCTACACATGTCAACTGTGTTTCGAGTGGTTTAAAATTGCGACTGACATATCCGAAATGAAAAAGTATTGAAAGAGCCAATCTTAGCAATTGATTCAATATCATTTTCCACTTCATGTAAAAGGAAGACTTTAGTCCGAGAAAGTGCAATGAGTCACCATTCTGGAGTTTAGCAGCAGCCATTCTGATGGAAGGTAAAAATGGATCTTTCAGACGATTAAAATAACTTTCGCTTTGGAGGTATCAAAATGAACAAGTCAATCCTCGCTCCAGTTCCTTAAGAAGTTTTGAATGAGAAGCGAACACAATGTTCTGTCATTTGCGGCAGTCTTCTAACCAGAAACGCAAACATTTATTTTTGTATCACATTCTTACAGGTGATGAAAAGGGTATTTTGAATGCGCAGAAAATGAAATGTACTGTGTTTATCGCAAAATGGGAAACGAATGGCATCCATTTCGATTACTACATCATTTTATATGTAGAACATGCAGAAAGTTAAAACAATTTTAAAAGAATATTTTTACAGAAAAACTTAGATTTTAATAAGACGTGGAATCGAACTTTTTTCTTCCCTTTATTCTGCAGTATTTAAATATCAAGATAATTGAAATGTTAATAAATAACATTTAAATAAATTTAAGTTACATGTTTCTATATCTCTCTATTATTTCTGAACAAACACAGACACGCGTGCGCGCATATACGTATATAACGTAATAAAATGAATACACAAATTATCTGTAAGTATACATTTAATCACATTATATGTAGTATAAAATCTCTCGATAAAACATGTTCTATTAAATACAAAGAATAGGAGATATCTAAGCATTTTTACAAATTTCTCGTGATTTTATGTGTTTAATATGAGTTTGATATTTCTAAAGAAACTTTTAGGCTTCGAGTGCAGCATATCGTTTTCAAAGAAAAAATACTGAAAGTCGGGAAATAACCAGTATTGGATTGCTAGCAGATTAAACATTCAAATGAACATAGATTCCTTTTTGTATGTCCATGAAAATGAATTTAGAATAACGTTGTAAAATTATTTTTACTGTATACAAACACACGAAGCTCAAAACTGAGATATGTTAAGGATATTGGTCAGTTCTTTTAATGAAATGTGTCTCAAAGCTTTTTAATATATTGTATAGTCGAGAAATTTTCGAATGGGAGATGTAGAATTTGGGCCATTGCTGGTAAAATTGTTTAGTAGATTTTTATGACTATGTAGAAGATAGTAAAGTTTATAGCAGAAAACTTACACTATTGAACGGTAATTACATTCAGAGATATACCACGCAGATAGATAACTAGCTAGCTAGGTAGCTAGATAGATAGATAGATAGTTATGGAAATGAGATGAAAAACTTGTATAACCCCTTGCATATGTGTATGTTTTAATATATATATATATATATATATATATATATATATATATATATATATAAATTTGCATTTAATTCTAATTTCAATATCAAAAATGGTAAATTGTCTGAATAACTGTTGCTACTGATGCTAAGTCTAAAAGTATTAAACCCACTTGCTTCTCGAATTTCGATTAACACTTGAATTGCATGTAATTTTCATGATAAACGTTTGTCCGTATGAAATAAAAAATCTCTTATATCACAGAGTTATAAAATCGTATGCAAATGATTGTTGATTTACTCAAATAAATGAACTCAATTTATTTTTTATCGACTAGTTTTCTCTAGATACAAGAATTTTTTTTTTCAAACAAGAAAATCTAAATAACGTCAAACTTTCCCATATGAACTATTACATTTATTGAAATACGAATACAATCCCCGACAGTGTCATTCAAATATATGTAAATAGTGTGTCTCTCCGGAAAAGGATATCGCAAATAACGACTTAATCTAATATTCTCCTAACAAAAAATGCTTAATGAATTAAAAAAAAAGAAATGGTCACGGATTAATATGGACGACAAAGGAATGCATCAATCACATAAAATTCTTTTATTATCAATACTGTAAATCGAAATGTTGATTGTTTCGATTGTATTAAAATACAATACTGTCTACTGGTGAATATTGTGCTTATCTCTCAAACACCAATTCCTTTATACTCATAACATTTCTTTTGCTTGACTTATATCTATAAAGTGGAAAGCAATAAATAAAGGGATATACGGAATAACGTTTGTGATGAAATTGAATATTTTCAATTACCCTAAATATTTCCTCTTAGAAAGTCAAAATTGTAAAAGAACTGAAATCAATTAAATATAAAATAATAATAATAATAATAATAATAATAATAATAATAATAATAATAATAATAATAATAATATCGTTCCCAAAATGTGTTGTAGATAAAAGAACAATAGTAACTCATAATAACATGAACAAATAAAATGTTTGTTCTATTCCTTTCTTTGGAAACGTATTATTTTAACTTTCATCGGAAAATATTTACGGGATGATTTCACACAATGATATCATGTGACAACATTGCATGCAAGATGACTCGATAGTGTAGATTAGTGGTTAATCGACTGGACTACTATTGAAAGGAGAAATTAATTTATTAAACAAAATCATATAGTTTGATATACTAATCACCTTTTTATTATTTGAGACTATTATTATTTATCAAGATTTCAAATCAGAATTACCTTTACATACACGGTTTTTCCAGTAATGAATTTGTAGTAATCAATAATAAATATTAGTGAATAAAAATTAAATTAACATTTTAACTAAAACATTACATCATAATATCTGTCTATTTGATAGAATTGAGACGCTTGCGGGCGACTTCTTTGGATTTGGTCGGTTTCTCCACAGTACAGACTAAGCTAAACGTCTAATACGCCACAAAACTGGATGTAGTGTTTCCTACTATTTTTTGTGATTTTTTGGAATTAGATTTTTTCCCTATTTATTTTAAAATACAAATTCTAGGGATCAATATTTCACTATATTAAAACGTATCTACAAGTTTCATTAAAAAGGACGGACAAGATACAGCGGTTAAGTTTTATTTTTATTTAATTTTTCTTGTGTTCTTCTTTTCTGGGCGTAAATTATGTAGAAATTGTCTAAATGTGTTTTGTTTCCGAAAGATTTCGGCTCTACGCTTAACAATTATCAACGATTATTTTATTATCACTATTAAATAAATGTATGGATTGTATATGAATTTATCTAGCGGAATGTCTTATTTAAAAAAAAAAATTTGGAAATTTCTACATAAGTGACGTCCAGAAAAGTAGAACGCAAGAAAGATTTTTAAAAACTTAACCGCAGTATCATGCCAATAGTGTTAAATGAAAGTTACAGAAGAAAAGAGATTTCTGCTCAAATACATAAATATATGTAATGTCTAAAGCAATCAATGTAAGTTTCATGTAGAATTATAAGTACGTGAACAGCAGTGAAATGTTTAAATGTATACAAACGCAACTTTTGAAAAGTCATAATATTTATTAAATTCTTACATTTACATCCGGAATATTGACCTCATCTTCGTTATTGTCATCAAAACATTTCGGTCGTTGTTTTCTCCGGTCTTTATCAACGGAAGGTCCAAAGTCCGAAACATTATGATAACAACAACACTTTTGGGACAATAATCCGTATGTAAATAATGATATCTTCTCATCCAAGAAATTTCAAGAGAAGAATTATATTAAATCGAAAATTTCAGAATCTGAAAAGAAAGTTAATCAAACGCTATACTTTTAAGGGCTAATTCCTTCATTTTTATACTTTCAATGTTCATAATTATTCATTAGTTTATTTCGCTTGTTTTGCTTATAGTATTTTTGGCCGCTGATGATTACTTTAGCTTTTTGGCGTATAGGCTCTGCGTCATTATTTACTTGTTCATCAATAGAAGGAATCGAGTTAGTTTTTGTTTCAAAATAAGATGTTTCCTGCGTACAAATTAATGCCAATGGTTTTGTGTTCTCTTACAAAAAAATTCCATTTCAACTATTTAATTTTCTCCGTAATATCATTAAGATTCTGCGTGTGCGCGCGTTACGCCCGGCTAATATATCATAGATAATGGACTATTTCGTTTTGAAGACGCGGAAGTCATATCAGTGAATCTGTTTGGTTTCTGTGAGAAAAAAGAAGTATAGAGGAGATAACGCTTTTATGCGTTTAACGTCTTCTTCAATGACATGGAAAATCTTAAATAAAAAAATATAAATACTTCAATTGAGACAGACGAACACAGCATAGAGAAAAAACAATAAAATGAATTTTCTCTACAAGTATATAACGAAAACTTGATAAAATAATGGCGTCCTACCTTATCTTTTTCCAGCTTTCTCTTTTTCCTTCTTACTTTTCTTTCTTTTTCATTCTTACTTTTTATTTCTTTTTTGCTGACATTTTATTTTAACTTTCCCATGGTAAATATTCTTTTTGTTTCATAACTGCTGATGCCTGTATATTTTCGGTGAAGTGACTTTTTTTTTCATTTCAGTAAATTACATATTTTCATAGTTTACCTTTCTAATACATGTAATTTATGATTTCAGTAAACAAATATTTTAAATACTTTCAGCTTGAATTCTTTAGATTATAAGTGACGCTATTTCATTGAAGCATTTGGCTTATTTACCTTGTAAACCAGTGCGATAACTTCAATAGCATTCTTTATTCAGGTAAGATATTCCATTCACTGATTTTCCTTCATTTATCCGAATATATAAAAAAAATATGCAGTAGGTTTAATGCACTGTTTTGTTTTCATGACATTTATAGAGATTGCAGGAGAAATACATCCCATATTTACCTCCCAGAAATACCTTGCCATAATGGTAAGACATAAGAGTCAATGGTGTCACTCTAGCTAATGCATTGCCGTTATTTTGAAGATAAATCTGTCGCAGCCTGTATTAAGGAAACTGTTCTTCATTTCTCGTATCACTTCTACAGCGCATTCTTCTTTAGTGAATTATATTTTTTGACATTACTCTAGTACATAAATACTTCGAAAGAAATAATTATTGATTTTTGGGGAAAAATTATGTCATCCATGTACATTAGTAAGTTTTCCCTTCCTCTCCCTGAAGTAAACCATTGTCCAGTTTTCATGTTTATGATTCAAATGTGACACTGTTACTTCGTATAGCAAGGGAGTCATTCCCCTTGGAAAACAATTATGTTAGTAAATATGTCTGTAAATTATTCTCTTTCAATCTTTTAACTGATCGGACGTTTCAAGGAATGGAACAGTGAAACAGCCTATTTGTCAATTTATAACTTATCACACTTTACAGGTAAATAAAAGATGGAATGAAACAGAAACTATAAAACAATATGCTAACCCACATCTATGTCTTGATAAATAACAGAACGTAGTATGTTATGTGGAGTAGAAAACAGAAATCAATGAAATAAAGTTTTTAGAAATTAATCCAGCGGACCGAATAACCTATAAAACATAGATCATAAATTGATCAGAAAGAATTGAAATTAAAGCATAATTATTAGAATTTTTTATTGCAACACCTATTTTCAGAGTCCACTACAGTGAACATTTTTGTTTCATCCATTATTTCACTTACCTTAGATTATGCAGTCTGTTGTGTTCAGTTTATCATTTTTCATGCAGTATTCGTATTATTTTCCCAGGAATAGTCGTTCACATTGGTCTATATTCTATTGGTCCGGTCTCTTCCTTTCGTCAAAATATTCTGCATTTTTAATGTACTGCATGAAACGAATACAACGGATAGACCCTTGATTTGCAAAATATTAACATGTATGACGATAATAATATTAGCCTGTGATTACAACAAAATATACAAATATTTGGAATCAGAATGACCATGGAGACATTCCTCTTCAACTTCATAACAATATAATTAAAGTATTTTTCCCATTAATCGTCATCGGCAATATAATTTTCACCGCTATCATAGTTCAGAACCAATGAAAACGGCTTCTACCCTATTCTAATAGAATTCCTCACCATAAAATCCAAATATATTACATAACATTAATAAATTATTTTTTGCAAGCTGTGAACTTCTAGCGACATTGCACCATCAACCTAGCCACCCCTTGCGACCATATCATTTAATACTGGTGGTTCGTTAAAGAAAGCAACGAAATTCAATTAAGAGTAGCACTAGAATAAATGGTACGACTTTTCTGTTATAATAGTTCACATAATGAAATGGCGGAAAAAAACAACTCAGTATATTTATTAGCTTAAAAGAAATAAATTTAATCATTCACAGTTTAAAAATTTCATAATGTTTAGCAAACGTAATAAACGTATGCATTCACAGTTTTTTCAAGTGTCAGCAGAATGTATGGTTATGTTTGGCACATAAACTGGCTTTTTAAATAGATCAATAAATGTGCAGATTATTTGTCTCTGTATTACCCGAGTTTTAGAAAGTTTCATTTCATTATTCTTCTTTTCAAATAAGCTCATACATTTACGTTTTTATCCGTTTCTAAAAACAAATTTGCTAAGTCGATAACCTCTGTTGTTTTATCATCGCACCGTCAGTAACGTCAGTGTAAACCAAGACAAGAGAATATACCCGCTGTCTTGCAATGAAAATCATTGCATAATATTAAGTTCACGTTTTGCATGTAATTATTGGAGAGTTCAGAAGTGTTTCATTCCAAATCTTGTCAACAATTTGGAATAACTGAAAATATCAGAAATAATTAAATCTTTTCAAACATAAGTATCATTGTGTTCTACACGTGGGAGTTGTGGTGATTTGACATAGATTTTGTTATAGATTTCCCACCAAAACCCACCAGATAATCATAAACTCCTTATAAATAACAAATCGAACATATTAAGACTCGAAACATCAGTATTCTGTTAGAGTTTATTTTATCTATATTGCAATAACAGTAAATTTATATTATTTTTGAAAATTCTGTGAAAGTGTAGTATCAGAGTAACAGCCTTAGTTGTATAGCCTTCGTGTTTCGGCTGTAAAATAGTTAAGGAAAAAATGAAGATAGTGAAATGTCTTAATCCATTTATCATTATCTTTTTTATCACTTATTTTGTTGATGCTGTAAAGTACCAAATGTAAAAAAATGAAAAGGCAAACTTTTAGAAGATTTTTTTAAAATATCGTATATTTGTTGATCCCTCCTTGCAGCTGATGTAGATCTGCCAAGTACAAAAACAAAGGAGAACGAAAACAGAGCAATGGGTTTATATTTTTATGCATATTCAATACAGACAAGGGCAAGAAAGTGGGGAAAAGGAGATCAATTAAAGCAGATAAGAGATAAAAATGTATAATTTCCTGTAAAATAACTATCGGCGGAACTTCAAAATCATTTTCAAAAGATGAAAAGAAACCGAACAGAAGTATCAGTGAAAAATAGGTGATGTTCCAATTGTTGGTGAATATTCCTCAAGGTATTTTTATATCTAATTGGTGTTTGGTAATCACAAGCAACAATCTTTTTAAAAATCAAACACAGGAAAAATCATTATTGAAATATAAACAACATTAACAATAATAAGAACAGGAAAAAATTAAAAAATTAACAACAATGTCATTTTAGACATGAATGTTAACCTTAAAAAGGAAATACTATTTTATGCATAACATTGGTTCATTGCAAGAGTTAAGTATTTATGACGAAGCACATTCTAATAAAAATCAGCCCCACTTAACTAGTATAAAAGTCAGAATGTTTATCAACAACTACACCTACGCTCACTTTAAACACACACACACACACACACTATATATATATATATATATATATATATATATATATATATATATATATATATATATATATATATATATATATATATATATATATATACAGAGTCCGCAAAAAATATGTATACACACTTCAGGAAAGGAAAACTTGTCTTTCGTAGTACGACATTTTCTCGACAGATGACATTACATTAGCGGCCCTTAGAGAAGAAATTGAAAATGGACACTTTGGCTAACGTTGATCAAGAAGGACTTCGCCATCCTATTAAATATCTTGTAGATACATCCACAAATTGAGCATCTCTTTTGATTGTAGAGTCCAAAGTTTACCTGTATTAATCCCGATTTCTGAATAAAATTTTTTATTACAAAATCTATACAATTTTTTCCTTTCCTGAAGTGCATCCATTTTTTGGGTAGACTCTCCCTCTCTCTCTGTCTCTCTGTCTCTCTGTCTCCCTCTGTCTCTGTCTCTGTCTCTGTCTCTCTCTCTCTCTCTCTCTCTCTCTCTCTATATATATATATATATATATATATATATATATATATATATATATATAAATCCCAATAATGCTGTTATTCTTTCACCTGAAGATTTTAAAGTTAATATAATTACTGAAACCATTACAATTACCAGAATAATAATTGATATATGAGAAAATAGTTTTATCTTGTTTTACGCAGATTAACAAAGGATTCAATAGATTTCCGTTAACAAATTCTATGATAATGACCCACTGGGAAAACAAACATGAATAACAAATCATGAACGGGATAAATCTGTCAACCAATAGATGAACGTAAATATTTAGAAAACAATATATGAAAACATTACTTAAAAGGAAGATTATCCAATATATAAAACATAAGATTGATATAGTAAGATAAAAACTAATGTGATATATAAATGATAATAGCTGCTAACAGAGAGAAGAACGTATTTAGGGAGAAAACAATTATGTCATTAATTACACACAACTGAAAAAATGTAATGGTGTACTTAAATGCGATTTTATGGAAAAGAGAAATATAAAGGAAAATGAAAAGTGATCAGTGTCTAGCGAATTATGCAGGACTTTTTCTAGGCAGAAAAAAGTGTGGAATTTAAATGAATATCTCATAGACGTTTAAAGAATTTCCAATTATACAACAAAATTGTGAACGCTGATCGTAACATGAAAGTAGAGAAGAAGATCTGAAAGGTAAGCCTACCAAAGATATTGGAGAATAAAAACTACAAGAATTAATAACGAAAAACAAATAATGCAAAGGTAAAATTATGAATATATTTAAATAGCGGACACTTAGATATTAAACGGCTTCTAATATCATTGAATCTCTGAAACCTAAATCAATTCGATTATATCAAGATAGATAAATCTATAGGGACAAAACATAAGGAAACACCAATTGTCACAAAATTGAAGAGTTTGTGTAACAGATGGTTGCTCACTCTCCGTATCTGTCAGTTTGGTACGCAACATGTTATTCAAAATACGAAACGACTCAGCTAATTCCAAGCACATTTTTTCTATATCTACAGTGTCATTTCGTGATTTATACTGCAACTATCCTGAATTGACCAGTTATAGTTTCTCGGCAAGAGTACTTAAGTTGGTGTGTGGGCTAGAACGTCCAAGCCGTCTGCCGTCAGGTCTTGCGACTCTGTGAATGCACAACAATCGATGTCTCGCCTAAACAATTTCACTCACAGGGCTTGCGTCAAACATCGGTATTGATTTCAGGCACTTGACCATCGTATACACAGGCTAGAATCGTTTATCCAGGACGATATTTTGAAGAAGTTACCTCCTTGACAAAACGAGTGAGATTCAAACCTGGATTTCATGATCAATGTTCTAGCATTCTAACCACTTAGCCAGGCGCCCGTGGGACAATGTATAACGCATCATAAATGTATATAACGAGCTGTATCTAAAGAAATTCAAATGAGACTGCCAGTCATTTGCCAGTCATTTGGTTTAAACATAACTGCATGAAATCGGTATAATTACTTGTCCCATCGCTTTTATATACAGTTAAATATAAGAGAAGAAATCATTTAATTAAATAATATTGTGAAAACTTAACCGCTGGAAAAGGTTAAACTTTAACATTCCAGTTTATAAAAGCTTACATTTCAATTGCAGCTCAGCGTAAAACTACAGACGATGTTACCAGGCCTGAAATTGTATGCTATGACGAATCACTTAAGTGATACACGCTTGGGCATGCCATGCCTCTTAAGATTCATGACGCAGTAGGTTGTCTTATCTTTCTGCGGTAGACTGGATGCCAATCTAGTCTGTCCTGTTATTCAACTCATAGCTGGGGGAGGAAATACTGATTCACACATTTCCCAAGGGCATTTGTGTGAATGTAACGAACTGAAATTCGAACTCGGCTCACCACTTTCTCATGCCGAGCAAATATCCATTACACCACACAGCATCTGCTGAACTAAATTAAGTCTTTGAAGTAAAATGATCCGATCTGCTTGCAACAACTGTTATTTAAAATTTGGCTACATGTATTAACTACCCGATAAGTATAAAAATGCTGGAAATAAAACGGAGTCCTAATTTAACTGTTGGTCTTTGAGTAGTAAAAAATACTAGAGAAATAATGAATAACGATTGTGTGAATGATTTAAGAATATAAATAAATTGGTAAACTATGTGAATATTGTATATAAAGATAATATTTTAAGTCAACGAGTAGCACTAATAATCACTAAGTGGATCCGTTTTTGATTAAGTGTTTGCAAGTATCCTAGTCTTTCTATCGCGTTCTCCATATTTGAACTGATTATATTAATACTGATGTCTCGCGTATTTCGATTTTCTAAGCCCGCTAAGAATCGTGGATAAAGATTTCCTCTTCATTTCCTTTATTAGTTTTGGTCCGCGAATAATTTATCATGCTTGAATTGATTTCAGTTTCATTCTAAGATATGCTGATCCAACGCGGTATTTTTTTTCCTTTTACGAAAACGAGATCTGAAATTAATTGTGTTATAGTTATGATCGTATATCAAAGTCCTACAGTAATTTCGGTTTTAAGTTTGATTTTTGTTTTTATATATTCGCAGATCTTATGTATCCTGTTAGCATTTATTGTTTTGATTATATCCGAATATTTGAGAGCTTTAATATTGTACACACGATCATGATTCACTTCTATATGATGCAATTATATTGAACAGGGAATAATAAGGAAACACTGAAAACTATTACCTTTCATTTTGAAAACAATAGAACAAAGAAAATGTTGAATAATATTGGCAATCTGACGTGATAAAAAGGAAAGACAAACAAGCATTAAGAGAAATAACATGAGTATGTCAGGAATATAAATGGAAAAGCATGACAAACGAAGGTATATAAGAGACCCGGATATAAGAGAAACACAGGATATAAGAGAAACCCGGATATAAGAGAGATTTTATCTGGTCCCAAATTAGAGCCATACTTACCTAAACAAAATAGACCAAACCGGGACATAAGAGAAACCCGGATATAAGATACTTTTACGGTACCGACAACTCTCTTATATCCGGGTTACACTGTATAAATAGAGTTAGAAAATTGATATCTCAGAAACAAAAGAAACATTGCTGAATAGAAAGAAAATTGAAAATGTTTAAAAATATGGGTTAAAAACAATAAGGATTAATCGTCAACAGAAAAGGTAGAATAGGTTAGATATTGAATTGCAAGCAACAGGAAAGCAAACAAAACACAAAAGAATGACAACAAACTGTTATGATGATAAAATAAATTTTCCCCTAAAAAAATATTAGAAGTTGATTATTAATGAAAGTATTTAAAATCTGAGATACTGTGAATAATGTAATGAAATTATAAGAAAAAAGAACTGACGAAGGTAATAGAAGAAAACGAGAGTTTAAATGAATAAAAGTAATAAAGAAAGTCTGAAAAGATGATGGAATGAAAAAGAATGGAACGTAGTAAAAAAGATTCGGGACAGTAGAAAAAGAATCGCTATACGCGAGACAGAAAATAAGTTTAGTCTATATGTTATTCAAACGATGAAACGAGATGAAGCGTAAATGAAATAATGAACGATAAAATGTTATAATATAACGAGAATTTTAATGTTGCTTTGACCTGGATGCGATGTAATGTACTGAAGAATTGAAGTGCAGTATAACAGAAACTATAAAAATTGAAATGAAAGAAAAGCGATGTTCACAGAAAGACAAAAAGAAATTAAAGAAGAAAGAACAGCAACTTTGATTAATGAGAGTAAAGAATTACTGGAAGAAAATATTTGAGATCGAATTAAAAAAGTTCAATAAATGAATTCAAAGCAAGTCTAAACATGATGAATGTGATGAAATACAACAAAATAAGCTTATAAGAAAAAAAAGTAAATAGCTAAATATAAAATACAGAGGCAAGAAATAAGCTAACAGATATGAAATACAAGAGATTTTATAATAAAATAAATAAAGAAAAGCCAAGTTATTGTAAACTTTATGAAAGGTGTTATGGGTCCTTACCTATAACAACAGAATGAACTCTTCCTAACAACATGTATACTACGCCTCTCAAGAGAGAGGGACGAATCGAGTCGAGCCGATAGTAGTTCACTCCAAACCAGACTGACAGTCATACTAGCACCTTCCACATCTTGTTTTATTATTCCGTGTAATATATCTTCGTTATTTCTACTCTTGTGTTCGTGTTGTTCTTCCTTGGTCCTAACCTGGATCATAACAGAAGGAGAGGGAAATGTCCTAGCCAGAAACATAGGGAAAAGTAATCTACAGAAATGAGTAAAAAACTTTCAATATCTTAAACGGAAGAAAATAGTAAGAGAGATTAGGTTCAATATAAAGAGTAATCAGCATATTTATTGACAATAGAATACCGTGAAGGGAAGAATATAGGGAGCGAATGTAAACGCTCATAAAGACAGTGAGATTTGAAATAAACAGTTAAATTATAAACAATAAAACGCACCAAAAAAAAAAACAGAAAAAGTATGGATGAAAAGATTTGAAGGAGAGTAAAAGAGAAATTCGTAACCAACCAATATATCAACGGTCCTATTATGCGCAATACAAAAGCTCGACATCAAAACCTGAGAAGCGCCGATACAGATAGTCGAGGTGGAAATTTCGAGATGTCTAGATATATTTTTTTAGAAAGGTTGGCATGAATGAAAATCTTGCAACTAACGAGATAATATGGATTTGGATCGATCTGTAGATGGGTCACATTGACCCAGTGTTAAATAAATGTATGAAAGAGCAGAGAGAGCAAAATGAAAAGGGTCATTTCGCTGAAATAGATGAAGGATTGACTGCAAACGGTATGAAAAATTGAGGAGGAATATACGTGTAGAAAATGTTGGTGAAAATAGAGATTGACGGAATCATAACAGAAATAAATGTTAGGAGTGTATAAGACAAAGAAGCAGATTTATGAGTTTGAAGAATATAAGCTTCATCAGGAAGTGAAAAAGAATGAAAGTGTATAAACATCTTTGAAGGCAAAGTCAATAAAAAATAAAAAAAAAACGAAACATAAGGGAAAGTTAAATAAAAGATATCGTAAACATTGAACGAAGAACGATGGAAACAAACTGTGCAGAGAATATCAACTGACTCAGTAATGGGTTATTTTGTATGCTTGTCGACGCCATTTGTGATGAATAAAGTACGCATGTCTCCGTTACGAACCGATGCTAAATTTTACGACATTATATAACGGAAACTTTTGAAAGGATAACCCGGTTTTACCGCTTAGTGGATTTGCATAGGTATGCCCAAAGCAAGATCTAACCATTCCTTTTGAGTCAGTTAAGCATAGTGTTATGGAAGCGATGAAATTAGCATTGATGATTCGACCTGTTGAGTGTTTTGTCATGTTAAAAATAAATAAAAAATAATAATAAAAACAGTAAAATAATAATAGTAATTATATATATATATATACACACACAAACACACACACGCTGAAGGCATGCACTCAATTTCACAGACGAAACTGTCTTTTGTCTGCCTTTATTCACAATCATTGAAAGTGTAAGAGTTAATTTTGAAATTTTAAGCTGTATACAATTTATGGAGAAAGAATATTATGTGTCACTTGAATGTATGAGAAGATTGTTACGAAATATATGACATAATGTAGTAAAATGCTAAACATTGTAAAAAAGAAACGTGAGTAAAAAATGAATCTACAGAGATTATTAAATGAAAATTCGTTTGCTGAGCAGACGGATGTATTTTATGCTGAATGACATTTCCATTTCTCATAAAAAGTGTTTGTTCAAGCGAGTAAAGATATTTTAGTGAAGTAAATAACGCTAATGTTGGTTTAAATCTTTTGCTTTAACCTCACTATATTTTCTGAAGTCGACTTGTTCGAATACTTTAGCAGTTTTTCTTTCACTGATTCCATTTCAGAACTTTTTATTTCTGTATGTTCATTTTCATGGAAACCGAGTAGTAAATGCGTTTAACCGATCTGGATAATGTCTATATGGGAGTTGGTGCGATGTATGATTCGAGCAACTTGTGGTATCATAAATTATCTCCAGGTATTAGTTTTAACTTTGCCTATTTGGGGAATATTTCCTTTAGTTTGTCATAAGCCTGAGAATACCTCATAAATTAGATTCATAACAAAATATAGACAAACATGCATAGACATATTCATTTCACAGTGAATCCTTCTACTTATTCAAGATATTAATAACTGCGATTTCTTACATAAAGATTTATAAATGTGGTATATTGAGTAACAGAACAAAAAGAGAAAGTAATAATTCGAAAAGAAATGGTAGATATTAAATAGCGTTATCAAATGATTTTTCTTAAATATATCATAAATGTAAAAGTTAATTACTTACGAAGTTTAATATTGTATATGATGTAATCATGAGAGTATTTCTGGTCTTTTTTTAAATGATTTCACATTTCAAGAATGGCAATAAATCCACTAGGACACAAACTGTTAATGGGTATTAGAGAATATGAGCAAAGCTATTATTAAAGAGAAAGAACAATAAAAGACCAAGAATTAAAAAGACAGAAGATATTGCTTGACATTGCATTTAAATCTTTGATGATCAAACTTGACTGGGAAGTATGAAACCGAAAAAGATATTCACAAACGAGAAGTGCGATACAAGAATATGATAGGATTTAACTTACGGTTATATTTAGCAATTTCAGCTGAAAATTAATCAGAACTTCCCGCCGTCACTTAAATTAATAAAGTTTAGGTATCTGAAAGTTCATCAGAATAATTATCATGAAAGAATTTATAGCAAAGGGACAGAAAAGTTACGTTACAGCTCTGGGAAAGGGACTGAAGCCGAAATGCTAGTTCAGGACCGGTAACATTGCAGATTCAGACTTTATCAAGAATCGCTAAATATTCATCAGGAGCACCAGACCATATGTGCCAACAATATTCAATGAAATATGTAAGATATATTCTAGGGGGAAATTATCTATCACGGCATAGTAAACCATGCTTCTTAGGTACATTAATCTTAGCAGTTAAAGTATGAAGCTATATTAATAAAGAATTAGAAATTGACTAGTATTTGAAATCAGGGACGCCGAAATGGATTAATGGGGAAAGAACTGAAGATTATGAGTTTTCATTAAATTCAATAAGACTAGAAAAACGATAAAACTATTGGTGATTAAAAATGAAAGAAAAAGTAAGTGAAAAAACATGTAGTTAAAAGTAGAAATGTGGAATAACCAGGGTTAGGTATCTAGAGCTTGAACATCCATGGTTTTTGTGTACCGATGAGAAGACAACCGTTAAAAATTCAAATTTTAAAATAATTGAAAAGAAATAGTGATTTTAAAAGATTTCATTTATATTGAGCTTTAATTAACACAGAAACATTGTGAATTAAAAGAAAATGTTTTAAATTCAGTTTATAATATTTCCAAATATTTCCAAATTATTTTTTAGTGGAATAAATCAATTTTATTTCTTCAGAACATCAAGGAATAAGAATTAAAGGGTTAAGTTTTGTGAAGTAAGATTTTGAAGTTCCGTTGAGTTTGTGATTTGAAGAATTCAACTCAGTTCTACGGAATTTTCGAACTCAATTGGAATTCCGGCTCAAATCGGACTTTTGGCTCAAATCGAGATTTTGGCCGGAATTGGACTTACCCGAATCAGAGTTAAAGTGAGGGTTGATGTTTCATAGTCTGAATTATGAAATTCAAAGTTATTTCTTCTGTTATCTAAGCTGGACAAAATTTCCTTTTGTTTTGGGCCAGAGGCCCAATTCTCCCTCCACATGAGCCAATCAGTTAGTGCTCTACAGAAGCAAACTTAAAAGTCCGCTAGTAAAAAATAAATTCATTCGTGTCGATTAATTTTAATGATCGACTTTTCCAAGTTACGAATAATGCTTCTCTATCAAGGAGGAAATTATCCAAAGTTAATTTCGGAATAAATGTGTAGGAAACAGGGACAAAGTTTTCAAATTATCAACTAAGTCATCAACAGGTTACGTAGAGACAATTGGCGGCATTAGTAAAATTTGAAATGGTGAAACAACGCTACTTTTAAAAATAAGGTCTTAGAATGTGAATGATGAAATCGCGTGGAGCCTATTTTGGGATCTAAAGTTGTATATCTAATGAATGATGTGACGTAAATAAAGAGTATTACGACGTAAGCGAGTTGTAACGTGTGTGTTTTCCATCTTATATATATATATATATATATATATATATATATATATATATATATATATATATATATATATATATATATATATATTTGTTTTTTTGACAGAGAAGGATTATTCGTAATGGATGGATTAATATAAAGACGATCATTAAGATTAATCGACACAAAATGTCTGTCTGTTATTAATTGTATTTAAATACCATTTGCAGCGTAAATACTCAAAACACATACACACGCATGTATATATATATATATATATATATATATATATATATATATATACATTTTTGTTCCAGTTTTGATTTATACACACACACACACACACACATATATATATATATATACATACATACATATATATATATATATATATATATATATATATATATATATATATATATAATACATTTTTGTTCCAGTTTTGATTTATAAATACAATGTTTTTTTCTATTAAATAGACTGTATGATTAATTTTATTTCATTTTTAATGCATTCTCCTCTTGCATATCATATACAGTTCGACCTGGGTTTTTTTATTTAAAAAATAATTATAGATGTTTATCTAACAGCGGTTATTGTTTGTACATCTTTATTTTGAATCTAAACAAATTGACATTTTCATTTTCAGAATTTCCTAAAGTTAATCAAATATTATTCATTTTGCGGTGTACAGATTACTGAGTATTCGCCAAATCATACTTACCTTGTAAGTAACCATTTTCTTTTCAGATTTAACTTGATAAGTCAAAATATCGTAAAACAAAGAAGATTACCTGATATCAAGACATTACTGAAATGTTTATTTTGCTGTCGATCATTTTTGTATGAAAAACAAAATAAAATAGGACAGTTTCAGATTGTGGTCCGCAAGAGTTGTTTCGGTGAAGTTTATGCGATTCAGCAATCCCTGTAGGCGAGCATCTGCTCATTTAAATGATTGAAATCCTGAATAGGAAATAATTATATCAATGTTTATGATAACTTTCGTCAAAATAGTTAATACAAATATCATTACTTTTTCATCTCATTTTGTCTCTCTTTCTCTGCATGTCTGTACGTGTCTGTCTGTCTGTCTGTGTGTGTGTCACTCTCTCTTTCTCTGCGTGTGTGTGTGTGTATGTTGCGATGATTTTTATGTGACTTTCTGAGAGCAAATTAACCACTGATCCGATTATATTCGGATGATTTCACAGAACGGCATATATAATCAATGAAGTAACATAAACATGATATATGTCCGCATACTTTAATTTGAATCACATGTGTAAATTACCAAATATTTGGAAGCCATTTTATTTCATTTTTAATTCTCCCTCTCGCGGTATATTTTTGTTATGTATTTCTTACTCGGCACAATGAAAGCAATTAAGAGACTAATATCAATGCCAAGCATAATAATCACCCAAATGCATAAGTGCCACATATATTAAAATATCCTTAAACTTAAGGAAATTATAGATTATTGTAGTAGTTATTTTCCGGAAAAACGTTTTTCGCTGACCTGTTTGTGTCGGAAGCCTGCAATATGCTTATCGAAAATTGGAATCTGTGAAACGAGTTCAAATTCTGACCGAATCTGTGATGTTTGCTTTCGCACTAACACCCTGAGCAATTTCACGAATCTATCTCTTCTAACCGTATGGGTTAGATAAAACGGGCGATTAACCTCTATAGCCTGGTTAGAAGCCATTCGGAGATAATTTCCACTCTGAGTTTCCACTCTGAGTTTCAGGCAATTCCACATTAATAAAAATGACACATCGTGTTTGCAAGAAATTGCTACGAGAATTAAAATAATTATGAATTTTTTAATATCAGAATTGTATTGTAGTTATACATACATAACACTGCTGTAGACCGTAAAACGTAAATGATATACTTCATTTGCCGATTGGAAAAAGCCATATGGCCGTAGAAAGTAACAATAAAACTTGAGCTTTATGGACCAAAATATTCACAGCCTAGGAGTTCATAAGTTCAGTTTATATCCAACCCCGTCTTTTGAAAAGGAGTAGAGTTTTACCCATTTTCTTTTTAAGCCTGGGTTTCCGGTTCTTTCTAAAGGTTTCTCGTTCTTTTTCACACTCAGTGGGTCCCTGTGTCTTAGTGGTATTCTTGCCTTGCTTGGGGTGAAGTAATTTAAAAAAATATCAGACGACACTCATCCTAAGCTTTATGTACCAGTCGACACGCTATCTAAATCTTATGTAACAGCCGAAACGCTAGCTTAGCGAGATATGATGGACATTTTAACAGAATGTAATAATAATAATGAAAATGCATTAAGCACAAGAGTATGGGTTGCAGACATCACGAACGCAAATTGACTTTGTGGGAACCTTGTAGTTTCGAAGTGGAAAATTATATGATTTTCCCTGAAATACGTAATCATGAATCATGGAGACTGGCTTCGTTATATTATCGTCAAACAGGGTGAGCCCGAAACAGGAGATCAAATCACACGTAGAATGGCGTTTCATTAATTTCTAAACTTTGTTAATTACTGTCAGCCAGATCTTCTTGCCCCGTAACTGAAGAACTACATTCCTGTGTGAATTTAAGAAAAACTCTCTCCACTCTGGCGTTGGTCTTTTTATATTTGCATGTCATGTTTGTTCACATTCGCAGACATTGAGAAGATTACGTGTTCACATGTCAGAGCTGTCGCTAACATCGAATAAATCGCGGATGACCAGCAAGACATCACTCAAGTCATCCCTGCAGCTGTCTTCTCTGAAGTCTATTCTATAACTTCTTATAAATGACCCACAAACTTCTTCATTGAGACCAATGTCATCATGTTCAATAGAACATCACAACAAAGCGTTACTTTAGATCCTAGAAGTTTCAGTTTCGCATTTTCCTTGTTTATATTTTATCGGCATTTAAAGGTTCTTACAGATTTCACCGTTTCGAAGACTAATAACATATTCCGTTAGATATAATATAATGATCGACTTTTCCAAGTTACGAATAATGTTTCGCAGCCAATCTTTTTTGTTCGATTTTCTTTATTTCTTCAATTTCTGTCCCATCTTTTATCCGCATTCCTGAAAATCATTCAGAAACAAATTTTAAATCATTATGATAATGAAGAAAAACGAAGGCATCAGAACGAAGAAACTATTATTAAAAGAAAATACGAATCAAGCAAGACAATTAGGAATAAATTGGAATACATATGTATAGAAGAAGACAAATGAAGAGGAACCCAAATGATCAAAATATGAATAAATGCAATAAAAGAAATACAAGCCTAATTTGACACCAGCGTATACTAAGGGTTATTTAATTGAGAAAACTTCTAACTACATTATGAATAAACACAACCATATATAACTAAGAGAGTCATGTCATTATTTTGCTTGGCATCCTATTTTCATTCTATCGTTTATACTCAACCCAGAACCATCCTTGCCTGATAAGATTATGAAATAGGGAATTTCATTACAACCTTGATCCTTACAAATCTGTAATTCTGTATTATTGATCGGAAATAATTTGATTTCCTACGCGAATTTGAATGAAATTTTCATTCGATTTTTATTTATTCATTTCTATAGTTTTACTCTTATTGACTCGGTGTGTTTATTTTTTCTCAAAATACCTTTCTTGGCTATGTTCTTTTCAATTGCTCTTGTCTTCTGTTTACTTTTATTATTTGTCTTGATAAGATTTTTTTGTGTGTTATCGTTTTCCTACTCTTCATAGTATTCTTTATAGAGCTTTCTCGCAATAAAGTTATGTTGTTTTTCAATGGAGAACATCTAATAGCAAGGGTAAAAAATATACGATCTATCATCACAGCATTCGAATTAAAACGTAATCAAAACCTTCCATTTATGAAACACACTGTGAATGATGATGTAAAACAAAACACGAAGCTAGTGAAATTACGCACAACAAAATGTACTAAATGACGATCTTATTTCAATAAATAAGAGATTCAAACGGTTATAATATGAACTAATTTGTTGCATGTGATTATTCTACAGTTAACTGATTCCTTTTGGTATTGGTGGTTTGGCCTAAGACAAGATGCCAAGACTAAAACCAATGATAATCATTCCTAGTCAAATATGAATGTTTAGGGACTTCGATCCTCACTGGGACTGCCATAAATGATTCAACATTAAATTATACAGAAGTATTTTATATGTCTCTTAAAATTCCTCAAACATTACCTTTAATTACGTATAACGTACAATTTCTGTTCAACGAAACCATGTCGATTTTAGCCTATATATAATTACTTTTCATTTTGTTATGCAATCTCTTCAGGTTCTTTTCTGAAATACGTATATAGTTGCTTTCTTTTATTGATTTTCTTTTATACCTTTCTTGAAAATCTCTCCCTAGAGGTTACTTTTCTAATCTGTAGCTATTGGAATTCGTCTTTCCTCAATCTGCCATATTTATTCTTTAAATCCTTTTATTCCATTGCCGATACAAATCTTCATGTGAATGGATCCTCTTCTTTCCGGTTTTGGTTTAAGGTACCATCTACCACCTTTGCCTCTAGGACATAGCTTAATATATATATATATATATATATATATATATATATATATATATATATATATATATATATATATATAGTCATTATCTGTTGTTTAGATTTCTGAAATCCTTCTTTGACCAATGTAAGAAAGAAACGGATTATCTCACAATGGAACAACAGCATGATTATTTATACATTAAAATTTCGGTGAAATTTGGTTTCTAAAATTATCATCTCTTGCAATGTGCCAACGTTTTCATTTCCTGCTAAATTATATCTGCTCCAGAAATACATCTACGGATTCTTTAATGTTCAGTTTTATAATGAGTCCCCGCTTAGCTAAATTTTCTATGTTGTTCAGTGTTTATTACAATAATTAAAATCTATATTTTCAATTGGATTTTTGTAATATATAATTATTAATATGAGAAAATACTTATTTCTTTAATTTGACTTCGACTAGGAGCTGTATTAGTGTGGCTAGTTGTATTTCCATTCCCTTCATTATAAAGTTCACTCTTGTCATATTCTGAACATAAATCATTCTATTGTTAAGGATCTAGGCATATTCTTGAACGCCTTTGTAACTTATCCATACCAAAGATATAATTTTATTTTATTTTTATTTTTTGTTTCTTTTTTATTTGTTTAACTTCCGTAAGTGTGTTTTTATCGATCAATAGCGGATCACTCTACATTTTAGTTCTCCTTCGCTGTCTGTTCTCTTCCTCAGAGAGTGCGTTGTGCGGCTGGTGTAATTGATAGCAGCTCGGAATAAGAAAGCGGAGAGCCGAGTTAGAAATGCAGTCGGCTTCGTACATTAACGTAAGCACAAACGCCATTGTGAAAGGTGAGAATCCATCTCAACACACAATTGTAGGATTTGTTGAATCTGGTAAAATCATTCTTATTCTAAGAAGGAAAGTGTTAATGCAATATTTGCTCGCAAAAAGAATTATACTTCAAATCCGAAATAGGACTGATAAGCCATAAAAATTAAATGAATCTATCTTCGGAGAGTCTCTTCCGTTTGATAACGAGTTTTTGATTTCAGCTCAATGTGTAGATAGTAGGTTCTTCCTCATGAATAGACGTTTTATCAGACTACGCTTATTCGGAAGACTTTATTTCTTGGAGTCTTTCTAGATTAGAATAGGTTTTATTTCAGTATCATTTCGGGAATAGTTTTAGGCACTTTCAAACTTGTATTTAATTGCTGTGCTAGTCTCACATATATCTGAGAAATACCTGAAACATATGTCATAAAACACATCGATGCTTTCAAATTGACAATTTCTCTCAGTTTAAAACCATTCTTCAATCATTTGTAATTTCGCCTTGATGTTGGTGAGCCATTTATTATAACTTCTGTTTCTTTCTGTAGCAGTTTAAACTTTTCTCTTATATATCGTTTGAATTCACAAATATTTTGCTCTCTTTTTAACTAAATGTGATTTTCCATATAAACTTCTGATATTATACGTTAATATCTGCTCCCGGTCAATTCTACTCCCTGCCTTCCATCTTCCTTTATATTCTAATAACTGAAAATCAACTTCAGGAATAACTGTTTTTTTGCTCGTGAATACGCTGTTTCATTTCGGCGGAGTCATTTTGATATAAGGAAACAACTTAATAATTTCCGATTTTGTTTTCATTTCTTTTCATCTGATAGTTTTATATATTAATATCTCTCTTTTCTGCATGAGTGAAGATTTCAGTAAACGTGATTGGGAATAGCAGATTGATATCCCGTATGTCACAATATTCCCATTCTCCAAGGTTCTGTTTGATAGTTACATACTTCCTCTTATTTGTATTATTTACACGGGGACTACTTTCTCCATTTTCTTTTTAGCACAACGTTTCGGCCGTTGCACTCTCCGGCCTGTATTACGTATTTTTCGCTCCGTGTTACCGTCGTTTGATCTATTGTTCTCTTTCCGCGCCCCATGTCAAATTATATAAAGGGTTCAGTTCGAATATCTTATATTACATGGATCCTCAATCACCTGATGTAGGCGGGGGTGAGGAACGATAGAAAAGTTGTGATACCAATAATATAATTAGAGACAATAGTTCGCTTGTAAATAATAACCAGAGATTCAGGCAATATTTCCTCTTTTGATTATAGTCCTTCCTACTTGCATTTCAGTAGATCTCTATTATTTCATAAATAAAACAGTAAAATCTCTATTATTTCAAAACATAAATCGTTTTGGTAATGATTTTACTTTGATAGCAAGTTTCTTCTTTTTGCCAAGAGTTACACGTAAGCAGAGACGCTTCCGAAGGACACGTAGAAAATAATATTAATTAAAATAGCCAACATTCATGATGATAACTTACTCGGACGATCATCCGGCGATACTCAAGTCTTCATTTACACCTAATGTTCTGAGGATGTTTTTGGTTTAACATTTTCATGAGTGATATAATTTTACCATTCGAGACTTAGCTTTTCTGCTGTGTACATACGTATTTATTATATTTATTTGGAGATTGACGTCACCATCATTATACTACAGTACTAAACGTTTAATTGGCCACGTATTTACTAAGGTGAGAACGAATTTATAAAAATGGTGCTGTCAATGTTTTAACAAACATTTTCCGTTCCTTTGAACTGTACAAAAACAAATTACGGCAGAGGAAGTATTTAGTTTAAAGCTATATTTTACATGATAAGAAAAAACTTGCGTGAAAAGAAAAGAAAAGGTAAGCATAAAAGTAATTTTTGGCACGTTGTCTTTACCTGATTGTGAGTAAAATTCTGGCATTTCCACATTTATGTCTATATATATTTGTGTATGTCTCTCTGTTTCTCTCTCTCTCTTTTTAATATTACTACTGTTACTGTTGTTGACATTGTTCTTGTTTTTGTTTTTCTTCATTTTGATGTTGTGCCTTTATATTATACTCTGTTTATTTCACTAGATTTAATTCCCTTTTTAAACTAATCCATTTATTACAATATGATATTTCCATTAATCAGTCATGTTTTCCGTTACTTTTTATTCGGATTTCCCTATAATTCCCTTTTAATTGATGAGATTAGCAACTGATACCTGTGTGACAGCTTCATCTGTAGAACCAGCATCAAAGCTTTATTTTGTTTATCATCCATAAATATCGTTTTCCAAATCATTATATGCCTTCTATTTAAATCGCTTCTCGTTTATAACAACAACAACAACAATAATAATAATAATAATAATTACCCGATCCACTACTAAAAGTTAACATAATAATACTGATATATTAAAATAAATGAAGCCCACGCTTTCCACCAAAACGTCATATATATATATATATATATATATATATATATATATATATATATATAGATAGATAGATAGATAGATAGATAGATAGATAGATAGATAAAAAACATACTTAATTTTGACACCAAGTAAATATACTCCGTATTTGTTCACGAAAGAACGAAAGGATAATGTACTTAAATGAAGTCCATTACTTCAGGCTTCGTCTACTAAAGCTTGATACAGAGAGGCGAAGAAAATGAGAGGCAAACGAAGACAGTAGAGAATGTCATTATAAGTTTTGCAAATAGCAATTGACAAATCGTATATATTGATTCACTAATCTGTAAATACAGGTAGATAGAATTATAAACACATTTTCTAAACAATAGATATTCCTATTTGATTAAAGTCTCCTTTTTTTCTGATGCCACTGTGTTATATTCAAATAAGTCTATAAATGTTTAATATATATTTCCATACGACAGTGGAAAACTAAACTAAGAGGCATGCGCACCTGCAATTATTCAAACTTTCATATCTGCACGTGCCGATACACAATGAGTCATAACAGTTCACCACAAAGTCCCATGTAAAATGGTGTGTATTATCCATTCAATCTCTTTCCGTCATTTCTATTTCCCACAAATCCACTTCTCGCCGAGATGCAAGTGATTAACAATAGAAAATGGCGCCGTAAACGTCGCCCCACGAAGAAATGCCATTAATTACATTCGAATCGGATGTGAGCGTGCATTAGCGCGCCATCTAAACACCTAAATCCCAACTACGCTGCCTAGACATCTATTTAAATGCCCCCAGTTTCCTCGCCTTGTCTGTCCACCTCTACTTGCCGCCGCAGCAGGCCTCTTCATCAATGCACGTGCTTTTAGCCCTCATGGCTAGAACTTATGAAAGCAACGACTCAAGATGAGGATATTGTGCAAGTGATTCGCTCGATATCTTGACTCATTCTCTCTCCAACCTCCTTATCTCTCTTCATCACACACGCACACACCTACTGTTCCGCATTTTGTGTTGTTCCGAGGTTTTGGCCATTTGAGTGATTTTTCTTTTGGGAATCGCTGGAGACTTTGAGTTCGAGATTAACACGAGCAAGAAAAGTGGATGGGTACAACGTCTGGTAGATTCGCCCGGATATGTATGCATCTGTCTAATTGAACAAGTTAGATTAGAGACAGATCGGTGACATTTCTACAGTAGTGATAGTGTAGACTTTTAACCCAGTCCTAACACAATTTGTTAAATTAATACTGTTTTATTTTATGTCTGTCTTCAGTTTCTCTTTCTTTTATCTCTGGCTGTCTCTCCTTGTGTCTGGCTGTGTTTGTGGATATCTGTCTTTGTGTGTGTGTCTATCGGTCTTCGTATCTGTATGTCACTCGGTATTTGTGTATGTCTGTTCCTTTCCGTCTGTCGATCAGTCTCTTATTCTGTCTATAATGTACATGCGTTTTCATTCAAGATGAAATAGAATTTGGATATATATAACCATGCATGTATGTGTATCAGTTGTGTACAAATGTTTTCTCTTTTTTAAAAATTTAATAATTAAGACTATTAACTATAGAATTATGATTATTTAAGATTTCCCTTAATTTATGTGTACGGAAAAATTTTAAAGATATTTTCAAATTTTTATCATCGAATATCTTTTAAACTTTTAGTAAATAAATAATATGCATTTATAGTATCATCTGATCTTATGGCACAGTCAATTTTATTTTATATGAAGAGTTGGGAATGTTTCCCCACCTATTACTATTTTATTGACTTTGTAGACAAAGGTTGTAAACAAGCAGCATGAATCATCAATATCCTCGTTCTATAAATGGAAGATTTTCTCCACTTGAATTGGTAAATCTATTGTAATGTCCTGTAATAGAAGTTTTATTCAGCTTCAAAAATTCGTAATACTGTATGCCAATATTTGCAGAGCTACACTTTCGTCCATATTTGTTCTTTACTGATATTGAGGCTCGTGCTTTTCTACACTTCCAATTAGTGAACATATTTTCCATCTGAAGTGTTAATCTTACCCAAATCGCTTTTCATATCTGACAAGAAATGAAATGCATATAATGGGACGGGACCGAAGTTATCTTAGTCAAACTTTGTAAAAACTTTTCCTAATATATTTGTCTTTTTCTATATCGACAAAAGTTTCACAACTTCTATATTACCAGCATCATGTTTTCAAATATTTCCACTAGTTATTGAATAGAGTCATTATCCAGAAGAGCTTGAATATCATTTCCAGTAAATTCATGTATATCTACGGAAGCATGATAGTCATGCGGGTCAAATTCACGTTTCTTGAATTCTGCAACCGATTCACGATTCACACGGCTTTCAAGTGAATCATCTATATAGACTTCATCAATCATCTATGCTTCTGTTGTTCTCTTGTTCAACTTGTAAAGGAACATATGGATCTTGTCTGTCGCTATTTTTCTTCGCTATTTTCCTTTTCTCAACATAAGATAAATAAATAGTGAATACAGAGGTCTGAACAGTAGCTTTCAATTGTGTATTCAGATTAGCTTTGTAAATTCTGAATATATAGCATATGTTAGTTTGGGAAACAGCTTCATCTCCATTTTTCTTCGCCGGCCAGTCTTAAAGTTACGACAAATATATTTAGTTATTTCATTATTGATATTTTTCTCTTTTTTGGGAATGTTGATGAGTGTGAGAATAAGAGTTTGATGGCGACACAAGAATAATCGAAATCTACTCTATCTTTATAGGTAGTCATAGCCAACACTGTTATCTTCACGTATAACACGTGCAACAAGAAGGTACTTGCGCCTTCAGTAGAATATATTTTATATTAATACGAACATTTTGAGATTAAGCTACCAATGAAATGCTATAATTCAAATGCACTTACATGTGCAATTTTGTACACCTATGCATTTATATTGAGAAGTTGTATGTGTTTTGCTTCACATTACACAAATATTTTAAATGAATAACATTAGCAAACACTAAACATTTATTACAATACATTTAAAATGCACCTCACTCTTTCTAATATATGTATATATATATATATATATATATGTGTGTGTGTGTGTGTGTGTGCGTGCGCGTGTGTGTGTGTGTTTGTACATCTTTGTGTTGTGGAGAGATATTAATTTTAATAAATGAATATATGTAAATATATGCATATACATATTTCAAGAATGACAAAAAATCCTTGTGTTTTATTGAAATCTAGGCATATTACATTGAATTAAGTTTTACATTAATATGTAGATGTACAAGGAGTAAAAATATAGAAATCAAATCGACTCTCTCCTCACATATATATGAGCATTCAGTATGCCGTTATATCCATAAATATGTTTTAGTTAATAAACAATTTTGTGTGAATAGGCATAAATTCAAGTGAATTACGTTCTACTGCGCTTGGGATCCATATGATCCACTGAAGAAAATGTCCAATTAAGAAGAATAGGCTCCGAATTCACAAGGGAATTCACATTTATCTATTTATAATTGCCTATTAGGTCACAGAAAGGAATGTTTACTTCTCGATGGGTCGATTCGCGTAACTTAGAGGGAATTCAATTCGGAGTTCCCTGTAGTTTAACCGGATCACCTAATGAGGGACCAAATTTTGAAACGTTGTTAAAAAAACAAAGTTGAGGACAATAACCTGCTTGCAATTGTGGATGTAATGTTATCCGGATTATTAATCAAGAAATTATACACATGAAAGGCCATTTGGCAATAATTTAACATTGTTATCAAAAAGATAAAGGTTAATGAAAACATGTACCTGCTGACTATAACGTTTGTTGTTGCAATACATAATATCAGATTAAACAATAGTTCAGTATTAACATTAGTCGGACTATTGTCCTCATCTTTGTCGCCATTTTTGTCACAACGTTTCGGCCGTTGTACGCTCCGGCCTTCTTCAGGTGGTTGGAATTTCGAACCGAACCCTTTATTTCGATCACTGGGGTAGACTGTTCTAGTTCCACGAGCCATGTTTGATGGATGTCAGTTATCAGTTATCTCCTGCTAATCACTGTACCATGTGTCCTCAAGGACACATGGTACAGTGGATAAAGGCGTTGGTTAGATCCAGTGACAGTCCCAAAGAGTGTGAGTTCAATACCCGGTTCAGGCAGTGGAGAACTTTCAGAGGGAAAATTAGCAGGAGTTAACTGATAACTGACATCCATCAAACATGGCTCGTGGAACTAGAACAGTCTACCCCAGTGATCGAAATAAAGGGTTCGGTTCGAAATTCCAACCACCTGAAGAAGGCCGGAGCGTACAACGGCCGAAACGTTGTGACAAAAATGGCGACAAAGATGAGGACAATAGTCCGACTAATGTAAATACTGTACATAATACCTCATCTCAGAAATATAGACAGACTCTAAACAATAGTTGTTTTACAATTAATGTGACGAGCACTCTACTCGTTTTTGACATATTAGGATGCAACAGCACATGTTGACCTTGATGCCCTATATGTGCTTGGGTATTCAATGAATTCATTCTGAAGCAAGATTGAAACGCACACAACGTTCCACATGTAGGACGAGAAACAACATCCATTGTGAAGGCTGCAGGAAAGTTAGAACGTTGATCACGTTTCTGATTTGTAATCCGTATATTGTGCCCTCTTAAAATTATAATGCCTTTTATGCACATGCTCCTCTACAAAACAATTTGACGAATGATAGATGGGTGTCAATAAAATGTAGGTGATCCTTTTAACGCAAAAGGTTATTTCAACATTCCAAGATAGATAGATAGATAGATAGATGGGTGTTGATATTGATTGAAGGGAAACATAGTGTGCATGATTTGAATTGAGAAAGCGTTATCATAGTGTAATTGTAAATATTTTTGTTACGGCCAGCTTCACTCATACTGTCCCTCCCACCTGCAAAAATAGAAATAACCTCAGTGAGCGTCAATGAAAGAGATCTAAATATACAATTTAAATAATTGTCGTTTTGCAGGTCATTTAATCTAGAATTCATTCAACTTTGTATAGGCGTTACACTTATGTCCCTAGCGTTGTTCTATCGAAACGTGCTCTTGAGCTGACTTCAGTTTTTTACAAACTCTACAGCAACTGTTTTAATGCTTCTTACTTTCCTGCTTGTTGGAAGTCCGCTTTGTATTTTATGTTTTAAGTAATCAGGAGAACATTCTGACCGTTCAAATTATCGCCTTAGTTGCCTCTTACCGCTTTTTGGCACAGTATCCGATAACATGAGACCATGCTGTAGAATATTACGGAGATATACGCTCGACAAATTAGTGGCATTTTTAAGCACAAACTATGGCAGACTGCTTATCATACGCAGCTTAGGTCTGAGTAGATGCACGGATCATTGTAAGTTATTTAGTTTTAACAGAACTTGGAGTCATTACACCATATCATTATTATACAACTTTTAACATAAGTGGGTGAACTAAAATATGGAATGACGCTGTGTAATATTTAGTGAATGAAGAGTGCTGGAACTAGACTTAGGGCTAGATTTAATTTAGTTTGTAATATCTCATGATATATTGGCTGTATTTTGTAAACAGTCTTATATAACGACTCAAACACCCCTTTGTGTTTATGGTCAGAAATGTTAACTTGTACGTTCGGAATATTGTTGCGACTGCTCTGCTAAAATCACTTGAACAAGAAATTCATATGCTGTTGCGACATCCACATGACGTTAGTGCTACCCAACATTCCCACATGATATGATGGCGTCTGACTCGTTCAGTTATTACAACTGTTGCTGTATTGTGCTAACAAGTGCAAGATGTATCAAATATTGTAATACAAATATGTTTTAGCCAAATGTACGATCGCATCAATTGGAAAGTTCAGGCATGTGTTAAAGCCCAAAATGGATATGTAGTGTATTAATATGGAGTTTGGGGATCGGTGATACAATCCTTATGTTACATCTGTGCATGTCCTGAAAATGTTCATACGATCATTTACTGTAAGCGTGCTCTATTACATGAACGTTTCTTTTTACTAATGCTAACCCATTACAAGACACAAGCGCCACACAAGTTAGAGTGTCACTATATAATGGTTTGTAAGAGCGTAAGAGGAGGATGAGTGTTTAAGAAGTGCACTTTATGAAGTTATGTTGAAGAGATAAAATTTAACCATAGATTTGAAGATGTTAAGATTGTACTGATAGGGAAAACATTTTCTAGAGAGTCTGTTACACCATGTAGTGAATAAATAGTTGGCATGTCTTATCTTAGCGGTGAACATTAGAACTATTAAATCTAATGGATGTAGTTCTTGCTATGGAAATAGCAAACGAGTTGCGAGAGGCAGGTGATGTTACTTATATCGGAAAAGAGGTCTTAAGATGGAAAATAATTATAACTAACAATGTCAGGAAGTTAAATAAACTGGCTAGGGTAAAAACTAAAGAAGGTTTTCATGGGAAATAAAAAAAACTCAAGAAAGCTGTATGGTATTATCCACCCTACAACCTCTTTCTCTATAGACGAAATATCACTGACCTCTCGTTACACAATTGATATTTATATGGCAAATGTTTCTTTTGATCCATATTCCTTAGTTCCAATAGTTCTGACGTTTACAACTAAGACCAAACATGTCAATGTTAGATTTTATATCTTCACCCAATTGTGAAGCATTTTTTTAAAAATAATTTATCTTTTTGTTTATATTACCTACACCAAATTAATTGTTTAAATTTATAATTATTTATCTTTGTTTATTAATTGTATTCGTATTATATATCCTTTTCGTCCTTAATTCAAAATTTCCCTTCCATTTTTATCGAACTTTCAAGAAAACATATTTGCTCTTTTCCACTGTTCAATTGATTACATCCCCCTTCCAAATTGTTGTGTGTTTTTCATATTTTTAAAATCCTCTTAAGTAATTTCTCATAAAACAGTTTTAATATATTTTCTTTAGTTCCAAATTTCAAGAAAAAAATATATTTTACATGTGTTATGTCATCTTTCTGCTGAATGCAAGTCCGTTTTCATCAAAGAGAAGTTATAATTGTTTTTTCTTACTTTGCAAACATTGTTACAATTCTTTTCGATTTGTATTTTCTTTGCTATCAAATATCATTCTTGTCAGTCATCTTCCTATTTATCTTTGCTTTGTAAATGACCGCCCTTTCTCTTGATATGCCGCATTGCTTCTTGAATTCTTTTCAGAATTTTCATCTTTTAGCTTTTTACATGCTCATTTGATGTTCTATTCTCTCCATTCCACTCACATTGTGCTGCCTTCTTTTTTGCTACAGATAAATTTATTTTATTTTTCATTTTTATCCGAAAAATGAAATCTTTCTTTTGTTCGTTTTTATGTTGTTCAAATATTCTATTTATTTTCTTTCTCACTATACTTAACTTTTTTCTTACTGAAGACTAATGTAATTCGTAGAGCATATTTCCAATTTCATTTGAGGACATTTTAATGTAATACATTTTGTTAAATATTATGATGCCCGAACTAATTATTATTCGCTAAAATATTTTCGTCTCCAAAATGTAAGAAGCAAGCAATGTTATCTATCTATATATTATTTCTCAACTAACTCATTTCAGTTTTTATATTTGCATAAGTATCGGTTTTAAAAGTTGAAATATATGATTCAGAAGTTAGTCACTAGTAAATATAAGAAACATGAATTGGAAATTTCCTAAACGGCAAATCCTTTTAAACTGCATTATTCATACATACAAATAAATATAGTATTTATTAACTTATGCAAAGACAAGACGTTTATAACTTGAGATTTTCGGACAGAATATGAAAATCATTTACGACTTGGTTTTGTGAACGAATGTTTACGAAGGATTTCTCGGTCTTCAGTAAGGCCAACATAGGCAGTAGCATCGGGCCATGGCTTTATAATCGGTGGAAGATTCAAATTTGCTGTGCGAGTTCTTCTCTACTGCAACTCCTCTCTCCGTTTTTGTTTTGGAAATGAAGTATCATCTTCACTGTTTGTGGGCAGCGTTTTTTTTTGTTTTGTTTTTCACTAAGTTTGGAGATCATCTTTAAGGTGATTCTTGTCAACTCAGTGAGATTTCTGAAGATGTTGTCTGCCAGATGATATTCTTCCATACTTACAATAAGTTATGCCGACCAGAGATGAATCTTTTAGAGCATAGTCTCTATGATTCTGGTCCTGAGTATATTTGGGAATTTTGCTTAAAGTAAAGAATTATTAAAAACGCATTTTTGAGAATAATACAGAGACGACACTGAAGGAAGCGAACCAGTAGTTAAAGATAATGCTGTTATATCTCAAGTTTCAGCTCGACAGAGAAGCGTGTTAACAGAATGGCTTTTTGTTTGAACCTTATTTGCTTTATCAAGTCTACTTATTTTTCTGGCTTTGGAAGGAATGATTTTTGCCTTGGGAAGTGTCATCCAATACTTTCAGCGTTATCAAACTGATGGAAATCAACAGTTGGGGGATACTTCTATTTAGGTACAAGTTTGTGTTATATAATCGTCTTTTAAAGAACGAAAGTTTTTTGGCCTTTGCAGAAATGACGTTGCATGCTAAAGCATCGATTTTGCGAGAGGATAGCCGCGTCATTTGAGAACTGCACCGGGGTATTTCTGTGAGACCAGAAGGTTGTTGTTTGATATGTGTAGATCTAAACTTTACAGATGTCAACAATCTCCTTTGTAATTTGTTTCAAACTCATGCAAACACAAAATATTCTTTGCCGCCCAATGTGAGGAGAAAATGCAAGGTGGATTCATTACCGTATCAGGCTGCAGATCATGATAATAGACAATCAAAGAAAGAAAAATTAGTGGGAATTGACGTTTATTAAAATTATAAAAACATATCACTCTAACTTATAAAATTATTTCTCATTTCAACAAGGTTGAAATACAACACTTTTATTTGTGAATATATATTAAATTATTATTATTATTATTATTATTATTATTATTATTATTATTATCATCATTATTATTATTATTATTATTATTATTATTATTATTATTATTATTATTATTATTATTGTTTGGCATGTCGTTAGTGAAATATTGGCAAAAGATCATTGTTAACTTCTTCTGTATGTTTGCAGGACCATTACTAACGTTATCTAGACTGGCTAAACCCTTTCTCAACATCCCAGTTACTCTAGAATGTCTCGTTTTCTTTTGATACGCTTAAAATCGCACCCAGTAGGAATTACCTAATATTTCATTACTTATTATGTCTAAAACTTTAATCCAGGCTTTGAAAATAAAAAATAATTTAAATTATTTTTTGATCAGATAGAATATTTGTATTTCTATATTTAGATTGTGCAAAGCATTTCCACCTGATGGGGATTGCAATAATATAGTTTTATTGTCTTCTTTATCTCTTAGCCGATTGGAAATATTGATTAATCATTCTTATTATAAAAAAAATAATTGTCAGAATAATTTGTTATTATGGTTTCACTTTTCACATATTTTGCAATATATATGTTCTCGTTATTTATTAGGGATTTGGAGAAGTCACATATAAGGATATGTATTAATATAGACAATTTTCTTTCGCACTATATCGCTATTTGTGTTTCCTTTGTTTATATTTTATCCTCTTTCATTATCTCTCTCCTTTTATATATATATATATATATATATATATATATATATATATATATATATATATATATATATATATATGTATGTATGTATGTATGTATGTATCACATAGAAGCAAATACTGTCCTAAGCGTCATTTGTTTGTGAGCATACGTGGGTACATAAATGTAGCGGATCTCTTTATGATTTCATGTGAATGTGTACACACACACACACACACACACACACACACACACACACACACACACAAATATATATATATATATGTATGTGTATATACATATATATATATATATATATATATATATATATATATATATATATATACATAAAATGTAGAGAGAGACTTGACCGAAACAGACGTCATTATTGTACCTTTAGGACACTTTCGGCCAACGCTTTTTCAAAACGTAACTTTGGCGATATACAAACACAATCAAAACATTAATAATAATAACGAATGAGGAAGGGAAGTTGGAACGCGATTAAAACAGATTTTAATTGTAAATAAACTCACAAATAAAAATAATTGGGAAGTTCCAAAGGAGTATAAAATAGAAAAACTCTCACGGTCCGTAGATCAAACATAAGGAACGCATGAAATGTTTCTCTTGTTTGCATATGCTCGGTTGGTAGAATTTGATATACACATGTTAAGGACTCGGAGAGAGAGAAATCGAGCGAGCATTATGTAACATGGAAAAACGTGTTTCCTCGTACTCGGCAGCACAATCAGGATTATCCAGCAAATGCTGTCCAATCGACGAGTCGTGAACTACTTGAGTGGTACTTAAAACTCGTCTTTGACTACTTCAACACAAATAGGCGGTGACATGATGCGTAATGCGCATTTCCAACCTATGACTGGTTCATCCTATGTACACCATTTAGCATCGGCATTTAAATATATATGACTAAACTTTTCTGAAAATCGGACAAACGATCCTTACTAAAGAAAGTGAACGCGTATTTTGTTTGGAATACAGTACGCAACATAACAGCATTGTAACATGAAGCAATACCAGCTGAAATTCTGTCAGACAGCAGCTGACACTTCCTGCTGAGCTAAGGCAACTTTAATAAATCTCGCACCAATTACGTCCTAGAACCTCTAGTTCTTTAAAGCATCTGATTTTACCATCTATAAGGCGTTTGATGATATTGGCAGGATATCCATTACTTTCAAAATGATTTGGATACTAGCAATTTCTTCGTCTCGCAAACCAGGTTTACAAATCATCAAAGCACGATGTCCCAGGGTAGAAATTAGACCAATTTTACGGGCTCTGGGAAGAAACGATTTCCAACTTGTGTATAAGCCTGTGAATGCGAGTTTGCGGAATATGCTGGTATCAAAAACCACCATCCTTGCGTTCAACGAGGACATCCAAAAAGGATGATGTCCTATCATTTCCAACCTACATAGTCAATTGAACTGATGGATGGAAAGAATTGAGTTCTTCAAAAAAATCAGTGTCATCACTGGCGGAATCAACAATTGAAAAGGTGTCGTCAACGTACCTCAAGTAAACGTTGGGTTTATGGATCTTGTCAAACAAAAGGTCGCTCATTATAACCTAAAATATATTGGCTAAAATAGAGCCCAATGGACTACCCATTGCAACACCGTCCGTTTGGGAAATTGAATTCAACACCTTCAGTCGCCAGATGCATGCATTCTAAAAGCAGATTTTCTGGAATGCTAGCCGGACCCAAATTATCACTATAAAGGACATCAACACATATATTAATGATCTCATGAAGAGGCACATTGGTATACACACTAATAAATTTTAAAAGACGCCATCAGTTTATTTTCACACTCAATATCTAAATTGTTAATGCCTGTGTGTGTATGTGTTTGTGTGCGTGTATGTATATGTAGGTAGGTTTTACATATATACAAGAATCAATGCGATGCATCAGCCACTTCAAAAATAGTAGCATTTAAACTTTCAACGAAAGAAGTCGACAGTTTCTATGTAGCTTTGAAGTAAACCATATAATAGAATAATAAAAATAATTATAGGTGACAGGTAAGCAGATCTCCGAGTTTCGAATGCGTATCAAATGGAAACGTCGGAAAACAAAATTATATATCTTTGTGCATCTACTATCAGATTAGTCCCGACTACACGCTTAATCTTTTATCTTTTAGCATTGTTATATTAACTTTTGTTGAGTCAAAAGTCGGAGCATTTAAGTATTTATAATTTACTCCTGTTGTTCAGTCTTGAATTATAAATTGGAAAACAAGTCAATAAACTTTAATTGAAAGACATTAAATTAAAAATTGAAAATACCAAAATGAAACGAGTACAGCAATTTAAATATCTGAGAAATGCTTTAAAAGAAGATGGAAGGGGTAACAGTGAAATCGGAAGGCGAAGGGTGGATAGCGAACGAGGCTTCCAAAAGCTGAGCTAAGTATTAAGAAACAAAAAATAACTATTAGACTCAAAGTAAAGAGTACTGAAATGTTATTTAATATTGGTTATCCTGTATGGCAGTGAATAATGGACAATCTCATCACAGATGAAGGGGAGACGATGCAAAATAAATGTGGTTCTGCAGAAAGATACTGAAAATACCAACATGAGACATGTTACCAACGACGAGGTCTTAGAGAAAATGGAAACAAAATGGACTCATATATTTAGTTTCTGGATGAGACAGTTGATATTTATTGGGTGCGGAATGAGGAAAGAAGGCTTGACACTCACAGGGAAGATTGTCCACAAGAGCGACAGAAGAAAACAATGCATAACCTACCTAAAGTGCTGGAATAAATGGGTGGTGAGGCAAGGTTTAGGAGAGATAAAAAAAGAGAAAATTTATTAAGCGCTAAAAAGGACAGAATGTTGTGTGAGCCATAATCACCAAAATCCTAAAGTGACACGGCACATAGAAGAAGAATGCACATATTATAATATAATTTAGAACTGTCTTTGTAAAATATATTTTTCATTAGGAATCAGGAATAATTGATTTTATTCGGTTTAAGTAGTTTATTATCGTAAATTTATTTATAACATTATATATAAATTTATATGCAAAAACTTGAACAATTCAATCATTAGTTAAGGAAATTAATTATTGAACTGTTCACGTTTTTACATATTGTAGCAAATAAATTAAGTGTTTGCTTCTGTATATAGCTGGACTTATTCAGGATTGGATTGGACAGTGTCGCCATTGTGAAATCTGATATAGGTGAGACAAATTAACATTAACGCGAAAGCAAATACACGAAACTCTAAATATTTTGCGTGTTAGACGAGCACGTAAAGAGAAATGCCTCATTATTTAGTTGAGATACATTTATTCGGGAGAAACAGTGAAGGCAAACAACTGGAAAAACGATGTTATAATGGGCCACTTACATGCACATAGAAGTTTGCCTGTTTGTTTTACCTGACATAAGAAGCATCTTACAATATGCTTCATGCATTAAAATGAGTGTTTAATACATTAAAGAGGAATTACACGAGATGTATTTTATATACATTGTTATTTAAGTAGGCGTATAAGAAAAGCTTTCATTCACGCTTCATGATGTTCTTCATTTTTTTTTCTCAACTTGTTCCTTAATCATACTTAGAATTAAATGTACACTTTTTTTTTCAGGAAAGACAATTTATCACCCCGTAGAAACATGCTAAAAATTTGTCGACCAGGGAAATACCGTAAATAACTTCAGGTATTTTGCAAACACCTTCAATTCCACAAGATGTAGTAGAACCAGAGAAAAGGCAAAAATGCCCAGATCAACTGAATGCTATAAATGCTTTCGATTTTAGTAAATTAATGACGTCGTTACGCAACAATCATACACAATGTTAAATAAATATTAATCTGTCGGGTGACTAAAATATGATTAAATTGACTGGACATATTTACCCTGTAACTGCATACTTTTGACTCCCATTTGTTTACACATTTGGTCCTAATGACTGGTGTGTTAATAATGAATAAATAAATACTGAGCAGCACAACGGTCAATAATTCAGATCTGAGCTATTTCCCATTAATATTGATGCATAATTTCTAATGAATCTGTTTTTGTTATTTAATTATGGAAATAATTTCGGAATGAGATACCGAGCTTTATATGAAAATGCCTTAATTACAAAAAGTTTCATCCCTCTTTATACTATTAGTTTGACTTTTGTGAAATATTATTTCTCTCATCGGCTTATCATCAATCTGAACAAGAACATTGGATATAAACATGCCAGCATCCATTATAATGAAATTAAATGTTGCAGTGATTTCCTTATCAATGGGTACCATATATATTACAAATGTATATACGTTTTAATTTGTGTTAATCATTTAAATATCTATGATCGCTTGAAAGGTTTATGTTTCGTTGATATATATATATATATATATATATATATATATATATATATATATATATATATATATATATATATATATATATATATATATATATACATTTATATATATATATATATATATATATATATATATATATATAGGTATGTGTATATTCTTTAGCGTATAATATTACACAATTTCATGCTTTGTATAATACTTTAGGGTAAGGAATAATAATGCTTCAGATATATATAATCCGTGAAGAGTGGAGGGACAGGTCCGGCGACCAAAGTCTGAAGCCTGGAAGCTGAAGGTGAACTCAATCAGTTAAGTGACATACTTTTACTCACATTAATTCTATATAAATATTTTATTTTATACAAAAATTTAGTCATTTTTTAAACAATATTTTATTTCGTTGACCAACCTGAATGTTCGAGAGCATGTTATGCATCTTCAATTATTTTCAGAAGCTGATCCAAACCAAAAAAATATATATATATATTCACTTTTTATATATATATAATAAATAAATAATATATATAAAAAGTGCATATATATATATATATATATATATATATATATATATATATATATATATATATATATATAACGTAAATGAATGTAACGGACTCGACTGGCCTATGACTCCTCAACCCGAACGGCCCTCAATTACTCCAATTGCTATATTTATGTGTAAGCAACGTGGGCATTAAGCAATATCACACCGTGTATAAACAATAATAATAAAGAATATCTTTACAGAAATATTGTGCCAAGAATAAGCTGTTAAATATTAAATAAAGCACCTGCCTACAACAACATAACAAAGAAATGTCTACAAAATGTAACAATAATTTCCCACGCACAACAAAAAGAAATTACTAAACATAAGATCAGAAATACTTTCTAAATGCAGCCATGAAAACAAGTACCTATTATGACAATCCTTAACAAACGAATAAAAAATACCAATTCAACCTATGAACACGAAAATAGAAACCACTGGCACCATAACACCATCAATTATTTTCTAATTCAATCTACCATCATAATAATTATAATTACTGATTTTACCATATCACAATCACTTTTACCATTTTACCATAACTATTTTCTGCTACAATCGTTATTATCATCACCTGCTACCACCGCCATAAACTGTCACCACTTAAATTGCAGTTTTCCCCCACAATTGTAACCATTGTCATTTTAATTTCAGTCATACTATAAATTTATCTAATATTGTAATTACCAGCTTTCTTAGCATTTATCCACACTTATCCCAACATTCCTACTATTTCATCACCACAATTACCATTGCCGCATTAGTTCACAATTATACTTCCCCTGCAAAATTGATACCACTGCATAAATACCAATAAGTCTTATGAATTAGTTTCTACCATTTACATAAACGCAGTCGCCAAAACAAGCAAATAACTGGCATTAAAGAAATAACAAAACAGCATTATTTTTAAATAACAATTTCACCTACCATAGACTTACACAGATTTTGTCTGACGAAAGCAGACAGCGTGAAAACCAGTCACAAACTCACATCAATCCAACTATATATACATACACACACACACACACACACACACACACACACACATATATATATATATATATATATATATATATATATATATATATATATATATATATATATATATAAAATTGAACATAGAAGCCAACTCTCAGAGGCGACAGGCTGTTTCATGCTAGATCCAACCGTCAGACCACCTAGCACGAAACAGCCTGTCGTCTCTGGGTGTTGACGTCTATTTTCACTTTTATATCTATATTTACATACGCTCTATCTATGATATTGAGCAATTTATCCTATAAATATAGCACAAGTTAAAACTATATTTCTTCATATATATATATATATATATATATATATATATATATATATATATATATATATATAATTATTTATTGGAAAATTATAAAATAAACATGTTATAAAATCACTACAAAACTACCCATTTTGTTTCAACACTTCTGGTATCTTATCAAGTAATCGTGTTATATATATATATATATATATATATATATATATATATATATATATATATATATATATATATACCATTTTATAGGATATTGCATTCGAATTTACTATCCTATAATATAGAATATTGCTCTACTATTGTATTGGGCACTATTTTTAAATTAATGTTGTGAACGGTTGAATTTATTTTTGATTCGTTCTCATTTCAATTGTATATATATATATATATATATATATATATATATAGAGAGAGAGAGAGAGAGAGAGAGAGAGAAAGAGAGAGGAGAGAGTGTCCAGTGTGATTGTAAGCTTGTTTCGCCATTTACTTATGCGTGTGTATGCATTTCATAATCGACGATATTCATCCAAAATACAAATAAGTAATCGGAATAATAATAACAATATACAGCTTCTTTTTTCATACGGAAACTACGTCCTTTCCTACTACTTGTTTAGAACCTAGCTGTTTGTTCTGCATCTTCACTACCAGTTAGACGATAACAGAAATGGAAATGAGAATCTTGTAAATTTCACTTCAAGTGCTTCCTCTTTTGTTAGTATAAGTGCTGTCAATATTCATACATATGTATGTTTGTACACATCGAATCAGTACAAAGGGAATTATGCAATATATATTTCATATTTACCTGTATATTATACAACGGTTAAGACGAGTCCCAGCAGTATCGTTGAAAATGTCAGATTCCCTACTTGAATTTCTGACGGGGCATAATTTTAAGTTAATGATGGGATCAGCTTTTTCCCCGGCGGTAAAATAACTGAGGAAATTTAACTACAGAATTCGATGAGTAAATTGTCGCAATATTATAGTTTTAATTTCGCACAGGGGTTTTGTTTGAATTTGATTATGTCGACTGCATATATGGTATGGTCAGTTGATCATCGTCTGTGAGAATTAGGACACCATGACGTAATTCTCTCCGACAGAAACTTGGAAACAGCATGCTGTACTGTTTGGCATTCGAACTGGAAAAGCCATTACAAACATAGAGTGTTTGGGTGTCAATCTGAGGAAAGATTTGTATGAGCCTAGTGGGGATTAGGAAGGTGTTTTGAGTGATCGCTAGGGATGGCAAAGTTATGCCTCCATTCATCTTTCTACAGAACCTCAGACTCAATATGGATGTCTACATCAAGTGCCTTGAGGAGTAGCGCTGCTCTGGGTCAAGAGAGTGGCTGCTAAAAGACACTATATCTGGTAACAGGACTCTGAACCATGCCACTCAAGCTGCAAAACCCAATCATGAATGTCACACAATTTCTGCAACTGGCCACCTAACCCCCGAACCGCAACCTTTTATTATTATGTGTGTGACCTAGTTGAGCGAGATACCAACAAACCTCTTTGTAACATCAAAGATGAACAACAAGAATTATGGCAGCGTTCACGAACATAAAAAGGAGACCGTCCAGAAGTGATGCAGTAGATTCCGAAGTTGCCTGTTGGCTGTGGTTGTAACCAATGGCGATTTCATGGAATAAATTTATTCTTTAGTATTTCAAGATAGTTTTGTGCAATTTTCATAAGTATATCCCTTAAAATCATATCTTTGTGTATTTTTCATTTCTGCGTAATTTAGACGAAAATGTATGCATCGCACGCTTTTTATCATCGTTAAATCTTTAATAATAAGAAATTTTAAAAATAATGCAATAACAATCATAATATATAATTATTGAAACAAATGGGTACAAAAGAAAATATTTAAAACTGAAAAGCTTTTCTATTTTCCTTCTTTCTTTACTTCTTTTATTTACTTATTATTTCTACGTTCTTTCGTTTTGTCCGTACTTTTACTTCCTTCTTTTTTCGTTTTTTTCTTCTTTGTTTTACAATCTTTTTCGTAAACATTTTTTTTCTTTTTATTACTTTCTTGTTAAAAACCAAACAGCCTGTCCGAAATATATTTTTTTTTGTCTTTCCTCGCAATAACAATGCAATAATCCATTATTTGTCTAGAGTAATGACAGAGCGTAGGTACTCACCACAACGCGTGTTATTATATCTTGATTTCGAGCAATGCAGATCTACAGTTTCAACGAGTGTTAATGTCTGTACCCATAGTGAGCTTAGCAGGAAGTAAACAACGGTATATGAATGCAAACAATTGTACTAAGAATTTGTGGGCAGGGAACAGAAAAGCTCTCATAGCACATAACGCTCGTATTACCTAATGTCGTATTTTCAGTAACTCAGTACCTAACATGTATTAGTTAAACTCAATCAGAAATAAAAATTATATATTGTAAATTGAAAAATGAACGTTAACTAAAAATGTATATTTTTAATGAACAAATAAAGCTGCGTTACCTCACGGTAAGATTTTTTCACGTTCACTTTCATTTTTGAATGAATTTTCTACATTAGTATGACATCGTTATTGTTTGAGAAAAGCCATTTTTTCTGTCAGTTGCTAAAAAAATACTGTTGACATTGGTCTCCTAACTTGCATCAATTATGTTTGTCCCATTTCTGGAGCTTTGACTGAACGCCTTCCTATGATTAGACCTGATTTCTTTGCTTATTTTTTCTTTTATCTTTTGTTTCTCTTTTTTTTTTCTTATTATCTGCTCACGTCTTGAGTAATTATAAAAAAAGTTTCCATTATGGAATAATTTTCGTATTTTTTCGTTTTAATAATTGACAATGTCCCTGATTTTTTTTTTTTTTACCTCTCGGGATCTTCAAAATATTTTGTCCATGTTCGACATGTGAGAAACAAAATGATCGAAGAATCAATAGTTAATGTTATTCATTCATTTATTGATTTCGTTTTCATAGAAATAAGACGTCTCGTTTTCATTCAGCTCGAAGAGATTGCTTAACATCATCCATAATTTTATGCATATCAACTAATTCTTTCTCCTTTTTCACCGTTTCCTTTCCTCCTCATTAACATTATTATTTTTGCTGTTGTTCTTGTTCTTGTTTGTGTTTTTATCGGATTCAAACCAGATGCCCACGAGTAAACGCTAGAGATTACATAGGAGAAAAGACCCTCAAATCATACTCAATAAAGCACCATACTCAACAAACTAGCAGACTTCATAAATGACGTCGTTTGAACAGCCTCAGTTCTTTCAAGAATTTCATTCATCCAATCTCGATTCTAAAATGTTGCCTTCTTTCTTTAAGGCGAGGTTCCCACATTACAAGGCCCAATGGGCAGTCGATGTAGACGGTTACGATTGAAGGCTATTTGTGTGTATAGGAGTAGAAGAAAACGGTTAACCCTAGCCTTGAGCAAGTTAAGACTGTAGATCCTGTTGCGTGCCAGTTCTGCAGGGCAGTGGTTCACGGGAAGATGCTGTTCGAGTGGAACAACTTCTCACCAATACGGGATACGGAGGGAATATGTGTGGTTTTATACTATGTAAGTGGCATGGCGTGTTCTTGCTGTTAAGATTCGCTTCGGCGAGACCAAATAATGTAGTTAGGGCACTTTCCGTGGAAGTAACGGTAGTGCATTGAGAGGCTTGTCCCATCCATCCATCCATCCAGTGGAAGAGAGTTTGAGGAGTAAAGAATAGTTCGTCAACCACAAGGACTTGCAAACGCTTTTGAACTCTATCATGGCTGGAGAGTGTGGTTTTGGCAGCTACCACACGAATATGTCAACAGCACTCCATTTTTTTTTACTTGAGCTAGCTCTTGTAACAGTAGAGCATAGTAGATCAAGTATTTACTGGAGCGGTACAATAAGCCGACCTGCACATCCTTAGCATGAATCATATGTACGATTGATTTCCACTTGAGGTCGAGTGTGAATTTGAGGTCCAACAGTCTTTCAAGGTACGGTGCTTCTCCCAGAGGACCTCCTTTCATTCAGATTAGTGATAGTTCGGTGTATCCAACTTTCCGAATCCTGTGAACTGTCTTAAGATTGACACCCAAACACTCTGAAATGTTCGTATTGGCGCTTTCGGTGAGAATGCCAAGCAGTACAGCTTGCCTTTTCAAAGTTTATTGCGGAAGGAATTGCGTCATGGTGCTCTTTTTCTCACAGACGGTGACCACCTGACCATACTATACAGCGCAGTCGAAAAATCAGAAACAAACAACGCGAATGCACTAAATTAAAAATATAAGATGGCGACAACTTACCCATTGCACACTTTATAAATTGGATCGAGTTCTTATATTCTTGCTTAAGAAGATCGAATCCCATATCATTGAAATGGAATGAATCCTTGTTCTGGCACTGAAGTCCATAGAATATTGTTTTTTGCTTTTGATAGTATTTTTTCAGGTACCTCATGATGATATGGTTGAATTCTGGTCGTTTGCACAATTACTCGAGTATTTGTCTACTTGAGATCAACTTAATTGTTCGTATTATAATTAATTCTACTTGCTTCATTCAGTATGTTAAGTGGTCTAGTTCTGTATCCCAAGATAAAGTAGCAGCCTTTTTTAGGGTTTTTACATATTTTCCCTTTGAATTAATTCGTTGTAATGTAATTGTTTCAGCCAACAATTATAAAGAATGTTATGTCTCCTGTATAACTATGTCTTGCATTAATTTTCTGCAATAATTTTTGTTTGTCGTTTAAATAATATTGCTACAAATATGTTTATCTACACAAATTCGTGTTATATCACACGAAATCCAGTGAAAGCAACGCCATTTATTTTAAAAAATTTCCTCATTTGATCTTACAGCATTGAAATATTTCGCCAGTGTACAATGTTTGGAAAATGGACTGTATTCTGTTTGTTTTCTTTGATAATTGATAAGCTTCTATCGCCATCTTGTGGGTGCATTGTTTTTGATATTTGATCTACCAATCAAATCATTGACTTCCTACTTATGCATCTTACGTTAGTATTAATACCAGTGTTTTACTACCGATTTTAATGTCACACTACATAATACTACATTCTGTTTTCTAATACCTTGTTAAATATAAAACTTGCATCTTTCCCTTTCTTCTCTGATAAGTATGAAGACAAAAATATTTCAGTGCTAAATAATCTTGAACTTAGTCAACTCAGTTTCCCAAACTATTTGTATGATTACAGATTTTATAAATCTCGCTATTTATTCAGTATTACTTTCTTTGATTTTTACATGAATCGAAATCTCCTATCGTTTTAATATCAGATATTACGTATTTTATTCAAATATTTTATAATGCGCAGACCATGATACTTTTGATAGCAAGTATGATTCATTTATCTTTCAATATTAATATTGTTATACCTTTTCATTCTACAAATAATTATTTTTCAGTGTCGTTCGATGAACATGTGAATCCAGCGTAACTTATGGAATCAAATAAGCTACGCGGACGCCTACTAGAAATCTAGTCCTCCAACCGACATCGAACATTTGATAATGTCACTAAATTGACTGCGGAGCTTATAACGTACTTGACTGTAATGGCTATCATTTCTCTTCGTGATTTTTAAAAACACAAATAAAATTCAAACTTCCCATTCAAAATCGAACGTCAGCATTCCATATCGAAATTCCGAGAGCATAAAATTAGTAGATGCTATAAATAATAAAGTCATTGCTGTGAGACAAGTAACAAAACACTTAACAATATATCAAAAATTACATTTGTTGTTTTAAAAATCGTCTGTATTATTCATTTATTATGTATTATACAATTATATAATTTCTAAAAAACATGGATTTTTCATAAGCGTAAAATTATAATGTGAAAAGTATGATCGAACAAAAGACGCTGATAATGACAACCATAAAATAGGTGTTTCTAAATCAGACGATATGATCACTTGTCATAATTCTATTAAAGTATCACGCTTCATTGTTTATTTTTGCAAAGTCCAGAAGAAAACTGATTTTTAGTTGTTAAGTTCCTGTTGGAAAGAGATTTATTTTTAATATGTGAGACATTTTTTTTAGGTAAATAGCTCTTAACCAGGAGTGATGTTTATAAGAAATATTATCCCATGACCTGGGATACATATTTGAATTTGACAGAAACACGGAACTGGTCAGTTATGTATGGGATACTTCGGTGAATTTAAATACATATTTATTGTATTAATGTTAGCAGAATTTGCTTGAAGCGATTTATAATTTTTTTCAATTTTTTAATCACTTTGGGTTTCCCAAAAAGGAAAGTCCGCTGGTGTCTACCCCCTACACACGCAAACGAAAACTAAGATACAACTGTTATGCACCTGCAATGAGAGGCGCGATAGAGAAAAAAGCCAAGTTGCCAACTAGGAATTACGAGTAGTTAAAAATCTAGGGGTAACAAAACACACCATGTGCTTAACTTAACGCACGGTTAAATTGTCCCTCTTCTTAATCACTTAAATAAAAAAGAAACACGTATTTTCTGTTAATAAAAGCATTCAATTGTATATAAGTTACAAGAGATAAACAATTATTATCTTTTCGGTCTGAAATTTAGGGGATTACGTGCCATCATTATTTGCAATATTTACATGAGGTGTATTGTTCCTGTCTTTGTTGTTGTTCGAAATTCCCTTCAGATTACCTATATCGACACACACCTGATGAAGGCATGAGGGGAAAACGCCCGAAACTTTGTGATAACAAAATCAAAGATGAGAACAGTAGTTCGCATGTAAATAATGTAAATAATTATTATCTTATTTCTTCTTGTTTTAATCAATGGCTCTTTTGGTGGTAGGGGAGCAGGAATACTGGATCATCACGAGTAGATAATTCGGTCGTTTACAGTATAAATTTCTACGCATCTTATTCGTCTATGATGTGTGTGCCTCATTGATATTGACACTATATGAATTTTGTTCTTTTTCATGTCAGGATTTAACGTTTTATCTTGGAGTTCGCTTGTCGGCTAATAATAATCACTTCAATAATAAAAACATTGTTTTTTTATCTAGTTGAGATTGCTATGATTTGCACATGTTATAATGCTTTAAAAGATTAAATAGCTTTGTTTTTTAATCGATCAAAATACTAAAGAGTAAGATAACATTCAATACTTTTATACAGTTAACTTGTAAAAGCATTCTCAGGTGATATGCATAGCGACGATTCAAATATTGGCTGTAACTGTGAAGGCCAACTCTGTCTAGCAAAAAATTAAAAACGTAAAGAAAATCAGAACCGCAGAAAATATTATTCGTTTCCGTTTTCTACTTCCAGATATTAACACGCTTATCGTTTCTTTTTCTTTCTAGTTTTTGCTTTCTTTTTACTTCTTTTTATTACTTTATAATTGACTTTAAATTCTTGCATTCTATCGGGAAAAATCTATAAAATTTGTTTTCGTTTACACTGCGATTGATGAACGGAGATATTTTTTTTAATTTATGTCATACATTTAAAATATCGAAATCCACACGAACACATACCTAAGACTGCGAATATTTAGCTTCCTGAATAAATGTGCACGTGTTACTACAGAATGAATTACGCGAATACACACACACAAACACGCACAAATATAGACAGAAGGTCTATCCAATTACGATCCAAGATGATCTCTCCTTGCAATCCGACACACTTATAAAGACAGTTATTTTCTTACATAATAATTTACATCATAAAAACATGAAGACACTACAAAAATGAATCTACACTTACGCAAACAGTCGTTCAGCAAAATCTTAAAAATAAATATGTATGAAATTGCTTCTCATCTTGATAATTTTACCACTGTTTATTCTGTCTTTCAGTTTTTGTCCGTGTATTTATAATTCACAGAAAATTTTGTAGGTTTTCAATATATATATATATATATATATATATATATATATATATATATATATATATATGATTGTATCTAAATTAACGGACTCATTTAAGAATTATTGCCGGAAAAGTTTATATTCTATTATGAAACAATGGCTTTGAAAATGTAATTTTGGACGCTCCCATTCATAAATGTAGATATAAATCAAGTTAAAAGCATCGCAAAAAACTTCGTGATCCATCATTCATGCAGAATCCAGAAACTGTGGTTAGATGAAGGTAAGAAACTCTCACAAACAATAAATGATTGCCAAATGAAGCCGGTTACAAAAGAGATACAATATTGTTTTTTAGATCTGTGAATTAAATGTATGCGTGTGAATTTCGAAGCATGTGTGTTAGAAAGTAAATGTCTCAATTGAAAATATCATTTCATAAATATTTATTAAGTGTTCAAAACTGACTTCAACATTATATTGCACACACACACACACACACACACACACACACACACACACACACAAACACAGACACACGCGCGTGTGTGTCTGTGTGTGTATGTGTATGTGTAGTTACAACAATGGAAATATTTTAGTCCGGTGAAGTCCTAAAGAATGAAAATTGCCATATAAAGACATTTTCATTCTGTCATTAATAAAGTGCCTTGACAAAATATTGACACAAGGACAACACTTTAATGTCTATTTGATCCACGATATAGATTTCGCAATGTAACAACTACCATAGAAGTAATCTAGATAGGCTGCGTCATTCATATAATATATATATATATATATATATATATATATATATATATATATATATATATATATATATATATATATATATGAGAGAGAGTCTGTGTATGTATGCGTGCGTGCGTATGTGTGTGTGTGCGTGCGTGTGTGAGTGCGTAGTTACATCTACGGAAACATCACGATATCTTATTGTTTTCGTGAAGTCCATGCCATGTAGCAAATTTAAATGATAGAAACTTGAACACACTCTAATCGATAAATGCCAGCGATGGCGCATGATTGCGTTGAACACAGTCAAATCCCAAATGTTTTATTCAAAATGTAAAACTTCCATAATGGATTTGGAAATTTGGAATTCAGATTAGGTGTTTATTTTATCATTTTGTCTAATTTTTTCCAAATATTTCATAATCTGAGACGATGTCAATAATAGGAATATGAAAATACTGTCATTTTAATAGATTTACAAAATCGTCTATAAAGAGAAAAAATATAGGGCAAAGGCTAGAAGTCGAATGATTTTAATCGAACAGGTCTTTTAAAACAGAGTGAAAGATTAAGTATTACAAAAAAGCCATCATTAAAAAATCGATTAATTATAAGATATATAATTTTAATTGAAAAATAAAGAGACGGTAAGACCATAAACGTTTTGTAATGCGATTCAAATTATTCCACGTATTGAACAAATTGTCACGATGTATTATGATGGAATTTAAATCTCTCGCGTTGTATAGAAAACTTACTTAAAAATTGCTAGTTTTTACTAAACCCACTAATTTTAAAATGAAAAATCATTTATTTCTTCAGAAATGCAATCATTTAAACAAAATAAAAGTATTACTTCATAGAGTGGCAATAGAAAATCAATATATAAGTAAATTTATTAAATATATCAAAAGAGAGAGTGCGTGTTTGGACTAATCTTTATCCCCTGAAAGGTAATTACTTTTAAAATAATAGCAATATGTTTATCTCCCGGGGTTCCTCATAACAGGTAGCATCTATTCAACTGAACTTAAACAAGGAAAGTCAAAGGCAATTCCTGATTTATGAGGCGTCCTCAAAAAGAATATTCCAATGAAAATTAAATGTATGTTACAAATAACATATGTGTGTGGTAGCCATTTTAGTTACGGCCTTGGACCACACACATTGCGGTTGAGTAGGATCGTTTATCTTTCATCAGCAATTTCGGCATGTGTTTTCTATTAGAATTTGATGATATATTTCTGAACGTACAATATTGTATACACATATTGAAATTAAAAAAATGAATTCGTATTTTGAATAGTTGTAAATGCACTAAATCGAGCACTCTAAAAAAAAGAAACAACTATTAAACAGAAAGCTTCTTTAAAAGTTCAATTTATTAGCCTCATTATTAAAACATTTTTGTTGTGTTCGCAAAGAATTCATGTCTCCTCATCGCCCCTTCAGATATAGGTTAGGGTAGACTATGCTCTTTGGTTGAAACCCAGTCTAGGTGTAAAACAAATCTGAATTTAAAACCGGTTGTTTCTGTGGCTTTCAAATTTCCTGCATAAAATAGTAGCAACATTTAGCACGATAAGACAGCGTTCCCATACTGCCTATCTACAGGGATAACATTATTATTATTATTATTATTATTATTATTATTATTATTATTATTATTATTATTATCATCATCATTATTGTTGTTGTTGTTGTTGTTGTTGTTGTTACTATTATTATTATTATTATTATTATTATTATTATTATTATTATTATTATTATTATTTTTATTTCCTTTGATATCTGGCGTTTACACATTTCTTTCCAGGTCCCGCCCAGGGACCTAAGGTTAGAAATGGCATCATGACACTTTCCACTGCAAAAAAAAAAAAAAAATTACATAGATAAAGCCCTTCGTAAAGTGTGGGCTGTACTTGTCAGAACAAATTTTTGTATCTCTTTGAGGCATGGACTTCCACGGATCCCTTCAATCAGCCTACTGGAATCTTTTCCAACCAGTCCAAGGGCTCCAACTACAACAGGAATTGTTGATGTTCCCATGTGCCACATTTTTGAGATTTCTATTTCAAGGTCCTTGTATTTTGACAGTTTTTCGAATATCTTCAAAGACACATTGCAGTCTGCAGGGACTGCCATATCAATAAGGAGGCATTTATTTTGTTTGTGGTCTTTAATAACAATGTCTGGGCGGTTGGCTTTGATTGTTCTGTCAGTGTGTATTGTGTAGTCCCATAGAATTGTAACAGGTCCTATCTCCGTAACCGGGTCAGGGTGGTGTTCGTACCAATTTCTTCCAGTTTCCTTCCCATAGGAGTTGCAAATTTTCCAGTGCAGATATTGGCCCACTCTGTCATGCCGGGTTTTATATTCAGTGGGTGCCAATATCGTGCAACCTGATATAAGATGATCAATGGTTTCTGGATATTTGTCACAGAATCTGCATCTTGGGCTAACACAGTATTTTAGTATATGTGCTTGATAATTCCTAGTTAACAAGCATTATTATTATTATTATTATTATTATTATTATTATTATTATTATTATTATTATTATTTCACTGGTGTATGTTTTAGATTTATCCATAAGTATAAATGAATATTACATTTGTTTTTTAATAAGTGCTGACACTTTAAAAACAATTTATATATTTTTTTAAATGTATAAGACGTATTGAAATGAATGTTTTACTTATATAAATATAAACCTTGTAAATTACTCGTATAAAGTTATGCATATCCTGAAGATTTTACAAACTTCATTTTGTTAATGTCAATTTTATTGCAAAAGTATTGATTTATATAATAAAATTTGGCATAGAGTATATATTTATGAAAATAGAAAATTTGTACATTGAATACATATTCCGGAAGAGGGTTAAGACGTTAGTTTTTGGTTGCTGCTAACATGATTTCATCATTCTTGCTCATCTCTAATTTCAGCTCACGCCCATTGAGAAATCTATCGATCTATGGAGGTAAAATGTTTCATTTTACATTTCACGCTTCTTTTCCCCATCTTTTATTTTATTTGTAATTTTTTTGGGGGGGGGGCGTGCCACTCTCATTAATGACTTAGTGAATATATTTGTTTATATTTATTATAGTAGTTGCTTAAAAACATATGTCGATAGGGAATATATATATATATATATATATATATATATATATATATATATATATATATATATATATATATATATCGATTTCTTTATGAACAGATTGAAATGACCTATATAAGAAAGGTACAGGTGGAGAGAGAAGGTCAGAAAGATAAACAGGCTTAGATACATCGACTTTATGTAAGCGATTCTGGATGGCAAAGATGAAGCTGTTCTCACTATCCGCGATATTTTTTATGCGTACGTATATGCACTTTTCTTCCTTGTGGATAATATATGACATTTCCTACGCTGTTGCCTACGCCATAGTGTGTATAACCATGTTTTATTTTTACTGAGTTGCATGTTTTGTTGCTGTAACTTTTACTTTATCGAGACACAGTATAGCATAAGCTGATTAAGAGAGGAAGCGGGAGACAATGAAGCCAAATGTACGAAGCAGGATGTGAGAAGGGCGATGGCGATAAAATCGAATCAATTTCTTATAAAAATGCCATTAACAAGAAGATAAGCGATCTGAAAAAGGATAGTGCTATAAAATGACAGGTATTTGTGAACGTAAATGTTTCATTTTTTCATTTAAATTTTTGGACTTTTGAGTATCTTATCTTGACCTAATATCTTTCGGCCCTGATATTCTCGACTCAATTCTAGTGTTTTAGAAATTGTGCAATATGTAGTATTTTCTATAGGATTCAATGTAAAATGTATGTGTAATATAGGTATGCAAATGTCTATTCTACTTATAATCTTAAAATATTTGTGTGTAACAGACAAATGATTTGAAGAATATACCAAACGAAATGGTGAATGGAAGTTTTTAATAAAGATCAACAACATGGAGAAAGAACAATGTAATAGTTGTAAATGGTCAATGCCACAAAGACACCCATGGCAGTGTTCATTAATATTAATAGAAATAAGCAGCTCTTAAAAAGAGTCTGTTTTGAATGCACACGGGAAAGAAAAGGTGATCAACACGATATGAAATGGCAGATTTTTTCTTAATTCAGAATCAACTTTTAGGCGTACAGACTCTGACCACGACTACATGTTTCATGAGCACCCCGAGGTGGTGTAATAGTTAGCAAGCTTGTCTCGCTGGAACAGTTACGACAGAATAGTGAGTTCGATCCTCACTGGGTGCCCTTTACTTTCGGCCTTGTGCCACATCCAAACATAGCTTGGAAAATCACTACTACAAGTTTGATGCTTTTACTCAATAGTCAGGCAGTCGGCAGCTGTAGTGCGAAATTGGGAAACTTTATTCCTAATATATTGCCGATGCGGCAAAAATGTGTTTAGTGTCAAAAAGATACCTCTGAAATTTGATTCTTAATTTAGAAAAGATCTGCTATTCCATATAGTGTTGAGCATTTTTCATTCCGGTTTACATTCACGACTCGTTTTAAGAACTGTTTATTGTTCTTATAAAAAAAAAGCTCTGCTGTTTTTGTCTTTGCAGCATTGAGCACTTTTTTGGCCGCATCGGCAAGATATTTCGGTTTTATTTTATTTTTGATGGGGGTATTATAATTGTATGTTTATTACTTTAATTGATCTTGGCGGGATCAATGCTTTTCTCCCCTTATCTTGGTGGATGTATGCATCCTGAGCACGTACCATTCATATTTGTTCCATCTTCGTCTTGTCTGGGGGAATAAAGCTTCCTAGTTTCATAATGAAAAATGATTCTTATATATATATATATATATATATATATATATATATATATATATATAAGTAAAGACAAAAAGAAAACTTATCTTGGCCGACATGTTTCGTGCTCTGGGGGGTTTATCAACGCAAACGCGTCGCCCACGATATGTTTTCCTTTGTCTTTGTTCATATTGTCTTTTTACAGATATATTATATCTTAAATTTCTACATATTTTTTTATAAATATAATTTATATTTATATATATATATATATATATATATATATATATATATATATATATATATATATCTTAGCAGTAACCGTGAAAATATCCTATGTCCGTGTCCTATGTTTTCAATTTTCTAATGTGTCATAATTCTTAATGATTGTTCCATTCTTTGCACCGTAAACGGCTATAATTTCAAGTGAAAAATCTACTATTGTATCTATATATATAAAACAGTCTGTGCGCGCGCGTGTGTGTGCGTGCGTCTGTCAATCTGTGTGGTACCTTTTCCCTCAAGATCCGTCCAACCGATTTTGATCAAACTTGGCACATACATTGTATAATGTAAGAGAAAGATTTCGAGCCTGAAAAATCGATAATTCTAAAAAAATCAATAATAAAGCCAATCAAAAATTGATAAATTCACTTTTATTCCTCCGATTTCATTCAATCTGGGCATGTAGGTTACTTAAATTATGACGAGCTCAACGATAACTGATTTTGATTTCTACGCCACTGCGTTTAACGGGAAAACGTGAAAAACGAAAAGTCGATTTCAACACAAATCGGTTTCAACACAATTTGGAAACTAAAAACACTCCCAATTGTCAAGAAATCTATACAACATTCACTCAGTTATAGCCAACAATAAGTTGATTATTTAACAGTCATTTCACTTGATAACTGAGTCTAACCATATATTGAAAATCCGCTTAAATAGCGAAAAATGGCGATTTTTAATGGTTTCTTTCTTATTTTCCGTTGATCTTTCAACCAATTTTTATCAAACTTAACAATTGCTTTATAAATGTATCCTCTTATACATCGCTGGTAACACTGCCAAATTGAACTTAAAAAATTCCAAAATACTTGTGGTCTGAAGTGGCTCTTCATGTTGCCAGTTTTAACCCTTCATATCCTCTGCTAACTTCGATTGAATAAATACAGACTTCTTTTGTTATATCAGTAAATGCATTAATTCAAATTGTTATTTAATGAATGTACTTTAAAGTAATCGAATAAGATAGACTCTGTTACATCAAAACATGATACAGTTTTGCTCCATTCTAATTTAAAGCTTTATCTGATCGACCACCTGGGTATGACTGCTAGTTGTTAAATATTTGAGCTTAACACCTTTGAGAAATACTTTCTATTCGATGTCATCTACAATAATGATCATACTTATGAACACTGCTCGGGATTTAAACAATGAGCTGTACATATAATAAGAGTAAAAATTACATTTGATTGATGTTAAATACAATTATCGTTTCTAATTTCTTTCTGTTTGTCTCTCTGTCTTGTCATCTTTCTGTCTGATTTTCTGTCTTTTCGTCTGCTTGTCTGTATATCTCTTTCCTTTTCTTTCCTTCCATCTTCCTTGCATCTTTATTTTGTTATTCATTTCCTTCTATTCTCCTCACTTTTTTTCTGTTTTATTTTTGTATTATGAATATTTTCTTTTAGGCGCTATAATCAGACGTAATTTCAGATATAATATTTTCTCCCAACTTCACGCGCAAACAAGACGGTCGTATGACGTTCTTTATTTCAATTAATAAGGATATTATTGCATTGATGAAATTTAGAAAAAAATATTTTTCGAATACACTCATATTGCATTCGTTTTTTCTCTCACTTCCAGTTTTTCTCCCTATATTTCTCAATGTTATATATGCTTTTATTCAGCCTCAAACCGGACATCGTTTCTGACATATCATATCTTTACTAGCAATTGAAACGAATTTTTCAATTATCTACGAAAAAGGTACATGCAGAATTATATTATTGGCTCATAACTTATTTTAGCAAAAGAAATATTGCTCTCTTAATAATTTTTGTCTCTAGTATTTATTAATTGATAATATATGTTTTTATATATATTATTCCTGAGTGTTGCTTGTGAGGAGCATTGTGTATTTTCTGAAACCTCTGGAAACTCACACTGCAGCTTGTGATCAGGTTGCATTATTTATTCTACTGTTCTCAGTGTTCTTCTAATTCATCGCTCCTTTGAATGAAATTTTGCTAAGTGGCCAGCTTAATGACTCTTCAACTTGGGGCTCCTGTGATGCCCAGCATGCTGCATGAGCATGAGAATGACACGCGAACTGCGTGCATTCCGCCTTAATGGGTTATGGATTTCAGACCTTGTTCATGGCGCCAGAGGGAGCGCTACTGCTCCAGGGATAGTAGTTGAGGATATGTACAAGGGTCACTCTATTCTGACACAAGGGGAAACATGGTGATTTCACCATCCCCAAATCAAAGGATTGACAGGACGACTTACACAGTAGAAGTTAAAATTCGTATTGATTTAATACAGCCTCTCAATTTTCGAAACATGACATGTTGCGTTCCAACACTTGTTCAAATCCAATTCAGATTCCCTGCTGCTGGATTCCACCCATCATATATATTAAAAATGATAACTTTATAACGTCACATATGAAATATGTACCTATCAAAATATTTAAACTTATAAAATTATTTTAATTAGGAGTATATCAGTCATGCGATTTAAAACGCCCTGTATCAGTGAGGGTATATATCTATCTACCTACCTATATATATATATATATATATATATATATATATATATATATATATATATATATATATATATATATATATATATATATATACGAACGTCAATAGATTTAAAAGCCTTGATAAACCAATGAGATCCTCGTTTTGTATATAAACACATACAACAAAATAAATACTACACTGCCTCGATAAAGCTCGTCAGAGGACGACATAGTTTTTCCTCTTGTTTTTTTTATTCATTTTATTCCGTTACGGATTCACTCTATCTTAAAATAATTTATATATATAAATAATGGATATGCGATGGATAGATTGTTGTGTAAATTATGAGAAAAAAGGAAAATAATATTAAATCTTAATTTAAAAGATATATTTACCAAAATTGCACGGCGTCTTAAACTCTTCTGGAAGGCCTCTTTCTTTAAGTTAGGGAATGCTGCCATAATCCTTGCTTTCACTTCATCTTTGGTGTTACAAATAGTTTTGATTCTCTCTCGCACAACTTCACTCCACACATGTGGAGTACAATCTGGGGAGTTAGTTGGCCAGATGTAAGTGGTGCTGTGTTCGCAGAAATTGTCTGACAGACATGACTGCGTTTTCCTGTATGTGTAGCATGGTGCAGAGTCATATTACCAGGTATAGGGTCTTCCAGTAGCCAACATCTTGACCCAGGGCAACACTACTTCCTCAAAGCAAATGATGAAGGCCTCCGTAGATCTCTGAGATCTCTGTAGTTTGATGAATGGAGGCATATCTTTTGCATCATTGGTGATCACTCGAAACACCATCTTAATCACCATTAGACTTATCCAATTCTTTCCGAGTCCTCTGAACACTCATCAAATTGACACCCAAATACTCCGAAATGAGATTCCGATGCAAATATCAAGCAGTACCACATGCGTTTCCAAATTTACGACGGAATGATTTGTTTTATAGTGTTGTTTTTCTTACTGCTACTACTATACTGTGCAATCGACGAAACCAAAAACAAACAAAGCACATGCGCGAAATGAAAAATATAATATATTTACTCATTGTGCCTTATATATGTGTGTGTGTCAGTGTGTGTGTATGTGTATGTGTTTGTGTGTGCGATAGTACAATTTTTAATATTTAATGAAAGACCATTATATATTCGAGTAATACTAATAGCCATATGCGAAACAATGCGATGCTTGATATTTTGCCATACATATCAAATCCGATAAGCAAAATATTTTTCAACCAATGCGTATGAGCTTTCTTTTATATCCAGATATTAATGAGTGTTATCCAGAAATTGTTGCTAAATCCTCGATTTTATAGTTACATTATTTTAATGAAATTCCATATTTTCACATTAAAATTGATATTATTCAAGTGTTATTTGTAAAACTTTTTCTGGATATGCTCATATCTACTTACATTATATACAATAGGTCTAATGCTTACATATTTCTCATTTTGATTTCAAGGTTTCAAATGGAGTGGCCTCTGGGCTTCTCCGTATATTTTTATCCCGGTAGACTTAAGATAAATTCAATCTGAGCCATTTATGTTATATACAAGGATACCTTATTCGCATTCCGCTATCCATCTCAAGGGATGTCTTGTTTTGTTTTTTGTTTTTGTTTTTTTGCTGTTATTTTTTGTTTTGTTTTGTTTTTCGTTCCGTGCTATTTTTGTTTCCTCTAATTCCGAGTACATCCGTTCTACAGGGTTTGAAGTCACCAATTCACTAATCAATGTCTAAAGCGTCTCGGCTATCCTTTACAGTCGTTATTCATGGTGCTTTATACCTAATTTTATATTGTATTCTATTTTGCTACTACAGTTTTTTTCTGCCATTAATTAATGATGATTTATTTATCAGTTCACCCCAAGCAAGACGATAATGCTACTAAGAAGAAGGGTGTTACAGTGAATGAAAGAGAATACTTTAGTGGGGAGAAGTGCCGAGAGGACAATATGCAACAACGGTCATGAAGATGACGCCTGAGGTCGCATTTAATTTCTTTGAAGATCATATGTAATAGGGATGCAAGTAATCGGAAAAAAGATTCACAATTGAGAAGTGAAAGAAAGGAAACTGTTAGAGTAGAAGAGATGATTGCATCTAGATAGTTCAGCAGTAAAACGGCGACACCTATAGCGTATGATGTTCTTTTTTCCTTCCTTCCTTCCTTCCTTCCTTCCTTCCTTCCTTGAAGATACATAAAATGCAAAGTGAAATAAATGTGAAAATTGCATCTGTTGATAGTCGTTTCTTGTTTGGGTGAGGAGGCTAGCGTGGTACACTGACTCTGAGAATGATACCGTCAGGTATTCTAAACTCCTGGTAGTGCCACCCTTTGTAACAAGGTAGAAGACAAGGAGTCGGACTAAACGCGACCTACTTCAAAGACCCCAATGGTAGAACAATCCGATGTACGATTGCAACGGATCTCAGCGGTTGAACCAATGGATGTAGAGAACAACGCATGTCACTCATGCTAAAGATGACGTCACTTGAACTTATAACAGAATCAGAGGCAGTCCGTTGCTGTTTCACAACTGCATTCTACCTGTTTCATTGCATATGTGACGCAGTGGAAGATCATGGATCAAGTGTGTGGTCACTTTCTGGTAAATCGAAGTTCACCTTAAGCAAATGCCCACCATCGGTACTATCTTCTAGTCAGATTTTCTTTCACCACCAACCAAGTTTCGCCAAATACGAAAAATAAAGTGAATGACATCTCCTAATAGGGATGTAAAACGACATCGCCGAAGAGGGATGTGAACATGTATGTAACGGTAAAGAAGAGATTCAATTTCATTTTCTATCCTCTGTTAAAACACTTCCTCGATGTTTTAATATTTGTACTTGCTTGATTTTGTTGTCTACAATTCGTACTTCACATCTTTGGCTGTAAAACTCGACTTTATGGCTTCTTAAAATTGGTGGTTAATCCTTTCTTATTGCATTCCTTTACGATGTTTTGTTGGACGGCCTGTAATTCACGTGATGTGTCTGCTATCAACGCTGTCACGTTCTATATTGTACAAATTATAACAGCCACTAATGAAGCTTGGTAGCATTTCTAATTCTCTCAGAATCACTTGATTATAAACGATGATTAAGTCAGGTGAGAAGACGCATCCTTGTTATTTGCCCTTTTCTAGGTGTGTGTTTCACACAAACCGCTACTTTATGGAACTGAATCCGAAGAGGATTTTTCTCCGATCACTACATCCAACCTGTTCAATTTTAGAATTAACCGTTATCTTACCGACATAGCCCAATAACCTGTACATCTTACTTTGTAATCCTCTACCAAGACTGGCTCTTTGGACTTGCACAGGGTGAACATTATTTTTTTTAAAAATGCTTAATTCATTTTCTGACCGTATGCAGGCTGTTCTCTTTCAATATGTGTTCTGTATTGTTCTAATATAATTGTCATATTAATCAAGGCTACCTTGCAGTTCAACGAGTTCTTTCTGGTGTACTTTATCAAAAAAGGTTTGTATAATCTATAAAACATTGTTACACTTCCTTTTGTATTTGGATTGCTCTTTCTGATATCATTCTGGACATGGCATTTGTCCCAGTGTCCTTAGCTAAACAACGCGGTTTAATTCTGATACGCATTCTATTCATCAGAATTCGAATTATCATGTTGGTCACTAGGCTGATTGTCCAATGGAGATCACATTCGTTCGCATCTGGCTGCTTGGGCAGCTATATGATATATCGACTACTTAAATAGTCCAGGATATCACCACTCTCGCATATGCCAGTTGAAAAAATCATCTAAGGCTTTCAGCATCTCCATTAAAATTCTATATGGGTCCGTTGCCTCGTTTCTGGTCAATTTAGCCAGGATTGACTTCACTTCGGTTATTAATATTTCTGATCCTTCCATACTTTTGTTTCTTGCAGTTTTTCCTCTTCATCAGGAATGTGGTCTCTTATTCTTTCTTTGCATATCTACCTTATTTGTGATGCTAATTCTTTCTAGTTCAGAACATTTCATTGAAGCATTAATTTTTTTCACTGTCTGTATTTGTGTCTAATTTCTTTGTGTAGTGTCCTATATTCTTTACACTACCCTGATAATGTTCGCAGTTTCCTTTCCATCGTTTTGAGTATTTCACTTATCACCCATTCTTTCTTTCTTTGTCTAGTTTTATTTGTCTGGACTGCTAATGATATTAACGAAATTCCTGTCCCACTTCGAATTTCCGCTATTATTTAGATAATTACATCTGCTTTTAAGGGTGTTTATATAGAGATCCTTCAAGGTCATACCATTCAGAAGTTTGTCGTATTTCAATTTTGGTGGTACTTGCGCCGCTTCAACTTGCGTAGTTTCAATCTAGGTTTACATATCATTGGCAGGCAATTGCGCTGCAGTCAGTTCTTGGGTATATTTTACAGTGTAAAACTACATTCCTGGATCTCTTACTCATGGTTAAATATTCGATTTGGTCTTTAGCTTCACATCCTGGGCGTCTCTGTATCCATAAACATGTTTGGTGTCACGGAAAGAAATTGTTGGCTACTAGTTGATTGATTTTCATGCAACACTGGACTAATTGTTCTCGGCGTTCATTACGGGTTGATAGTCTGAAATTGCTCTTTCATCTCGTTCCTTCCCTAATTTGACATTCATGTTGCCCATGAGCATTGTCATATCTTACGATTTGTCTTGAACCATGGAGTTGTCTTGTGTACGGCAAAACTCTTAATTTGTTTCTTTTGTACTCTGTATTGTCGGTGAATATACACCCAGAGAGCTATATTAAATGATTTCATTTTTAGTTTACCTTCGAAAATTCTGTCATGTAGCTGATAGCTTCGCAGAACATAATTTCATATCTTGATCTGATACGAGTCCTACTCCTGGCTTATTTTATTTCCGCACTTTTAGATGACTCCGTGTATGTCGCTGACGAAATCACCTCTGTTTACCTACTTTGTTACTCAACTAAATATGTTGATACAGTTTAAATGTTAATTTGCAAGAGAATTCTAGATTTAAATAGTCTATTTTCTTTGATATCTATTGTATGTAATCTGGATAATGGTCTTTAATTAAATAATATTAAAAAGGAGTTTTAAAATAAAGCACGTTACGTAGCAAATCTCATTCCACCCAGCAATATCACACAATATACATCTATATCAATTAATATATTGACATAGAATAGGAACATAATTGAAAACTGTTTTAGGAACCACTTCTAAAAACAGTTGAGGTAAAACGAATGTCTGGAACTATGTGTGGATATGATTTAGAGATTTTATGAAACACTAAATGTTGTTCTACATTATTTCTCTTGGCTGACAGGATTGAAGGAATGAGGTAAGTTGACCAAGCATCAAATGTTTTGACATAACCATTTCACGGTGTCTGGTCGACAAAAACGGAAAGTTGTATCCTACGCACTTAAGATCGGTTTCAAGAGACATGTTGCGTTTAGTCCAATTTTGATATTAATGTGTAAGCATTCTAAGGGAAGTTTTAACTTCGATAAAAGAGAATATAAGTTGTGATTTTAATTTTGAAATTAACTTGTAAATCATGACAAAAAAACACTTTACTAGTGTCTTCGTCATTGTGGCGGGGATGAATAGCTTTATTTTCAACGATGCACATATTCTTAGTAATTAAATTATAACTAAAACACTGCATGCATACCACTATAAATACATGTGTAAATTGATACACGGACGCAAACGCGCATGCACGCGCGGGCACACACACACACACACACACACACACACACACACGCACACACACACACACACATTTTTGACTCTAATGACATCCTCCGTGATATTGTTTTTTAGGCACATGCGAACTGTATCGCTGCAGCCACAAATATCTAACAGAAGACCTATCAAATTTGCGATTAGAAGATTTGTCACATTATTTAAAATGCAACAGGATTTCTTTTGTCAGAACAAATTATCGTCATCAGAGAAAGCCGTCTTTCAGCCTTCGCACAACTTACATTTTTTATATTTATTATATTAATTATATATGAATTATATTTTTAATTATTGTATGTCGGCTATTTATACATAAGATTATGTTCGGATAATCAGTCGATTCGCAAAGATTTTATAATTTTAGTAATCAGTTTCCATGAGCCCGTGGGTACCGTAAGGATGGCACCACTATATATATATATATATATATATATATATATATATATATATATATATATATATATATATATACTCGATTCTCCCGTCGAACGTATGATGGTCAAGCATATCAGTCCCTAGGAAACCGACATGAGATTTGATTATAGTGGTGAAAGATTTGTGCAGAACCGTCAACACTTTTTGAAGAGCCGACCCTCCGCAGGCTTTGAATTCAGAGTTGTCCTTCTCCTATAGAACCCAGTTTGTCCTGCTATTTACCCATAGCTGGAGGGAGAAGAGAATCCATACCTTTCCCAAGGGTACTAGCACGTAAGGGAATCTAAACGATTCGACTGGATTTCAAACTCTGCTCTCCGATTCCTCAACCCAAACCGCTATCCATTACTCCACCGTGCCTCTCTGCCTCTCGTTGCCTCTCTCTTTCTCTCTCTCTCTCTCTCTCTCTCTCTCTCTCTCTCTATATATATATATATATATATATATATATATATATAGAACAAAGTTACGCAACGTTTTTCAAAAGATGATATTTGAACACGTGATTTCTTTTCCCAATTAGTATGCAGGCCGTGAATTCTAAATGTTTACACATTAAAAGTGAAAATATAGGAAAATGTGGACCATTTTTGTCAGTTGATACTCTTTTTTCCCGAAGTCGTAAACGCTACATATACTGCAAATATGGCATGTGCCGTGTACGCCCCTGTATCTATAATGAGCATCCACTTTGTAAATTTTTCAGTAAGTTCAGATGTGATAATAATCTCAAATATCGGGAAGGTTCTGTCAAGCATGCAGTCGTTGAGGATAGCCAAGTGGAAATCCTAATTAATAGTAAACAGTCAGACGAAATCCTCCACATATCCCATATGTGTGATGAAAGTCATTTCAAAACATTTGAAACTTAAATTAATAGACCTCATTTTTATCAGCGAATCTCTCCTCCAACCTAACAAAACTAACCAATTTGAAACGGACGATTACATGTCATGAAGAATGGATTGTTCAACAATTTCGCACGAAAATATCCCAAGAAATCGACATGGGCGTCCATCAGAAAGCTTCTCAAAAAGCTTGTCTGTATGCCAAGAAAGTGAAACTGTTCCTTTGGAAGGATTGGAAGAACATTGTCTATTAAGAGCTCCTTCCGACGTTGAATTCAGACAAATATTGTTCGAAGTTGGACCTTTTATAGACAACAATTGATGATAAGCCCCCGAAATTCGTCAATTAGAAAAAGTGTGGTCTAAGGATAAGCCTAGTATTCACCTCTCTTTGGAGACACGGTACTAAACTGAACTTCGGATTACCACTTATTTTGAAGAACTTCAGTTGTTTGAAATCCTGTAAAACACTTGAAAAAGTTCATCGCAATGGATTCATGAAGTGAGCTCCCGTAAGGAAAAGGACAGTAGAACTAAACTGCCTGTATTCGGTTAAGTATATATGAACATATCAATTTACTTTTAAATTCACTTAAAACGCCTACGAACTATTGTTTCGTACAGATAGATTAATAGATAGATAGAGGGTGGATATAAGAATTAATACTGCATTGTGATTGTCAGATTCCCACCTAGTACGATCTCCCGACCACGCGTTACTTTTCTTAGAAAGATTTATAGATAATTCCACTTTTGAGCTTTAATTTCTTTAGGTTATTTATTGTTATAAATTTATGTTTACTCATGGTTTTAAATTTTTTAATTTATTCATAGATATTATTTAATTTGTAATATCTATATTTCCAGTTTTCTATGTGAAATAATGCTTATGTGTGTATGTGTGCGTGTGTGTAGTGTGTGGCGGAGTTGTGTACGCGAGTGTATATGTGAGAAGGAGGCATTCTGCGTTAGGTGTATGCGTGTGTGTTGTAGGGTGAATTTGACGTTCATATATCATTCGTTTTACTTGATTTCTTATCTATGTATTCCATCACTATTCTTAGCATTATTTCTTTGCGATCTTTTTTTAATTATAGTGCGTCATATCTTTTTCCTATTTTCTGTGAGTGAAAAATAATGTACAAGTAAGAAATAAAATCATGCAATGTTTTACAGTACTTTTCTGTTTTTTAGAATGCTTTTAAAACCAAAAAAAATCGTATATTTTGAGATTGAAAGAAAAGAAAAGAAATGTATAGAGTTAAAAAATTAAATTTATTCCCCGACAAGGACATCGACCAGAATATATATTAACGTTCAACAATACTCTTTTTCATTGTCTCGTGTCATGTTGATGCCTGGCTTTCGTTATTTTTTACATTTTTCTTGTTACTATTATGTTATTTTATACATATTTTAGTAACTGCTGTTAAGATTATGAATACGATATTTGGAAATTCTATATCCCATACCTTTTAATTAGATTTAGAAACAAATCTTTAATAATAGAGAAAAACATCATTCGACGTTTGACATAGCGCCATACATGATTAGGACGTTATTGTCTTGATAAAACATAATATTGTGAATAATTTTCAAGTCGCCCTGTAAAGATGATATTTCTCTCTTAGAAACTCATTCTACGAAACAAATGTGTGTGTATTCCTTAGATTTATTGAGGTGGATGAAGAACTGTGTGGGTCAGAACACTATACCCGTTGACAGAACACTATACCCGTGTTAGTCTTACTAAATTGTTCTGATGACTCATCTTCTGAACTGTCTCTCGAACAAAGAATATCTAACCAGTGTCTTTGCCTACGGAATTAACGAATGAAACAAAACTAATGTTTATAGTCTGGGATATATCAATACACCCTCAACTTAAAAAAAATATATTTTCTACTTCGACGTCAACTTGTTTAATTCGATGATCATAGATGGAACATTGTACCGTAAAAATATATGATAAAAATTCAACCTACGCCTCAGACTAATGTTTGAGTATAAGTAAAATTTGAGCAATAATATTAATTTAAGAAAAACATGATTGCTTAAGAAATACTTCACTAAAAAGACAGGAGAGTAATTAGTGCATAGTTAGAAATATAATAATGCAAAATAAAAAGTAGTGAAAGATGTATTCAAGCATACACATGAACAAGTGTTTGAGAGAAGAGAAACTTATTCATGACATATTCATAGCCATGCGCACAAACTGACATACATACACACAGTATTCCATTTTTTGCAATGATAATAGCTTCACGGATATAAGCATTAAATTATATATTTACTTTTAATGTAATAGATGGTAAGTAATTACGGATCAATTCATCTTGTGTAAACAGGAACATTACAGACATGAAATAATATCTCTCAATTACAAGTAAATTAAACAATAGAAAATTCAAGATGGGTTTCAGCCGAGGGAATCTAAAACATCTCATGGTTCTTTTGTCCTTTTTGACAGGGTAGCGAAACAAGATTAAGACACAAACAGATGAATCTTTCTATAACAGACACACGAGAAGCATACTGATGTACATAAGCACAGACGTAAACACACTAACATACTAATTCAGTCATATTTTTGTATGATTGCTGTCAAGGTGCATTTTTTTCAATATAAAAGATAACATTTTAAATTCTAACTCTTCTTTACTTTATAGATTACTTAATATCAGGGCAGATGAATTTTGTATTCCTTATACACAATTTAAATTAGTTTATATCAGATATTGTCAATATTTCTTAGACGAGATATTGTAACTATCTTATTTGTATTGTTTAGTTTCAGTTAATTTATTTTCGTACCTCAACTCTCCATTTTTTCTACCGCTATTGTGACCAGGTATAGAACTCACAACTCTTTGGGTCAAGTTACTGGATAACTTACGCCAACCTACGCTTTTATCCACCAGGGCTTGGGTTGTGGAAATTGGTGAATGAATTTTTAGGACTCATAAACCTAATGCCTCGATATTATTTTTTTAACAGATTTCATATTGCGCTTTCACTGTTTTTCTCCAGCTCTCTGTATTACTGGTCCCCATATTGTATGCTTAGCCGGAAAGCTGACTTACTAAACGGAATTAACTGAAATTTGAGATAACCTGAAAAAGCATATCACGTGGAGCTAGAAGAATCTACCCCCGTGGACTTAATAAAGATTTCGGTTGGAAATTCCACAGTATATCACCTGAAGAAGGCCGAAGCGTACAACGGCCGAAACGTCATGAATATAACAATAAAGATGAAGACAATAGCCCGAACAATGTAAATAGATTAAACAGACAGTGTATGCTGTATGAATTTAAAATGGCTGTTCAGCAGTGGAAGTATCAATAAATATCCGTTCTGTCTATAGAAATTAAGCTTTAAGTGTCAAGCCATTACAACGATGATTTTACCAGTTTTGATTATGTAGTGAAGATTCCTCCTTAACTGAAAGAGTAAGATATTTCAATATTGAGCTTCTGCAAATATTATTTGAGTAAATATCGAAGCAAACTGTATTAGAATTAGAAATGCAGTTTAGAACAAGTCAAACTTTCATGTACTCCGAAAATCGTATAAACATGATCACTATTTCCCTCATCATCGTAATTGTCTTTTCTTCATTAAAGTGTAGATTACCATTGAATATTTATTGGACAAACCCCAGGCAAGTGATAAAATCGTGCTCTTCAATGGTTGCCATCTATTAAAAGATTAAGTTGCATTAGGACTACCCTCGAAAAATGAATGCGATGTGTTCGGTTGAATATGTAAACTGTTGTTTGCCATGAAACTTTATTCAAGACAGAAAAATGAGGAAATATTGCCGTGAATTGAAAACTGCAATAAAATTCAGACATCATGAGTTATTCGTAAAAGCAAGTTCTTACACGATGATAGGTAAGACTATGTTAGTAATAATGATGGGAAATATTATGTTGACTGATTAACAATTAATTGACAATTAAACCCAAAGAACCATGTATTTAATTTCTATCAACAAAGGCGGAAGAACGTCCTTTCCAACCTCAAATAATGTTACCATACTACGATATGTAGCAATAGGCAATTCTATAAATATTACTGATTAAATGCCGCCATGTTAAACATGGTTCAAAATTTGAATTTATCTTAACTGAAAAATGTTAGTTAACGTTTTAAAGAAGACATCTGGTGTGACGAAGAAGAATACTTTCTATAAACAGAGACTATACAGGAATTATAAAAATAATTAGAAAAAACAAAAGCAGTAAACTAAAAAGGAATGTGCAAAAGAATTTTTTAAAGTAGGAGCGGAGGAAGGATGATGGAAAGAAAGAAACAGGAGGAAAGGAAGAGAACGAATAAAGAAAGAGAAGGGAGCAGGGTAGAAAAGGAAGATAAGGGATAATGGTAGGAAAAGAAGAGAAGGGATAAGGGTAGGAAAGACAATGAAGGGAGAAGGGTAGTAAAAGCAGAGAAGAGTAGAAAACGAAGAGAATACAGAAGGAAAGGAATATATGGATAAATGGAAAGAAAGATGGAGCAAGAATAGGAAACGACAAAAGATAGAAAAGAAGTAGAGAATGATGAAAAGAAAATACTAATTTAAAAAAATATCTTGATGAATATAGAAAAAGGATTACATTAACAGAAAAGAAGATAAAAACTGAAAATAAAATACAGACTTCGATGTATTGTAAGAAAAATGTCCTTCAAAGTACATGTGTGTTTTTATAATTATATGATCCACTCTACTTGAAACATATATTAGTTTTTCTTATTTTGTTTATGTGTCATTATGCGTGTAAAATGATTTACAACTGTAGTCTCATATTTGAGAATTCATTTCTAAATCAACAAATAGTAAAGATCTCTAAATTTCGTTGATGTTTAGAAAATAATAAATGTTATATATAGATTTAAAACAAATGATACTGGCTGTTTTAGAGAAGTCGATATCTTTCGAGCTTGTAATAATATTTATTTAAGTTATATAGCATGTTCCTGCATTTCTTGTGAACGCTCTCTTAAAAAGGAAGACATCTTGTTCAAAGGAATATAATAAATTGACGAAGATGTAACTTATATATTACACACACACACACATATATATATATATATATATATATATATATATATATATATATATATATGTATATATATATATATATATATATATATATATATATATATATATATATATATATATATATATGTAGGTGTGTATTAATTAGAACATATACGCGAACCTACGTTTATGGCGTGCGATTTTAGTTTCGCTGGGTGGCAGCGAAACTCACACGAGCCATTTGTTTACTCCCGGAAACATAGACCGCGTGCCTGACGAAATGGGAATATAAACCCAGCGAAACTATAGTCACACGCCAAAAACGTAGGTACGCATATATGCACTGATTAGTACATATATTTGCTCTGTATAACCGCATTGGGCACTATCACGTTTACACCTCATGCATAAATTTAACGATTATTTATTTGCTTGCCTGCGTATGCACACCAGCACACGCCTACACGCCTGCTTATAAATGACATTTTCATTTATCCTCTCTCTCTCTCTCTCTCTCTCTACATATATATATAGATGGAGAGAGGGGGAAAAAGAGAGTTAGAAGCTAATTCTACAAAAAACACCCACCTGCGTTAATGCGAAACTCTTCGCTAAAATGAATGAAGTACTCCGGCTGATTTGTTTCTAAAAACAATACGCTAGATTTACCTGTGGTAGAACCTCTGACTGACACCAAATCGGTTGCGATTCAATCCTGGCTTGAGGCATTCGGTTGTCTAGTCGCACTGACGAGCTGTGATACAGCGAAACAGTACTGTCTGCGAATGACATATATATATATATATATATATATATATATATATATATATATATATATATATATATATATATATATATATAATCTTCTATGGATTCTAATAAAAGATAAAATTAATCATATATATTTATTCTCAATAACACCTCCCGAGTAACCGATATATTGCGTAAAACCAACATTATATACCAATTTAAATGTCCCTTGGGAGAATGTATCTCCGACAAAAAAGATAAAAAAACAAAAACAAATATAGACATTGGGTATACGACAAATACACTAAAAAGATGGCTGACATCTACAACAACATTCCTGTCCGCATTCACAATGTAAAATTTACTAATCAACAACGCAACTACCTACATGATGAAAATAAAAAAAATAAATTACACATACTAGAAGCAATTTATATTTAAAATAAAACCGACACTGAACAGAATCAACTATGAATACTGCAGTAATGTTCTGAAATGCCTGTAAAGGAACAGTTTTTTTTAACGATTTTATGCACGCGTGACCATGACATTATAACCTAGAGAGGAAAAATACCATAATGGATAATTCTTTCACTTTCTAGTGAACGATCAGAACATTGTCAAACGTTTTGCATTTCAAAACATAATGAAAATAATTTCGGTAATGGATAACAATGCACAAATTGTGTATAAATAATCAACAACATATAGTTCTGTATTATTGCTCACCTGATAATTATCTTGGGAAAAGATCGAAAGTACTTCGAAAATGAAAATAAAAGAGATTTAAAATCTATAGCACATTTCACTCACCGTTCAACATCAATACATGGAAGGTTAATCGTGAGTATGAACGGAATTTTTTAGAAAATAACAGGCATAATGTCTATAATTTATTCAATCAGACATGCCTAATATATATATATATATATATATATATATATATATATATATATATATATGTGTGTGTGTGTGTGTGTGTGTGTGTGTGTTGTGTGTGTGAGTGTCTATTATATCTTTAAAAAGTTCTCAATATATAGTAGAGCTTAATAATAGTAATAATAATAATAATAATAATGATATTAATAATAATAATTACTATTATTATTATTAATTTTAAGAGTTATAAAACCATGATATAAACCACTACATAAATGCAATCATGTTTCGGCACTGTATGTGCCTCCTCATGCGGTAGTGATCAACTTGAGGCATATACAGTGTCGAAACGTGTTTGCATTTATGTCGTGGTTTATAACATGTTTTTGTTATAATTCTTAGTAAATATTATATATATATATATATATATATATATATATATATATATATATATATTTATATATATTTATATATATATATATATATATATATATATATGTAAGGGAAAAGGAAGTATTTACATAGATCTTATATGTATGGTATTACAAGGAGACAAACATCACTCTGTGCTTCTGCAATGATGCATCATCTGATAAAGGGTTTTCGCTCATTCGCATAAATCCTTGTACGATATCGTAAATCATACGTTATATTGTTTCTAAAGTAAACATACTTATCCTTGCTCGAATCTTTTTGTTTTTTCTATCAATGCCCGCTGATTAGACAAAAGCAGGCAAGACGGAAACATTAACTCTTTTGTCATGAGTCCGACTTCTTCATTCTCCATTTTTCACAAAACAATCTGACATATTTTGCAAGCATTGTTCATCAACTGGAAGGGAAATGGCAGCGAGTCTATGCACACTCAGATATACTACATTTTCCTGATATTGTTTACAACACAATAATTGATGATGGCATAATTAGTATTCCAGTCATTGTAATAGAGACTTGCTTTTTAAAGTAAAAACGGTTATCAGAATTTCGCTATTAGTAGAATTACTCATATTACTGTAAACCAATGATTCTCAACCGCCCGGTCGCGGCACACTAATTTGCCGCACGTTCCTCTTAAGTACGCCGCGAAATATTGTAGAAATCGCGAAAATCACTAAGCACAGTTTTCACACTAAATAAGCTGTTGAATAGAATTACTTAAATAAAGTAAGTTCATATTTGTGCATGTTTTTTTTAAATTTCTATGGTTTTATTTCATAAAATTTTAATGCACACCCTTTAAAATTTTTGCTAAGTATGCCGTGATATTTTCATTTTCTCCTAAGTGTGGCGTTACTGGGAAATATTGATAGACACTGTTCTGAACTGATGCGGCACTTTATGGAAATGGTTAGTGACGTAGCCCTTACTCCACATGTATGACCTATATTAGTCTGGTTTGTCAGTACGAACACCAGCTCAGCAGATAAGGAGTTGGCGTGAATATTTGGCGTTCGAACTGGGCGTGTTAATGTGTTCCAGTCAGGTGAGCCATTGCATTTCTGGAAATTGAAGGAGATTTTTACAACCCTCGATCTCCGGTGTCAAATATGTACCAGAAATACCTGATGCAATGCATTCCAAAAAACCACAGACGGCTAGCTGCCCGAATACTTGTACTTAACATTCATGACCGAAGCCATCTTGATAGAATTATCTATGGTAAAAGACAAGCACCACTGGCTCAAACTACATCAACGTACAATGCAACGCTACCATATACAAATCTAACAGGTCACGTCAGTTTTTTCTTTTTTTTTTTTTTTTTTTTTTTTGTTTTCGCTTTCATGGAATTGTAGAAAGAATACGCACCAGGTTGAGTTTCTTAACACCAAAACATTGGATACAGTGCCTCGATTGCGCTTGGGTTGTCGCTAATTGGAATATGGAGGACTTACTACGTGTGGCGTGGTCATTATTCAAGTTCTTTCAAGCGGAATGTATTTTTTGAGAGGCCAAGTAACATAGCTTTCAATAGAAGCAATACCAACCTTGCAGGTTGGTATCGGTTATATGTTTACGTGGTATGGATTGGATCCGCTTAAACACATCATTTGTTCTCCCGTTTGTTGTGGAAGCATTATCCGACACATTATTTTCACCTTTGAATTATTTTTCTTTGTTATCATCGTAACCTCTCTTGATCTTATGCATCCTGTCGATGGACACGTCTTTCGGACTACAGGTTTTTCTTATTCTTTAATGCATACCTGGCTAATCTGTGATGCTCATTCCTTCTATCTCTGCAAACATTTCATTGAGTTATTCATTTTTGCATGCTTGAATTTGTTTCCAGTTTGTGTCACATTCTGTAGCATACTTTGCAATTGTTCGCTCTCACTATTTCATCCTATCGTTAATTTCTACTCACATCCACTCCTTTTTCCCTGGTCTTCTTTCTTTTTGGCTTTTGCTGTTGTAATATCGTTTGCTTATACAACTATTGTATTCTCTGAATGTATCCTGTTTTGAATTACCGGTCTAATTTACTTCATTGTAATTGCTTTTAACACTACCAATATGCATCTCATTGCAATTCATGAGTGTGTCCTATTGTAATTTGCGTGATACTTTGATTTTCTTCTATTTTCTTAGTTTATTTTGAGATTACATTATTACTGGAAGGTGTTCGCTCCCACAGTCCTGACTTGGATAGATTTTACAACAGTTATGTTTGGTTTTTATTTCTCAACCTGGTCTCTCTCCAAATCCATGAGCGTTTTCAGTGTTCTTGAAACCAGTTTTGGCTACTACCTGAGCGTTTGCAGTGCATCATTGGACCCTGTTTTCTCCGCGTTCATTTCCAGTTCCTATGGCAGCAAATGCTGTGCAATCTCCTCAGAGATGCAGAAGAGACTTAATTCAACAGAATCATTGTTCTACAGTAGGATGTTACGAATATCATAAGTTGAACGAGAAATTTTGAGGAAAATAGTAAGAAAATGAACAGTGGCTTGCAACATTTGACTCTCAGGGAACATATTGGAGGCAAGAGCAACAGAGTTAGTTTTTTTTGTTAATTTATGTAAACATACACAAAACTCAAGCTTTGAAAATGAAAGACGCATCATTCAAAAGTATTTCAGCAAAAAAAAAAAATATGAACTTTGGCAAATTTACCGATTATATGAAACAAATAATTTGGAAGTATGAAAGATATAATAAAAAACTGGATATTCAGAAGTTGTCGATATTACATGTACCGAGGTACACCTTATATATATATATATATATATATATATATATATATATATATATATATATATATATTAATGACAGAGTGGAAAATGTTTTTTCATGTGACGCATGTCGTCCTTTAGGATTGAAGTGTTTTTTCCGTTCATGTAACTACACATGCGCACGAAGGGAGGGGGGACGCTGAAATTTTAAACTTTATTTGTCGTTATATATATGTTTTTTATCACTTTGCTATTTAAAAATAACTACATCAAATTCGGAAAGATTAATTAGAAATTGAAATAATCCTGGCTCTGTTATAATTTGCGTACAAATAATATATATCTTTATGAATATTCTGAATTGTTTATAAATATTATGACTTGTTTTTTTCTTTTCTTTTTCACTGTTTTATATCAACATATAGAGAGGAAAATAATTTGTTAAAATTTATTTTTTCAGTGAATATGTACATTATAATGTTAGCGCTAGTCGGGTTAATTTCTCTTTTGTCGCATCAAAATATTTAATTGTATAGAATATTTTCTACTTTCGCACCCTTTCTGAAAATGCATATGGACATCTACGTAGAAACCTTCATTTGGAAAGGGGCACTGAAGGTTTCAATTGTGCTGATCTTTAGGAACCAATTCATCCGTCAATCATTTCGGGATTAAACTTGCTCTAATGAATTTTCTCAATATGCTCAATAATGACATCACACCTATCCCTTCGAAAACTGTGATGTGAATGCAATCTTAATCTCATCTTCAGTAATAGCAGCCAATTCTTTAAAATGCTGACAAATAGTGTTAGTAAATCAACGTAATTTACACTTCTCTGACAGCCAAGAAAGTTCTGTACAGATGAAAAAATGTATTACATCCAGGTAGGTCAATTGAAGGATAAGATTTTTTACCATAATACATATCTTGAAACGAAATATTCTATGTGCTTATCTCAAAACCCTGATATTATGGAAAAATGCAGATTATAGATTCGAAATAAGCGTATTCCTTAAAGTTCAATGCAGTGTCATTTATCTTTTATCAACAGGAATTCGAATTGTAGGTATATCTTTGTCAGTACTATATTTAATCTTGGTAAAGGTGTTATTCTCATTTTGATTGGCTAATTAATGCATGAGGTATCTGAAAAAACAAATATCTATATAAGATGAAGAAAAATCACATATTTAAATTTGTCTAAATATCTTTAGATTTAATTTTTAAAATGTCCATATTTCCTCTTCAATTATGATTATTTTAATTATTGATTGTTCATCAATTTTCTTTCGTCTTTTCCGAGATTCCGATTGAATGAGTAAAAGGTTTTATTAAACTCACTAATATCCTAGTGTTAAATATTTTATTAATTCTTATGCATATTTCATTTACTTTCTTCATTTTGCTTTTTCTGTTTTTATATTTCATTAATCTATTATTAAATGTCACATTGTATAATATTATATTAGTTGAAAAATGTGTCCTATGTTCAGTTGTTACTTGATCTCTCCTTGTTACGCCTATCCTGACGAAACGAGTATCCTTACTGGTATCAATTCATTGATATCTCGATTTCATTTCCCTTATATCTTCATCTAATGTTTATTTTATTGCCGTTTTACCTACGTCTATATCACTCTTCCGTATTTCTTTCATCTGTAACTGCTCGCATTATACATGTTTCTCAAATTCCTTACTTTCGCAACATTTTATTTTCACTTTTCATTCTTTCTACCTATATCTATATCTCAACATATCTGAATATTAATTTCTATCTATTATTCTCCACTCTTCTTTTGGCACGATGGTGTAATGGATAGCGGCTCGGATTGAGGAATTGGGAAGCCAAATTCGAATTCCAGTAGAGTTCATTACATTTATTTAGGTGCTAATACCCTTGGGAATCGTATGAATCTTCTCCTCACCTCAGCTCTGGGTAAATAGCAGGAAAGACCAGGATCTATAGTCTTGGACGGCAACTGGTTACCGCTGAACGAAATTACAACCTACTACGGGAAAAAATCTGCCCCGTCAGTCATGTATCGAAAGATACCTGATCGCCTATGTGTGTATCACGCATGGCACATAACTGACTGACTTCCTTCGTTTCTTCTTTGACCCATTATTCAAAACATTTACTATGTTTTTATTCTATTCTATTCCTGTAATTACAATATTGAAATGACTAGAAAGAAGTGATGAAGATTACAAACAATTAAATAAACTAAGCAACAGGTAAAATAATAGTTGAACCTATTTAAGAGAAGATTTCGCAGGCTCTTTCAGAATGGTAAATGGGGTCACACGTAATGATTCTACTTCATTCATGCCAACTTTAAAGAGAAAAACAACAAATTTCCATCCAGCATCATTATTACAGATTTCTCTCCACACAAGATATGTTTGCCAGCAATTCTCGTTTATTGGCATGCCAGTTGTTTTTCCTTTTGTATAAGGATATGCGTTTCTTTTTTCCTGTAGTGTTAAAGAAAAAAGGTATATTAAGAAACTATTATATGTTAATACCTGGTGACTTGAAACTAGCTTTTCTGAATCAATTCATTTTGTATTACTTACCCTATGTAATTCAATTATCTTCTCACCTTAAAGACTTATATAATAATGAAAATTATCCTTCTGCACTATATACCGAAAAGTATATATATGTGTGTGTGTGTGTTTGTGTGTGTGTATGACAATATATATGTTCCTAATATGGATGACAATATATATATATATATATATATATATATATATATATATATATATATATTAGTGCCTGTGTCTATACAAGCGAATAGACGCAGGTATACGCAGTCACAAAAATTAAACGACTATTTATGCCAGTCAATCACGACTATTTATGCCAGTTATATCACATCACACTAACTGAACTCTATAAAATGTTACCAATAACTACATAATATAATATCGACAATTTTGAGTATTAATAAGGAATGTTTAGCCAGCATCTATTCAGACAAACAAGTTTGATTAAAATGAACCATATTTGTATAATATTTTTCCAATTTTCGGATGCGTTGAGACCTGTGCTCGAAGTTGTGGATAAAATATCCGAAGGTAATATTTTGTTATTTTTTCTCATCTATCGCAGACATTATCAAGTTGTCTGTGTGGTAGTTAGCATTCTTTTGCCTACATCCTTTGTCTTCATCCTAATATTTTTGGGAAGCTGGATGTTTGAGATGGTAATGTGGGAAGGAGGTTGCACAAAAGTATGCAGTATTATTTATTTATGCACTTCAAAATAATATTTCATGTGTTGAATGATATTTTATTTGAAGTAGGCAGTTTATTTTGAATAATAATCTTATCAAGAATTTTAGTCTTTCCATGAATTGGTTGTTGTAGAATATTTTAGTATTATCTACTAATGTTTTTCTGGTGCTCATAGTTATATTTTAGTCGTTCGTGTTGTTCTGGTCGATGTGTGCAAGGAATGCATTGGGTTTCTACAGGTGACTATTCAATCTGCGAGCGAGAGTGGTGTATGAGTGCTCAATGTAAGCAGGTTGTTTTTGATTATTAATTTTGGATATGCAATCACCCAAGGTAGGAGGCATGAGAATTCATAGAAAACATTATTTTTGCATAATGGAGATTTCTGAGTTCGAGGATGTTGCTAAAAATTACATTAGAGATTTTAAACATTTTTATAGCACGTGATAAATTTTAGGGATTTTTAGGACTAGTTTTTGTGGTCTCGTTCACAGTAGCCGTTACACATGATGTTACGCTAAACGATTTCAAATTTCCAGCGACCCAAGCGAATTCCAGGATGTAGACAAATGACGTAAACAAAGGAATTCTTACTACTACACAAACACCGCATTGTTCTTGTTAATGGCTGTGATCGTTGAAAGAACTTTAGAAAAAACAAAATAAGAACTTCGATCAGTTATTCATATAAATATAACTCGAATGAGAATCAGTGCGGAAATTGGATGAGGACAGTGTGTTAAAAACACAAAAACAGAATGATATCAGACGGAACAATACAAATGCGGAATGACATAGAACAGTTATTGAGAGGTTACACATACAAATTTAATTGGACACGGCATGAAGAGTTACCTTAATTACCAGAACAGCCGAAAATACTCGGAAAATGTACTAGAGACATATGGAGAACAAATATATTGGGGATAGGGAATAATCTAATGAAGAATGTATTAAAATTAAATAATTAAAAACTTTTGAAATAAAAGAGAAAGCATATAAGTAACTGTTGTGGATTCCGGATGAAATCCGGTATCAAATAATAACAAACGCCAAGAATGAATATAGGAAATAAATGTATTAACGTAGTAATACAAACTGGTAATACAGTTTAGTAGTTCCAGGAATGCGGGTTAGTAGAAAAATATATATATAGTTTTTGGTATCGATGTATCGCTGTATCGCTGTATGACTTCTTACTGAGTCTACGGGCTCGATACTGTGACTCTTGCACCCTCTGACTCTCCAAACGTTCTTCTACCGACCGACTCTACTCTACTACGACCTGTTCGGGTATTCACTGGCAGTAGTATATGTATACCCTGGGTGAGTCCATTTGTGTAAAAAGGGGAGATGCCTCAACACCCCACTCCTTAGATCCCTTTTAACTGAAATTGTCCGGAGTTAATTCTGCCAACTTGAAGCCGTCGCAATGTTTGTTCATGATTGCGGCGAACGTGGAATAGTCCCGATTTTCGTCCTTTACAAGGTTAAGACATTTCCACCTTTTGCGAAATAGTGACGTCTTTGGACTGAAAAGCTCTGTAAGGCATGTAACTGCTTCGTCAAACGATAACTCATTTGTCTTTTTTGGCAAGATGTAATCCACAAATTTTCTGTATTCTTCTTTACCTAATTTTCTGAATAATAGGCGTAGCTTCTTTGCTTCTGTCCAGTTTTGACAGTCTCCGAGAAGTGCAAATTCTTGTCGCCCAGGCTGTTGTGGTGAGAAGAGAGAAACTTTTTTATTTCCGCGTAGGTCCCAATTTCTCGTCACCAAGTTGTTGTGGTCGACAAGGGATAATTTTTCTTTTTTCTTTTTCCTTCCCCGTGTGAGGTCAATATCCTCGTCGCCAAGTTGTTGTGGTCGACAAGAGACAATTTTTTCTTTTCCGTGTGAGTCTGAATTCCTCGTCGCCATATTGTTGTGGATTCCGGGATGAAATCCGGTATCAAATAATAACAAACGCCAAGAATGAATATAGGAAATAAATGTATTAACGAAATAATACAAACTGGTAGTAGAGGTTAGTAGTTCCAGCAATGCGGGATTAGTAGACAAATATATATATAGTCTTTGGTATCGACGTATCGCTGTATGATTTCTTACTGAGTCTACGGGCTCGATACTTTGACTTTTGCACCGTCTGACTGTCCAAACATTCTTCTACCGACCGACACTACTCTACTACTACCTGTTCGGGTATTCACTGGCAGTAGTATATGTATACCCTGGGTGAGTCCATTTGTGTAAAAAGGGGAGCCCCCTCAACAGTAACAAGAAGAGTTTACAGTGAAGGAAAAGTAAATTGCTATCGACACTCGAAGAAAATACATCTGAGTTTAATGTGAGGTTTAAAGAGGAAAAACATGTGTTAAAATTAAAAGTTACTGCATATACTAAATATAAGAGTAACAGGGGCTGAAGGTACGTAAACGTCTCACCAAATTTGATTGAAATGATGGTAGAGCAAAAATAAGGAGGAATTATTAAGACTAATCAAAGAGAAAGAGTTGTAAAGAGCAATAATACTTTTGTAATGAGTGCAAAGGAGAGAAATATTTATTTCCACAAATACATCTCGTAAAAGCCCTTTTGAGAGAGATGTATTTTTGGAAAGCCATATTCGTGATATAACAACCCCATAGTTCACGGACAGGGCGGAATAGCTGAATGGAAAAAGAATAATAAACATGCTTGGTTGTCGCAGAGGATTATAATACTACGTCGAACACTAAATTAGATATATACACATATACACATGTCGCACAGAGAAGTTTATGCAACAAGAAACGTTGTATATTGAAAGGGGAGCCTAACTTTTAATATTTCCCGAAGTGAAAAATTACGGCTGTTTTTCTATGAAATATGTTTTTCCATTAAGACCTACCGCTGTGGGCAAAGGGATGGCCTTCTTCTCTGAGCTCTACATCATGATTGCCTTCGTCAGTCAAACTCTTGATGTCATTCACCGGCCGGGACTATCCCAGCAAAATGGGTTAAAAAGAGTAAAGTTTCGATTTAAAAATGGCATTTACCCCTTTAAAATAACAATTTACTCCTTTAAAAGAACCTGGAATGCCAAGAAATAAGAAGACATATATGGATTTCTTGAAGATACTAATATGACGTTAACGTCTATATATATATATATATATATATATATATATATATATATATATATATATATATATATACGAAAATACAAAAGTAAATATAAACGATGGTACTAGTTAATGGACTTGAAATAATTTTAGGTATCCGGAATATAGATATTCTCAAGCACACTTCATAAGGAGTTTCAAACGATGTAGAAAATAAAGATAACCTTACATCAGTAGGCATACTCTACGAAACATAATGTAAGCATTCCCCCAACATATATTGACGAAAGATTTATAAATGTAACGAATAATATGTGAACGTGAATGGGGATTAAAATTTAACAAATCGCACATGTTTGCCATTCGTGATCATAATTTTGACATGGGAAATGAATACGATACATTGAAAGCGTCATAATTAAGACTGGCTATTTCAGTTTATCACTTTAATCTTATGAAATTCATATTGAAACAATGTACGATGCATAAACCAGGAGATAAAAATGTATTGCATTATTCAGAATTTGCTTTCAATAAAGATGAACCTGAAGTGCTCGGCTGCTTGAAAAGAATGATGCAGATTTTGCTCATGTGAAATCAAATTAGTTTTTGATAATGAGGCCAGTTCCTCAGGGAAACATGACAGCGCAGATGTTGTTTTATATTTTACTATCACTCTATCTCTTTCTCTCTTTCTCTTTCTCTCCCTCTCTCTCACACCCAAACACACACACACGCACGCATGTATATATATATATATATATATATATATATATATATATATATATATATATATATATATATATATTATATATTTAAAAAAAGCTATGAAACTTATACCATGGAAATATTCTACTTCCTAACAACCACGATAAATACATAAACCTATGAACTCACATATTACCGGATGATCAAAAGTAATTTTTAAATCTATGACCAAATTCCCATCTTCAACCTAAATTCGACCTTCTCACAAAGAAGACTGAAATTGAAATCTTACATCAATCATTATGTCAACTGGAAAAGGACAAATTGATAATACTCCATCCAAACCTCAAAGATCTTCTCAGGGTAGAAGGTCTAAGAGATTATATTCCACGTAATAGAAACAACAACGTTCCAACAAAACTCAAAATTGCTGCTAGAGAATTTTTAAAAACAACCTAAATATATTCATCAGAAAAGTTAATAAATCCAATATTTACGTAATTTTGGATAAATTAGATTATCACAAAAAACCTCAGCATCTCATTGATGATCGTTCTAAACTTACTAAATTGAATAAGAACACCACTGAACCTCTAAAGAAATATGTTAATAAACTTATAACATCCAACAATGCTGTTGTAGTATCCTTAAAAATAAACAACAATTATTGGAGATTACCAACCTGGCTACTTTTAGGGTAATGTTAAAATACCCAAGCCGGGATACCTTTACGACCTATTAATTCTTAGATTCCAACATGCATATACCAACTACCAAATTTCACGATGATATTATTACCCCATATCCCCCTACTAACTATAGCATTAAATCTACCCATGAATTCCTCCAAAAACGTAAAAGCACAACATTAAAAACAAACCACGACATTCTTACGCTATTTGACGTAGATAATTTATTTACTAATGTTCCCGTCTCTGAAACTATTGATATTATCATTAATTCGGTGTATAAAAATAATTTAATTCCACCTATTTCAATCCAACCCAATATGTTAGGAAAATTATTGCTCGCTTGCACCACTAGAGTACCTTTTTATAGCCAGAATGGTACTATTTACACCCAAACTGATGGAGTAAGTATGGGAAACCCTCTCGGGCCGTGCTTCTCCAATTATTATATGTCCCATGTTGAAAACAAGGTTTTTACTAAAGTTATGAAACCTGAAATATATGTTCGTTATGTAGACGATATTTTTATTTTGGCTGAAAACAAGAAATAGAAAATCTGAAAGCTACATTTCAACAAAATTCCGTCCTAAATTTTACTAATAAACTTAGTGAAGAAAATAAACTTCCTTTCTTAGATGTTCTCGTTGATTTTATTAATACTACTTTTAAAACTTCTGTTTATAAAAAAACTACTAGTAAATACTCTTGCCATCTTAATTTCTCTAGTGAATGCCCTCTTAGATATAAAACAGGTGTTATTAAAATTTTCCTCACGAGAGAGCACGAGAACTCATCCTCTCGAACGCTTTTCTTTAAAGAATTAAAAAATGTAAAACAAACGCTGATTAATAACGGATTTCCTAATTAATTGTTGGATTTCTACATTAGGCGTTTCTTGTCTAAGGTAGCTAATAGCAACTGCGAGAATAGAAACATAAACAATAATATTAATATTTTTTATAAAAAATCATATGAAAGAAAATTATAAACAGGATGAATGCAGAATTAAGATTATAAAAAATGCATAACACCAGTTGACAATAGCAAAATATTAGATTAATTATTTATTATAAAAAAATTAAAAATTAAAAATTAAATATTATAGATAAAAATAATAATTCACTTCTTAGAACAAAAATTAAAGAGGGCAAATATTATTTACGAATTTAAATGCCCATTAAGGAACTATATTCCTCATCAATCAAATTTCGTAAATAATTATATAGGCCACACGACAACATGTTTGAAACGCAGACTAACTCTACACCTTTCTGAAATTAGCTCAATTAGATCTCATTTAAATATTCATGGAGACATACCGGACACTATTCGGAAGATACTTGTCGACAACACTAATATAATAGCATCATCTACATGCAAAAAAGGCTAAAAATAATGGAAGCCTTATTAATAAAAACAAACAAACATTGAAAAATATAAACTTTGAACACGGATATAATATCTTGAAACCAAAAAAATGAAAACATTTTATAAAATATACATACAACAAAATATTTCTAATTTTAACAGTTAAAATATAATCCTTGAAAATGGCTAATGTTTAGCCGAAAGCTCTCGGATAAAAAAGGACATTCGGACAGTTTTTATATAATTTATCATCCGAAAAGAAAACAAAAAATTAGATCGCATGAGAAATTGTATAAAAAACTAAATAAAAGCACCGTGTCTATCGTTTTTAATGAAATCTGCATGAAAGAATTGCTGCCTAAACACACAAATATATATATATATATATATATATATATATATATATATATATATATATATATATATATGTATGTATGTATGTATAATATCGCCATTTATATTTACACAAGCTCTCTCCCACATACTGATTGTTTTTTCCCATTTTTGGCCGAGCTTACGGGCTCAGAGAAACCCACTTTAAACTCGGCCTTGTTCCACATACTTTCCTCGTGGGGGGACTGTTAAATATCGGAACGAGTCAAGACACAACGAGTCAAGACAATATTAGTTCACTCTAAATCACACTGACAGTCATACTAACACCTTCAACTTCTTGTATTATATTTCTGTTGTAATATATTTTTGTTATTTTCTACTCTTTTGCTCGTGTTGTTCTTCCTTGGTCCTAACCTTGGATATTAACCGTGGCGCGAGGATATTGGACCATAAGAGTGCTAAATTCTAAAATAGTATACTGAGGAAACTTCAGAAACAAACTTAAGGATTAAGGTCGCACCGGCAATATTTCAACAAATAATGGATACTGTGGTAGGCGGACTTGATTTCACGATTGCATACCTGGATGACATACTGATAAATAGCAAAAATATTGAACAACACTGGGAACACGTTCAAGAGGTTTTCAGGAGAATACAAAACTATGGTTTCCAGGTAAGAGAAAACAAATACGATTTCTTTATAAAGGAAATAAAATATCTGGGCCATATCATCGATGAAGACGGAAGACGGTCAGACCCAGAAAGTGTAACGGCAATAAAAAAAAATGCCAGCTCCAAAAAACGTAGCCGAATTACAAAGCTTCTTAGGCTTAGTGAATTTTTACCAAGAATTCATTCCAAACATGCATAAATTACGCGCACCACTAAACGAAATGTTGTAAAAGGAAAAGGTTTGGGAGTGGACAGATGAATGCCAGAAAACGTTTGACAAAATAATTAAGATGCTAACCGCGGATCTATTTTTAGCACACTATGACCCAAAATTAGAAATAATAGTCGCAAGTGACGCGAGTGCCTATGGAATTGGGGCATGTATACTGCATAAAATACCGGATGGGACAATAAAACTCATCGCGCATGCTTCAAGAAATCTTGCCCAGCAGAATGAAATTACTCATAAATCGAAAAAAAGCGCTGGAGATTATTTTTGCAGTTACAAGGTTTCATAGATATATTTACGGTAGATTTTTTACTTTACAGATGGACCACAAGCCGTTATTAACAATATTTGGATCGAAGAAAGGTCTACCTGTTTACACTGCTAATAGGTTGCTAAGATGGGCTACAATTTTACTGAACTACAATTTCAAATTGGAGTATCTTCCAGTAAATAAAATTGGACATGCAGATTGTCTCTCGAGACTAATACCTAAGGAAACAGAGCCATTGGATGATTCCGTAATTGCAGCCCTATGTCATGAAAAAGATATCAGGACATCACTATGTAGTACGGTTCGAATCCTCCACGTCACACTACAAGAGATAAGAAACGAAGCAGTAAATGTTGAATTCATAAAAGAAATAAAAACAAAAATTGCAGAAAAAAATAAAGATGTATCAGACAGTTTTTCGTCATGTCGACAATGTACTACTATATAAGGAAAGGTTTGTAATTTCGAAAACAATACAAAGGCGAATACTAAAGAACTTCCACATGGGCCATCCAGGAAAGAACAGAATGAAATCGTTAATGCGAAGTTACGTATATTGGCAAAACATGGATCAAGACATTACACATATGGTGGAAAAATGCAAGGGTTTTTTCTTAGCAGCAAAAAGCACCGCAGGTCATCCATAAGCCACGGCCAGTGACAGATCGACCGTGGTCAAGAATCCATGTAGACTTCGCAGTTCCACTCGATGGTTTCTACTATTTGATCATATTAGACAGTTATAGCAAATGGCCAGAAGTGATTCGTTGCAGAAAACCTACTTCTGAGACTACCATAAATTGCCTCCACGAGCTGTTTGCTCGTTTCAGAGTGGTTGATTGTCTAGTCACCGATAATTGGACACAATTCATATCTGCGGACTTTCAAGAATTTTGTGAAACTTTTCAAGTTAAACATATCAGATCCCCGCCATATCACCCAAGATCAAATGGGAAAGCGGAGAGATTTGTAGAAACACTCAAAAGAGCGTTAAGGAAAGCATATGACGTGCCAACAGAAAAGGCGTTGCAACAATTTTTACAAGTATATCGAATTACACCAAACAGTGCAACGCCATCGGCATTATCACCCGCGGAAGTGATGTTCGCCCGAAAAATTAGATCAATATTTGACAAATTGCTACCAAAACAAACAAAACAAATACCAATGTCGTGCGTACAAAAAATAATATTCTACCCAGGAGGGAAAGTTTTTTTCAAAACGTATAAAAACAATACATCCTACTGGGAGCAAGGTACAATTGAAAAAAACATCGGGAACATGGTTTACATAATACAGGGCCCGGAATTCTCACATAAAAGACATGTAAATCAAATAAGATGCTGTTAGTTGATTCTAACGGTACACCTCAGGAAGAAGAAGTGATGGATACCATATTCGACACATTTGATATGCAAAGGCCGCAAACAATGTCTGAACCACGAAAATCGACCAGGAAAAGAAAAGTCACAGAGCATTTGATAATAAATCCAAAGAGAAAAAATACTAAAGACCCCTGCGAAGGGGAGTGTTATGGGAACTTACCTATAACGATAATAGACTCTGCCTGACTCTGTAAATACTGCGCCTCTCTGAGAGATAGGAGAGGAACGAGTCGAGCCGCAGTCTCTGACAGTGCGCGACTCTTGTCGAACTCTCTGCTTTGGTAGCGAGGAACCCGGACGAGGCTTTGCCGCAGGGCAAAGTGTCGTCCGGGGAGGTAGACAGTCCCTAAATCCGTTTATACGGGTTCTAAATGGGCATATTTTGGCTGAGCCTACGGGCTCGGGGAGCCCACATTAAACCGGCCTTGTGCCACATTCAACCCACGTGGGAGGGTTGTTAAATATCGAGGAACGAGTCGAGACCTAACGAGTCAAGACAATATTAGTTCACTCTAAACCAGACTGACAGTTAATACTAACACCTTCAACTTCTTGTATTATATTTCTGTTGCAATATATCTGTTATTTTCTACTCTTCTGTTCGTGTTGTTCTTTCTTGGTCCTAAACTTGGATCATAACTGTGTTGCGAGGATATTGGACCATAACACTTATTATCATAAATAATTTCATATTTTCTCTTTTTTATTGATGTTCAAGGAATAGGTGCTGAAACATGCTCGTTTTGACCCAGTTCCTTAAAATCTAACACAAATAATTTTTTTTTTACATTTTTCATATCTCTCTCTCCTTGTTTTTATTTTTACCTATTTCAGTATTTGTCTCTCTCTCTCTCTCTCTCTCTATATATATATATATATATATATATATATATATATATATATATCTTTGTCTCTCTCTCTGTCTTTTTTATTCCTCTGTCTTTCTCTTTGTCTCACTCTCTTTGTATCAATCTCTGTGTTTTTTCATCTCTCTCTGTAATTCTCTTTGTCTCTCTCTGTATTTCTCTGTATCTCTCTTTGTCTTTTTTACTCTATCTCTCTCTTATATTTAGTCTATATCTCTACCCAACAACATACCATACGTTTTGTTCCTGATGAGAAGCATAAAATCCTTGGACACTAATATTTTGTCATTAAACATTTCAAATTCTCAAGTTACATTATTTATTGTATCGCTTCTCCTTTCAATATATAGTATCTTGACGATGCAACGCTGGGAGGATCTGTCGAGACCGTAGCTGCTGACCTCCGACGAGTTATTCCTGCTTTATCGTTGCTTGGACTTTAGATTAACTCGTCCAAGTCAGAGATAATAAACTTGAATTATAGTGCAGGTGATTTCGAGAGTGCTATCCGGGATATCAGACTCATCCTTGAGGATATAAAAATAACACCTAAGGAGGAATTACACATTCTTTGTTCTCCAGTCTTTCCAATGGCCATTCGAGAGTGTTTGGATAGTAAACATGTCATTCTAACAAGAATGACTGAGAAATTGCATCTAATTGATGCACATCCAGCCCTCTTCCTCCTGAAGAACAGTTTTTCGCTACCCTGTTTCCTCTACACTCTCCGAAGTGCCCCTTGCTATCTCGAACAGGATTTCTTAAATTAGATAGATATCACAGTTGAGAGATGCGCGGAGCTAATTTGCAACGTCAATTTCGACGACATAGGCTGGAGGCAGGCAAAGCTCCCTTTGAGTTTCGGAGGCCTGGGCCTTCGATCAGCGGTAGATTTGGCCCTTCAGCATATCTTTCTTCACTTTCGTCCAGTCGCGAATTAATTGATGAGATACTCAGTGGATTGTCTCAGTGTTTCTCGGATAGTTCTTTCGGACAAGCTTGAAGCGTCTAGACCCAAGAATTACTTTCTATCCCACTAGACACATAAAAAACAAAAAATCTGGGATAAAATAAAATGCGAGGCCAATTTTACTAATTTGAGTCTACTATCTGCTTCACAACCGAGTAGTGGCGCCTGGCTCAACGCAGTGCCCTCTTCATCTACCGGTACCCTTCTAGATGATGAGTGCACTGGGGTCGGAGTCGCGATCCGTCTTGTACTCAAATTATGTGAGCTTCACAGATGCAGATGTGGAGCCTCCATCGATGAGTTTGGTTTGCATTCTCTCTCCTGTCGTCGTAGTGCCGACCGCTTTCCACGGCATGCTGCAATTAACGACACCATCAAAAGAGGTTTGGATCCAGCTGGGTTCCCTTCCCAAATCGAACCCGTAGGCCTCGACCGTGGTGATGGAAAGCGGCCGGATGGCATTACCATCTTCCCTTTTAAAATGGGTAAGTCGTTGCTTTGGGATGCGACTTGTGCGGATACATTTTCGGCTGGTAATTTGATTAGGTCTGCAGTTGAGCCGGGGTTCGTCGCCCGAGACGCAGAGATTAAAAAAAGCTAAATATTCTTCTCTTGCTGACAGATTTTTTTTACTCCTGTGGCAGTGGAGACTTCAGGGGTTATTGGCCCTCGTTCGATGGCGTTCCTTCGGAGGATTGTCGCGATTATGTCTCGATTAAGGAACGAGCCTCGCGAAACGGAGTGGCTCTTGCAGCGTGTCTCACTGGCGACAGTTCGAGGTAATACTTTCTCCATCATAGCGGCTGGCAGAGGATAGAAAAATTGTTTTAGTTACGTTGTTTTGGAATTGTCATCATTGGTCGATTGAACTTGCTTTGTTTCAATGACTTTTGTTTTGTTATTATTAGTTAATTTACTGTATTTCATCTATACTAAATTACTGAAACCTTATCTGTGTGCTTAAATTATAATGCGATTTTCAAACGATTACCTTCATTTTTGCAAAAGGAAAAACACTTTATTGAAACAATTATCAAAGATCATTAACTGAAATGCCTTGCTAGCAATATTAATACAGTTGTTTTCAATTCATAATCTACAAAATGGAATTATATTGCAAGCCGAGTACTTTGATCCCCCTTTTTTGCTGCTGATGTTACTAATCATAAATTCTACCTTTTGTGATAGGTGGTTCCCTGCACTTTAATGTATCTGTTTATTCTAACAATTCTTCATCCAAACCGCCATTGTCTTCATGGATTCGTTGCATGAGGGAAAAAAGAAAAGGATATAAATAATCACTTCATACTGAGTCATTATTTTGTTTCTTTCGGTATATCTTGACATGAAGATTTCTTTATCTCTGCATATTTCTGATTACTTTTACGTTCTTGTCCATTGTCTCTTTATACACACCTAGTTTTCCTTCATATGCTTCCCTTTACTCTTAGCCATACCGATAATAAAATAACTTAAAGTATATAAAATTCCATTCAATCTACGAACAAACAATAAATATATTTCACAAGTAATTATATAAAGAAACGACACTACACAACAGGCTGACACGTGAAGACGTAATACATGTAAAGACCGACATGACATCCCTCAGCCAGTGAAAACCGGCGATACTCGAAAGCTACAACAGAAAACAAGTTCATACAAATAGACTCAGTCCTATCAGAAAAAGAAAAACAAAATGGCTTAACGGAAACACACAAAAGACAATTGCCACATGTTGATATGTTCCTTGCAAACCGTAACAATTTCCGAAACAGTAAAAATTACATCTACGAAGAACTTTAGTTACTCTTTAACAAAGCTTGTCTAAAGATGAACATTTTGACTACACAGCCATGCAGGTGCAATTTAATTAAAAGTCGCCATTTATATTTTACATTATATTATAATAACATGCGCATTGTTTATTTTTGATTTTGTCAACTGAATAGTATAGTAGGATCAGTTAGGAATTGTCGGTGAGAAAAGGAGTACCATGACGCTATTCACTCCGCCAAACATTTGGAAACGTCATGCTGCACAGCTTGGTATACGCGGAGGAAGCCCCAGTATGAACCTTTCAGAGTGTGTGGGTGTCAATCTGAGGATAGTGGAAAGCATGCCGTTTCCAAATGTCTGTATGAGTTTGATGGTGATTACGAAGGTTTTTGGTGCGGTCCCTATTGATGGCAACGATATGGCTCCATTCATCTACCCACAGTGCAGACTCAACACAAAAGTCTTCATCAATCGCTTGAAGAGTTATTTCTATCCGGGATCAAGAGAGGCGTTGCTGGAAGACTCTATGTCTGGCCATAGGACTCTAACTCATGTCACACAAGCAAGAGAAACCAGTGATGGCTGTCAGACAATTTCTGTGACCACATCACCCCTTATACCTGGCCACCTAATTCCTAAATCTTCAATCCTCTTTGAGCGAAAGACCAACAAACCTCCTTGCAACTCCAAAGATGAACTGAAGGCAAGGATTATGGCATCATTCATCAACTTAAACAAGGTGACCTTCCAGAAGTGATGCAGGTGATTACGAAGTCGTCTGGAGGACCTGATTGAAGTCAATGTCGATCTTATTGAATAAATTTGCTCTTTAGTATTTCAAGATATTTTTGTGTAATTATGTAAATATATCTGCTAAAATGTGATGTCAGTTTTATTTAATTTTTTCCGTAATTTAGACGACAATTTATCCATCGCACTCTGTACACACACAGACACGCATGCGCGCGCACACACGCACACACACACACACACACACACACACACACACATATATATATATGTATATATATATATATATATATATATATATATATATATATATATATATATATATATATATATATATATATATATAAACGTAAATGAATGTAACGGACTCGACTGGCCTATGACTCCTCAACCCGAACGGCCCTCAATTACAACGCGTCCCTTCCCTGCAAAGCACGTTTCCGTCCACCAGTTAAGTAAATTGCACGAGAGCTATGAGTGGCAACTGGTCTACTAGAAGGAAAACTCTGAATTGAAAACCTGATGAGTATCCGCCTCTTCCAAAAAGCATTTAAAATTTTAATCAAATCATATATGCCAATAGTCTGGCTGTTCGGTTTGATGAACTGACCTGCGGCTTCCTCATATGTCGGGGGAATCCTCCATAAATATAGCATGGACACCGGAAAAGTAGACGAGATATATAAGAGAGAGAAGTTAAGGAAGTTATAAAGAAATGAATAGTTATCCAGCTGAATATATATATATATATATATATATATATATATATATATATATATATATATATATATATATATATGTGTGTGTGTGTGTGTGTGCGTGTGTGCGTGCGTATGTGTATTTGCGTTTTGAAAACTGGGTATATAATCCCGAGAAAGTTTCAAATTATTGACAATTTAAAAATGTTCATGAAATGCATAGTCAGATATATTTCGAAACATATTTCCATGAAAGTTTTACAATTGTATATATATATATATATATATATATATATATATATATATAATGTGGACATTGCATTCATCACCCAGTGGCGTCAGTCTGTTTCATACTTATACTCAACCCGCAGATTGCGTATAATCACTTTTATATTTACATACTCTCTCTCCCTGATATTAAGCACTTTAATCCTTCAAACTATATTTATCGTTTATTCGTTTAATACTATTCAACAGTTTCTATGTTAGAAACGGTAGTGGATTCCTCAAATGAGCAGGGGAAATGTCAGATACCATTCTCTGATATTATGAAGAAAAATACATTTAATACAAATAACAAAAAGACTATACAATATTTCTCTATCGTAATTATGCAACACCGTAATTGAAATGTATCATTTTTTTTATAAAGAAGACATGAAAAAATAAATTTTTGGAAATTATTTTTTTTTTAATTTTAGGTAGAGCACGTATGATATCCGGTATTGAATAAAAAAAAAATTCCCGGATTATAGCAGGAAACCCATTTCTTTTGAATACAAGTATCTCATATTTGAGTTCACTTATTTCAAACTGAAAGTTTTGATGAGTAATAGCTTTTGAATGTTACCTTATAAAAATTGCTTTGGTATTTGACAAGTCCTCTCAATTTAAGTGGTAATTTTCCGCGGAGAAAGAAACCATTTGCTGCAGATTTAATATTCAAGAGTGTGTGTCAAAATGTCACAATGAAATTCTTCAGCTAGTTAGTTAATGCCACACACGTTATTCAGAAGATGATCATATTACCTGTAAACGTCAAATTTATGGCGCCAAAAAGTAAAAAAAAAACATTCTAAGCCTTCTTTGTCGTCATAGCCGTTTATTTTTTCTTAAGAGTTCCCAGTTGTACATCTCCCGGTTATTTTTATTTAATTTGTCTGACATCTGGCGTTTGGGCTTTCCGGTTTTCTTTTTAGCAGTGTCGATTGAAATATTTAGTAATGTTTTTCACTATTTTGTTTTTGTTTTCGAAAATAATCTAGCCTTTATTCTAAGGCATACAAAGAACATTTACAATGGAGGGGAGAAACAAATTAGAATTGATCCTTGTCAGTTTTCAATGCTAACAATTATTGTTTTGAACTTGATAACTTTCTTAAAAGTTTCAAGAAAAAGTTTCTATCTATGGAGGAAGATTTACTTTCACGCTATGCCAAAACACCCTTCTCGTATTTGCGTAATTTGTACATACATTGAGATATAAATATATGTCATACCAAAAACTTTAAAAATGGCTTGCACCTGATTATCTATGTATCTACATATATATATATATATATATATATATATATATATATATATATATATATATATATATATATATATATCAAATACAGAATGAGTCAACGTGCATAAATAAATCTCTTGTCATAACCATGAATGTTACAGAAAGATCTAAAAAAATGTTACAGGCAGATCTAAAAGAAAATCTTTATGGACAGATCTGAAAAACACATGAACACACATATGTGGTTGTTTTTTGCCTTCATCTACTTACTAACGGAAAAAGTAACAAATGATAAATATTCTTTATGTATTTGCTAATGTCTGTCAGATCGCTAATCGAGGAGTCTAGACAAAAAACTTTTTTTCATAGTTCAACATAACAAGAGTGCAACAGAAAGCATTATTTGTTAATAAAACGAACAAAGTAAGTCATCACATCATAATTAATATCATTAAACAAAATCTTAATTAAATTACAATATTATGGTAACATCTTAACATACATAATATTTTATAGATTAAAAATAGATTAAACATAAGAAATATAGTTTTCTAAAAATATGTTTAAATGCCTCAAAAATTATTACCCTGCCGAAGTACCTTATTCTAATTTTCTGATATTTTTTCTAAGCTATCGTTATAATCCTGTTATTATTTTTCGTGATGTCGCCAAGATAGCAATTGAGCAGTGTTGTAATTCAGAAACTAACGATATAACAAAATGACCTATTGCAGAATGTTATTAAAGAATATATGTAAGCGGCTTTTTTTTTTATAGAATTTACAGAAATGCACAGATGAACATATATGTCGTGAGTGAAACTGAATGGGCGTCTTATTCCTAAGAGTGTGTTCGTAACTTTTTTTACTGGAGTTTAAAGGAGCATACAAAACAGACGCTAAATTCTTAAGACCAAGGAAAATTGAGAAAATATTTACAATTAACTAATTTATAGTTTAAATGTTAAAATTAGTGAAGCGAGGTAATTTTCTAACAGACATTTATTACACAGATTCGCGTTTTGGCACACACACACACTAACACACACACACGCACGCACACACGCGCGCACGCACGGATACACACACACACAAATACACACACACACACACACACACATATATATATATATATATATATATATATATATAATGAGTACAGACGACCCTTAAAAATCCATTTGCTTATAATTTATTTCATGAATATACAATTAATCATTTGTCAGTTTTCAATGCTAACAATTATTGTTTTGTACTTGATAACTTTCTTAAAAGTTTCAAAAAAACGTTTCTATCTATGGAGGAAGATTTACTTTCGATTTTTTTGTTTTTTAATAAATGGAATCAATGATGAAAGGAAAAGCGTGAGGAAAAAGTAAAAAACAAAAGAAAAATAATTAACATTAAAGAGGAAGATAGAAAAATAATAATTTCAATAGAAAGTTTTAAACAAATTTGGAGGGAAAGAGAGAGAGAAAGAGAGAGGGGATAGAGCAGGAGAGAAGATGAGAGGGTGGGTAAAAAAAGGAGAAGAAAGAAGGAAGAATTAAAAATAAGCCGATGGGTGGCCTAGAATTGTTTTGTTTTTTTTCTTTAAGGACTGAACAATTTAAAATACAGGGTAAGGAAGAGAAGAGAGTTATCAGATTTAAAAACATATACATTGAATTTTCTGATATCCATGTCCTTTTCGACATCAAAATAATCATCATCGTATTATAATCATCACAATTTCAAATTAATATGAATATCAGACAATTCAATGTATCTATTTTAATCACTCTCTTCCTTACATTTGTATTTTAACTTGTTCAGTCCTTAAAGAAAAAATCATTTCTAGGTCACACTATCGTCAGATATATCCAATTGTTCCTTTTTTCCTTACTTTCCTTTCCCTCCCTCTTTCACTCTGTCTTTATCTCCCCCTACCACTCACTTCCTCCTGGTTCCCTTTCTCGCTTCCAGCCAAATTTTTGTAAAGACTTATATTGAATTAATTTTTCTTTCATCCTCTTTAATATTAAAATTGTTATCTTTTCTTTTTTTCTTTTTCTTCTCCTTTTGCCTTTCGTCTGGATAAATTGAGCCAATTTATAATAAAAACTTCGGTCGGAAAACATGAATATTTGTATATTCATAAAATAATTTATAAGTGAATATGTACTCATTATTACTTACACTGAGCTATCTTTGGATTAATCTCCTCCATGGAATTATCCCTACTAATTATCAATTGATATATATATATATATATATATATATATATATATATATATATATATATATATATATATATATATATATATATATATATATATATATATATGTATTCAAATCTTATTTTTAGTGGGTATATGTATTCTATGAGACGCCCGGTTATTAAAAAATGTTTACTTCGAAAGCCGATTGGTTAATTGAGAAAAAATTAAATATAGAATATATACCCCACGGCAGGTTTCACAACGGTGTATTATATTAGGCATAAACTATTTATTATAATATTTACGATCTAAGCATAGTGACAGGTTTACACCTATTCTTTGTTAAATTCTTTCCAATTTATCCTTATAAGACATGTTTACATATTTTCTTTTCAATTTATCACCCACCTCTTTAAATCTGCTGCAGTATTTCTTGCATTAGTTGATCTTAATTTAAATATATCAGTCCAATATTATACGGACATTATATAGGAATTTTTCTGTTTGTTTACGAGTCTAAAATCTTATGTATAATATTAACACATTAGATGTGAAACTTAATAATCTTGCATGCCCATCATTGTACAAGATAAAATGAATATTTATTACCAAATATTTACTTTCAGATTAATATCCACTTATTGCGATAGGAAATGTCTAGTCAATTTCACATAATAAAATTTATGTTTTTGTAAGGCAATGTTCTTTGAGATTATAGAATATATTCGAATAAATACTATGATGAGCATTCTAAGATAAAAGTAAATAAAACACGCAGACCAAATGTTGCATAAAAATCTAAATAAAAGTAATTCAAATCAAAAGGAAACGGCAGATTTTGATATTTATCTGTTTAATTATAAATCGATTGAAAATATTTATCAAAATCACTTTTTAAATGCCATTTTTAGAGCCAGAAATGCCTTCCATGTTTACACCCCATAAATGCCTCTCACCTAATGATAACTTAAGAGAATAAGCCAAGTTTTAACCGTATGAATTTTATGCGTCCAGCTAGTTATTATTTTATTATTATTATTATTATTATTATTATTATTATTATTATTATTATTATTATTATTATTAATAATAATAATAATAATAATAATAATAATAATAATAATAATAATATCATTATTATTTCATTTCATTTCATTTATGATGTATACACATTTCATTCCGGGTCCCAACCAGTGATCTAAGGTCAGAAATGGCTTCATACATTTTACAGTGACCATCTTTGTAAAAAGAAAACAAACCTAAGATCAAATATATTTTACATAGATAAAGCACTTCATAATGTGTGAGCATAGGGTTTTTTTTCTTCTTAATTAAAGATACCAGTATAGTACTCATATCTATGCTACATCTACTGAGCTGATTGTTAGAACCTGCCATATGTTCTGATTCAATCAATCGTCTATACTTCAGATTGTTTCCGTGTTTTTATACGTTCTTCAGAGTTTGGTGAAATATTTTATTACATTCACATATTAACATCGCTTCAAGTTTAGATTTTTACGCAATGCTTGGTTTAACGATGGATAACATGCGACAAATTCGTCCAAGGGTGATGTATTCTGTATGCTAGAATTTATTTAGAATAGAATCCGGATCTTTAACGATCACAGATTTTCTGAGGCTTTTATGATATTCTTCTGATATAATCTATCAAACTGTGGCAGTTTCTTGTTATGGCCTAGGTTATGAGCATTATATTTTTGTTCGGGAAAGTTCCTGTTATGTGTGCGAGATATTTCTTATGCTCAAGGATTTTTTAATGTTAATAATCTTCTGTTGGTGTATGCCTGGTTCAGCACTTCAGAGTTTTTTTTAATTATTTTTTATTTATGTTGTATTATATTGACGCCCTCTATGTCCAAGTTCAACTACTGTTCGCTGAATATTTGGTTAGGAAATACATACAAAATGAAACAGCCTGCATGATACTATCATGTCTATGAAATCAAGTTTAGTTTCCTTTACTATTGCAAACTATGAAATATAATATTTTGTCAACAACAATTAATGTATATATACATATATATATATATATATATATATATATATATATATATATATATATATATATATACATATATATATATATATCTGTGTGTGTTGAGAGAAAATCGCCGAGAAATAGAGAGAGAGAGAGAGCTTAGTTAATTTAATTCTATTCTGAAATATTAATTGTTTAATACTTGATTTATGTAATGAGCATTCACAAAAGAATAAAGTGTTCACTAGGAAGGTGCTTACTGCAGATATATGCGTAATGATATATATATATATATATATATATATATATATATATATATATATATATATATATATGTTTCTTTCAATAATTTAGACATGATCTGCCTACTTATTTTCAATTAGATCCTTTCATATTCACGGATAATATTTTTGGTGTCGTTATTGAAGGACGAGAGAATATCGCCGCGTTGTTACATAATTATTTTATTCCGAGTACTTTCGACATAGCACAATATCATCATCATTATTTTTTAATTCAAGACAAATATTGTAGTGTTCATTATTGTCAAAAACATCATTGATGTGTTCTCCTAAATGTTAAATTTCTTTCTTGTAGTGAGAAGAACGCTGAGTCAGTGAGTGATCGCTTACACTGTTTAAGCGTACGTAGCTAGGTATGGTTGTGGAGAGGTTCTTTTAGCAAAATAAGCAGTAACAACTATTAGTGCAAATATTGGCATTTCACACTATCTATTGTACACATTTAATAATATATGTGGAGTATTCTTAATTAATTTTAATAAGGTTTGGTTTCAATTTTTTAATATAGCTACCTTCGAGAGTTTTAGTTTATGTGTATTCTTTTCATGAAAAATATAAAAGAATTTTCGACAAGAATTTTTCTGAATTGCGAATGTGGACGAGTATGTTGTTGTAAATGTTTAGAAATGTGGAATATATTATTCAAATAAAAATGTTACAATTAACGTGTGCATTCAAATATCGAAAACACGATAAACAAGAGAAATTACCGGTAAAATTAGTAGAAATGTTAAACATTACTGTAAACATTTTAATTATACGATGAAAAGTCATAAAATATTGGAAAAATGACGATAATTAAGAAAATCCTGAAATAATAAAAATAAAACAAACAATAACATATGTCAGCAACTCTAAAAAATGTATACCGACTCTCATGCAAAACTAAAAGGATTGTTTCTTGTATATGTAGGAAATGGGGTTATAGACTGACAAGATAACTATTAATCGACCTATTAAATGAATTACTTAGATTGATCGCTGAAAGCGTCAGTCAATAATGAATATCTGTTTATCGTCTTTGCAATCATCTACTAGTGACAATAACAGAGAACCATTCACTTTGAAAATGGCATAAACATAAAAATAACTGATGGTCTTCTTAATCATTTACTATTTTTAACCATTGTGGTATTATTTTTTCTACATTAAGACATAGAGAGTCTGAGTTATTAAATGTTTATGTGTTATTGACAACTCATAAAATAGGATATCTTTATGATCGTATATCCCACTCCGTTTATCTCTATCTATATAGATGAGGTTTCCATCGTTAAGACATCTATAAACATCCGGAATATATCCTAACCATACCTCAAAACGAAACGTGAGATATCTTCAAAAGGATCAGAATAATTTGAGAAATAACTATTTAAGACACACACATACATAAATGTGTATATTTATATGTATATATATGTGCGTGTGTGTATGCGTGTGTGTGTGTGTCTGTGTGTGTGTGTGTGTGTTAAGAAAATCTTCATGAGAATTAGAATTTCAAATATATGACAAATTAAAAAACAAATTTAGCACATTTCGCTGTAAAACTGGAATCATATGAAAATGTTGTTTAACAAAATCTACACGTTTTGTCTGGCTACTGTTAATTTTCATCGTATGAAAAGTATTTTGTGATGCCATCAGTTCATCGGTGAAACTTGTCAACGAATTTTTCTCGAAAATTGTCTTAATTATTTATCATATATATATATATATATATATATATATATATATATATATATTTTTTTTTTCTTTGACTATTATTCGCATCTTTATTATCATATTCACGGCGTCTCGGGCATTGTAGACCCCGGCATTCTTCGGGGGATATACGTTGGAATTTCGAACAGAACCCTTTATTTAGTCTACTGAATATTACAATAAAATTGAGAATAACAATCCGAATAATGTAAATAGTGCATATAGTTAATATATCTCATCTCAGTAATATAGAATGTTAAAACTTCATGTTTATTGGAGACATATATTTGAAGAAATAGATATCCTGTTTTCTTTTAAACAATGCAGATTACGTCTACAGTCTTGCGCGCATGAAAATACTAATAAAGATGTACTCTTCCCATATATATATATATATATATATATATATATATATATATATATATATATATATATATATATATATATATATATATATATCGATTCATGACCAGAAAGATGACTAATAATGTCGTCTGAATAAATAATTGTCCCATTTATACATTAACATACGCATTGTACCTCAGGCTTACCAGATATATGTGATATGCATTGCTTGATATTCTATTCCGACAAACAATTTACGATATATCCGATAGATTTTTATGTATATTTATTAATTTTAATTAATTGTTATATATTTTTTATATTTATATCTATTTATCTATATAACTATATATATATATAACTATTTACATATATATATATATATATATATATATATATATATATATATATATATATATATATATATATATACATATATATATATACATATATATATTATTTCTGATATCATTATTCATACTGACTCTAAATCTATCATACAAATTACAATTTGGTAATTCCCAGTAAATAACAATCGATCAAATATAAGAGAAATATATGCAATTTGAAATATTAAGAAACCGTAATTCTTATAACTTCGCCTCAATTTAATTCATTACTGTGTAGGAGATTTCGTGTAAATATTGCCGTAAAAAGAATATGTATAGAAAGGATATTGAAATAAAAAATAGTGAAAATTCATTTAATTCATTTGCTCCTTGTAGATTAGTGGTTGCTTAATATGCCCTTTTCAAAATGGAACAATGTGCAGCTAAGTTTATATAAATGCAATCTGTTACCTCAGTATTAAAAGCAATTTACGTATTCCTGACAAAATATCCACAAATTATTGCCGAAAAAAACAAAATCACGACAAATGACTTGGTTTCCCAGGGCGTTATCTCATTCCATGACCAGAATCTTGAGACAGTTTGGCAGTTCAAATACCTCAAGCGATCATCAATGACCAGGGATCAATACCAGACATCATTGTCATATCTTCACAGAATGCGATTGCACTCTCTAACCCGAAGAGCATATGGAGGCGTAATACGCTCTCCATGCAGTGCAAGATCAGGTTCCTGCGCGTACCGGTATTCTCTATATTCCTCTGTGCATACTAGACATGGACGATCACAGTTTAGCTACAAAGAAAAATACAAACACTGAAAAAGACATGCTATAACACCATCCTGGGCATCTCATAACTTGACCACACGACCAACGACAGTAAAATCCAGCAGCATACTGTACCCCACAAAGTCCCTCTCACTACAGTGAAGAAAAGGAACTTAGATGTTGTGCCACGTAATATGATCGGATGGCCTTGCAAAGACAGTTCTTCAAGCGACCGTATTGGTACGTAGGAGCATGGGAATTCAGAAGAAAAAGAGGAATGGCAATATTAATGAATGTGTGGAGAAACCATTCGCGGAGATCCAGCCTCTGTTACAAGACCGCGACAGGTGGGAGTGACTGGTGGATTGCTCAGCATAATCTGTGCTTCAACCAATCCTTTCCAAGTTGGCGGGGAATAATAATAATAATAACAATAATAATAAGGATAATGATATAATAATAATAATGATAATAATAATGATAATAATAATATATTTTCATGTTAATCTAAAGCAAAGAAGGAGATAAATAAAGCATGAGATTAACATCACATGATCGAAAATGCTATTTTTTTTATAATTTTCTATTGAAGTGATCCAGGTCAATAATGTGGTGACATACAGAAAACCTCTCCCTCTCTCTCTCTCTTTCTTTCTTTTCTCTCTCTCCCTCTCTCTCTCTCTCTCTCTCTCTCTCTCTCTCTCTCTCTCTCTCTCTCTGTCATTGCTGACGACTACGCTGTCCATCCATCTCTGTCCGCCTTCCGTGGCCTGTCAAATGAGAAAGCAGACTGAAGAAAATTGAGCATATGGAGATGTAGCCCATATGGCTAGATGTATAACATTCCTACTGTGAAATGAACAAAAGATCTGTTCAGAATTGGCTGAGTTTGTGCACGCTCGAGTGTGCGCGTATTTCTTTGTGCATGTGTCACTGTGAAGTTCTATACGACTGTGTATATACATTTAGTGTGCATGCATTTCCCAATAATTACTTTTCTGGGTGTGTGTTAGTGTGTGTATTTGTGTGCGTTCTGGTGTTTTTGCATGCGTTTGTGCGTGTGTGGGTATTTATGTATTCAGATTGTATGAACTCCAATATCCTCAAACAAGTTGCTTTAATAATTGAATAATAAAAGACACAAACAGATTATTTCTTTAACTTTTGCTGAAATCAATAAAATTATTTATGATGCAAAGACAATCGCATAACACGTTGCATTCTTTTCAACCTGTATGGAATGTTCACAGAATACCCATGAAGCACGTACGTGAATGATCCAGATAGGACTCTGAAAAACAATGGGAAAAATGAAATATATGACACGATTTATTGCATATTCCTGTTTTGTAAAGGAGACATGGCATAGTATAAATTCCGGCAAGTATATCAATGGCCTTATGTCAGACTAGATCTATAAACAATTACATATTCATTTCGGAAAGTGTATGCAAAGAGATTATATTTATATTCATACGTTTTCATATCTAATGAAAGAGAACGAAAATTGTGTGAAGTAATTTAAATCTGACAAGTAATTCTTTGAAGAAAATAATGTATATGTGGACGTATATGCATTTATGTGTGTGTATATGAGTGGCTGTGTTTGAAAGAGAAGGAGGGTCTAAATAATCGTAGTAGTGTCAAATAAAAGAAGAGAGTGTTAGAATAATTTTGCTTAAAATTCAAGAAATATAATATAACGGTACCAGTTGCTTCCTGTAATACATCCTTGTACTTATTAACGTACCAGCAAATTCTACACGTAAAAAAATCTATTTAACACATTATATTTCATATTTGGTAAGACATAAAAGTAACTCGTGAATTGTGCAGTGGACTCGTCAATATGCTTATTTTTATCCATTTCAAAATTTATGGCGAAGATAAAATTAATTACAAGAAAAACTGAAAAAATAGTAATTTAAATTTCCTTTGCAACAGTGAGAAATCATTTAAAAGAATGCTGTGTGGGGATCGTGAAGGTATATGATATGCAGTTGAACAAATTATATATTTAAGTAATAAAGTAATTTACCGTAACCTTTGTTTATATATTTTATGCGCGAAAATACATAGGGGCATCTGTCTATATTTCCGAGATGAGGGATTGTAACTATTTACACTATTTCCATTGTTCTTACTGTTTTCCTCGTATTTATTGCCATATTCAACGTACCATGCCTTTTCTGGATATCTCAGTTTCAGTTATTTCCATTTAGTAAATAAATTCTCCAAGTTATTGTTCCCCACTGCTGTGGCCAGGTATTGCACTCTTTGGGTCAAGTTACGGGATTACTTCAACCAACGTTTCTCAACACTGGACAACGGCCGATATGTCGTGAATATGACAATAAAGATGAGGACAACAGTCCGAATATTGTAAATAGCGTAAATATGCATAGTAAAGTTGTTAATTTTATGAAAAAAACATCTGTAAATTCAAAGTGAACTTAATCATCGGAATATATTATATTGCAAGTGTTGAAATATTTTAAGTGTCCTCATTACTGCAATTATTTATTTTTAAAAATAAACCGATATGTTTATATATCAATGATCGATTGTTCATTTCATGTGTGCGTGTGTGTGCAATCTAGATTGAAATACTGTAATCACTGTAAGAAAGGTTATTCATATCATGCGCATATAAATAAAAATGTTAAGTATATGATAGATCATTAAATTCATAACATTTTACTGGAATTAGCTAAATTTTGCACGACATTCACATTGCATATATTTTTTATCTCTGTAATTAATATTAATCACAAAATTAAGGTTAATAACGAGTAAAAATAATATGTAATCTATCTATGTACAGGGATCGGCTGGTATTTGAGGACATACAGATTTAAGATTAATACTGCTTCCCACTAACTGTAATGCTTTTATTTTTCCGAAATGAAGAATGGCAAACCCTATGATAGCAAATGAAATGAAAAAGCATGCTGTGATTGTGGTATTAAAGGCTGATCATAGCGATTTGGATATTGCACGTTTTCTCAGAGTTGCAAGAATGGATGGCTGACCATTTTTACGACCACATCACACCGAAAATTTGGCCGTCTAACACTCCAGATATCAGCCCACTAGACTATTATGTGTGGAAGGTTAATAAACAGCCCCATAACACCAAAGAGTCTCTTAATGATGCAATAGTTCGAGTAATGTATGACGTAAATAAGGACCAATTAATCAGAACTTACAGCCGATTTCTACCTCGTGCAGAGGCAATTATTGATGCTAGTAGTGGTATTATTGAATAAAATTAAACAATAGTTAGATAAATTTCATGTATACTTGTTTGTAATCAAATATAATTATATTCATTTGTGCAGCAAGGTTTTACTAATCCATAAAATCTGTCCTCAAATACCAGCCGCACCCTGCATATATATGTGTGTGTTTGTGTATGTGTTGTGCAATACACACGTTTTAATGAACATAAATAATCAAAAATAATCTTTTTGCAATAATTAACAATACAAAAGAAGTCCCAATTACTGAGCTTCGATCCAATTATTTTCTAAAGTGTGAAGTATATGGATTAAAGAACTGCCCAGAAAGATTGATGCAAAATTGCATGCCTGTTCTGTCCTCTCTTACCGATTTGGAATATGGTTTTATGAAAACAAAAATAGCAAAATTCTTATAAATAAGAACTTGCTGCTTCTATCATAAACAACATTTTAAAACTCAAATGCCAACACTAGCATCTAACATTCTGCAATATTTATTACATTTTCAGTCAGTGCCAAACTCTCTCTATCTATCTATCCATCTATCTATCTATCTATAGATATATATATATATATATATATATATATATATATATATATATATATATATATATATATATATATATGAGAGCAGATAAGATAAATAGATAAATGTGTGTAGGCGTTTGTTTATGTGATTTTGTATGTGTGTGCGTGCGTACATGCGTGTGTTTTTATATGTTCACAGTCACGCACGCACTCCTCTAAGTAAATAAAAAATTTTCGCCTGGCAGCAAATTTTTAGCCCAGTTTTTGAACAGAATGTCACTGTCTAGACGAGATCTCATTAAAACGCTAAGATCTACGAACAGCGTTATATATTTTAGTTGGCTCTTACAGATACCGAAATCAAGCTGATTTATTCGTTGATCAAATCTGAGAGACAATGGACATTTCATTAAAATTCTGTATCTCCTTATGATTTCTTCATTCATTAAACTTGTTTTCAGATTCAAAAATCGATTTTTGTCTAAATTTTATGCTCCAAAATCAATGAAATTGATAGAAAAAACCTCCTCTGTATTTTCATGAAATTGTGGACAATTCCTTTGAAACGTTTTATTTAAACAATTGTTTTTTGTAATCAACCATGCCTCAGCCATTTTACAAAATTTCCTCAAATATAAACTCTTTTTTTTTCATATTCTGCTCACCCACATTTTGACACAAATCCAAATATCCGGACATACAGCATTATTTTATTTCAAGTAATCAAGTAATGGTAAATATATTTTCTTTATTACAACTGCTGATGCTCATTTTGTTTTAGTAGAGTGAACATAAAAGAAAAACATCTCCCTCCAAAACCAGTGACATAAATATTTTCTGCTTTATAAAGCCTTTACCAAAATATCTTTCAAGGAATCTTTACGTGTGTTTTTAAAGTCCTTTAATATGCTACGTGCAATATGTACACTTGTTCGAGTACTACTATTGTTTTCACGTTTTCATGTCAGACTGATAAAAAAAATGACTTTTACAAAATGATAACTTAGTACAAGTTAACGCACATTCCACATAGCATGAATGCAAATAAAGATGAAAGTTTAAAAGATTACCTAAGAATCGTGTTTTTCCAAAGCTAATTGGTAATGTCTAAGTATAAAATGTACTGGAGACTGTTTTCTCATTGAATATTATATACAAAGCGATTTACACTTCCCCTCAAACTGCTTTAATGTATTTCTGTACTTGATATTATATTTTGATAAAATTTCCTATGAACAAAAATATATCTTTCGAAGCTCTGAGAAACAACGACCATCCAAAATTATATCATATATATCTATTTAGTATAATTTCAATTTGAATTTGTATATGCTATATAAATTATTTTTATATAATTTTGCATACTCTGTTTAATAATTAATGATATTTTTTATGTAACGTAAAATATTAATTCGTTGTATTAATTACAAATTCCAATATTTTTATTGCACAGTAACTTTATTGAACAATTTCTTTACTATTTGTTTAAAATATCTCATGCAATTTTTCATTTAGTTTCATCAATTTGTATCTTCGGGTAATTTCTCCTTCAGAGTAATTATCTGTTTCAAGTGTCAATTTGATTCTTCCAGGAGATTAAATATTTTCAATGAGGGAATTTTAAGAAGGGAATAACCATGTAACAGTTTTTTTCTTTGTATCCAGATTATGTATTTAACTTAAATTCTTCTGAGGATATTCCATTGAAAGCCGCCCGTCAATGGTCAAATTGGTTGCAGAATTTTTACAAACCGATTTCTGAAAGACTATCATAGTTTAAGAAGAATGGAGTTTTAAACAGTGTAAAATCATTTCACACGACGTATGATAACATTCTTCCACACTTTAACAGTATCCAATTTTCATGTAGTATAAAATGTTTTCCTTACCGTTAATTATTGGATCACTTAACTGAAGTGCTAGGCACATGAAAGAAACCACCTTAAGCTCGTTATTCAAATAGATAGATTCAATTGGATCATTCTTCGTATATTTTTGCCCTCAAATAATGTCTTTATTTGAACAAACCTATTGTGCACGGTGGTAAATCTCAAGGTCGAATGCCTAATCATCTAATGTGCCTTTCCTATAAGCTTTATAAATAATTTTGAATTGAATTTTCTTTAAAATATGTATAATATTCTAAAAGGATGATTAGTTTCTCCAATCTTTTGAAACAAGTAATGCCGAGAGACGTTATTGATACTTTTAAATATATAAATGAAACAACAGAATCGCAAGCACTCTTTCAGGACAAATTTAGTTAAAATAAACCCTTTGATTGCATCTAATGCCAACCAAAAACGAAAATTTAGCCAACCGTTTTATGTCCTATCATGTGACTAAAAAATGTATGCATTTATTCAATGTGTTTTATATATATATATATATACAGCGGACTGATCAGTTCTATTCACCACAAGCTCTTTGTCTAACGATCAAAAATTTCAAAAACAGAATCTAGATCATACTGGAAACTGCAGTATCATTCCTGCATATAGTTAGCTCAATGGTGTGATTACAAATATATTGATGCTTCCATCGAATTACAGAAAACTTTATAGAATACAAACCTTATCGAAAATGGAAACAATTCAATCTGTACAAAGGGGGCTCTAGAAAAGAAAGAGTATTCTTAAGGTTCTGTCTGAATTATATCTATGCTAGTCAAATGTATTGATCGGATATCTCCTAAATAGATATATGTGGTGTTTATGGAAATTCAACTCTACTGTGCGCAATTGTCCCCTGTAGGAATGATCAAATCTAAATATTTTTGAGAATAAACAACCTTATACGATCTAAGTGATAGTTAACTATATGTAAACCACGTGCTCAGTATCATTTAAAAAAGTTTAGGTGAAAAAAACACAAACGTAACAATGGTATCCATCAATTTTAAAGGCTAAAAAGTTTACATACTTGCTTGGACATCAGAACTCTAGCGCATATAGAAACAGATGCTGTGCATGTTGAGGAGGTTGAGAAGGCTGGATCATCAGCGTTCAGGAAAAACAATAACCGTGAAATCATTCATTAATGTAGGCTCCATGCTCAAGAAGAAACTGTTTTTAAAAATCCGCCAATTTCCAAACTTAATATTCTGACGCTACTATCTCCCTTTGGCATTCATTTTGCAGCAAACAGCATGTAATTATCTTGAATGCGTACGTTCAAAATCTGCACGAAAATAAAAAAAAATCAAGTCTTATACTGTATTACTCAGACTAAGAAAATTAAATTTCCATCATTCATGATTTCAATGTCAGAGTTGTCAAATATTTTGACGTTTGGTTAGACGCATAGAAAAATACAAAACAACAGCTGCTCAGAAAAGGGGGTCTCTATCTGTTACAACTTATTGCAATAGGAAAAAGTTAGAAAATTAGGTAGATACAATCAAATTCAAACTATAAATTTATGTGACACTGGGATACAAATGCGATGGCTAGAAAATGGAACACAGATCAATTCTTCATTATTTGAAAACATAGCTTTCACAGCAAAACAACGCTAAAATGGGAACGAAGAAAAATTATCATAATGGGTTGACTAGAAACTGGAAATAAAGAAACTTTAAATAGAACAAGTGTTGAAATGGAGACTACACTTTCAACTTGTTTAAGTTAAATCGCCCGTACAGTAAATTAGATAACTCAAAAATGTTTTAGTGACATTTAGTGGAACGAAGTTATGATCATCATTTACTAATTTTATAGTGAAAATATTGACTTGCATAATATATATATATATATATATATATATATATATATATATATATATATATATATATATATATATATATATATATAAGTTATGGTCTAATATCCTCGTCGCCACTGTTATGGTCCAACTTTAGAACCAAGGAAGAACAACTCAAACACAAGAGTAGAAATAACAAAGATATATTACAGAGAATAATAATACACGATGTGAAATGTGTTAGTATGACTGTCAGTCTGGTTTGGAGTGAACTACTATTGGCTCGACACGATTCCGTCTCGACTCGTGCTTACATCTCTCCTGAGAAGCGCAGTATTTATAGTTTCAGAAAGAGTTCATTGTGTCGTTATAGGTAAGATCCCATAACACTCCCCTCTCAAAGCTTTTGCCTCGCAGGCGTCTTTAATATTTTTTCTCTTTGGATTTATCATCAAAGGCTCTGTAAATTTTCTTTTTCTGCCCGATTTTCGCGGTTCTGACATTGCTTGAGGCTTCTGCATATCGAATGTGTCGAATATTGTGTCCATCACTTCTTCCTCTTCCTGAGGTGGACCGTTAGAATCCTCAAACAGACTCTTTCTGATATGATTTAAGTGCATTTTATGTGAGAACTTCGGACCCTGAATTATGTAAATCATGTTCCCGATTCGTTTCTCTATTGTACCTTGCTCCCAGTAGGATGTATTGTTTTTGTACATTAAAAAAAAAAACTTTCTCCCCTGGGTTAATCTTTTTGGGTACGAATGATCTTGGTGATTGCTTTGTCTGTTTTGGTAGTAATTTTTCGAATACCGATCTAATTCTTCGGGCGAACATCTATTTATGATAATGCCGATGGCGTAGTACTGTTCGGTGTAAATCTATATACTTGCAAGAATTTTTGTAAAGCTTTTTCTGTAGGTACGTCATCAGCTTTCCTTAGTGCTCTTTTTAATGTATCTACAAATCTCTCTGCTTGCCCGTTTGATCTTGTGTGACATGCTGGGGATTTGATGTGTTTCACCTGAAAAGTTTCACAAAATTCTTGAAAATCCGCAGATGTAAATTGTATCCCATTATCGGTGACTAAACAATCAACCAGTCCGAAACGAGCAAAAAACTGTGCATTTGCTGTAACTGTCTACTACAATCAAATATTAAAAACCATCTAATGGAACTGCGAAATCTACATGGATTCTCGACCACGGTCGATCTGTCTCCGGCCAGGGCTTATGGATGATCGGCGGTGCTTTGGCTGCTAATGAACAACCCTTTGAATTTGTCCACCATATGTGTAATATCTTGATCCATGTTTGGCCAATATACGTAACTTAGCATTAAGGATTTCATTCTGTTCTTTCCTGGGTGGCCCATGTGAAAATCCTTGAGGATTCGGCTTTGTAACGTTTTCGGGATTACTCCCCTTTCATTAATTAGTAGAACATTATCACATAACGAAAAACTGACATATGCTTATTTTTTCCTCCAATTTTTGTTTTCGTTTCCTTTATAAATTCGTCATTCACTGTTTCATTTCTTATTTCCTGTAATGTGACGGGAGGTTTTGAATTGTACTGCATAATGATGTTCTAATATCTTCCTCATGTCGTAGAGCTGCAATTACGAAATCTTCTAATGGCTCCGTGTTCTTTGGTATTAATCTAGAAAGAGCATCCGATTTTGTTTGATGGAAGATACTCCAATTTAAAGTTATAGTTCAATAAAATTGTACCCGATCTTAGCAATCTATTAGCAGTGTAGACAGGTAGGCCGTCCTTTGATCTAAATATTGTCAATAACGGCTTGTGGTCCGTCTGTAAAGTGAACAATCTACCGTAAATATATCTGTGGAATCTCGTAACCGCAAAAATAATCCCCAGCTCTATTTTTCGATTTGCGAGTAATTTTGTTCGGCTGGTAGCAATGTTCTTGACGCATGCGCGATGGATTTTAGTGTCCCATCCGGCATTTTATGAAGTATACATGCCCCATCAACAGAGGCACTCGCGTCACTCGCGACTATTATTTCCAATTTTGGGTCATAATGCGCTAAAAATAAATCTGCTAGCGTCTTAATGGTTTTGTGGAAAGTTTTCTGACATTCATATGACCATTCCCAACTCTTTTCCTTCTTCAACAGTTCGTTCAGGGGTGCGCGTAATTTATGCATGTTAGGAATAAATTCTTGATAATAATTTACTAAGCCCAAGAAGCTTTGTACCTCGGCTAATTTTTTTGGAGCCGACATTTTTTTTATGGCCGTGTCTCTTTCTGTGTCTGGTCTTCTTCCTTCTTCGTCAATAATATGGCCCAGATATTTTATCTCCTTCATAAAGAAGTCACATATTTTTTATTTTACTTTAAACCTGTAGTTTTGTATTCGCCTGAAAACCTCTTGAACGTGTTCCCAGTGTTGTTAAATATTTTTCCTATTTATCAGGATGTCACCAAGTTATGCGATTGTGAAATCCAGTCCGCCTAGCTTAGTGTCCATTATTTGCTGAAATATCGCCGTCGCGACCTTGATCCCGAATGGTAATCTCTGAAACTTATATAATCCTTTATGTGAGTTTATGCACAACAACCTCGAGCTTTCCTCATCTACTTGTACTTGGAGTTATGCTTCGTTCAAGTCTATCTTTGAGAAAAATTTTTCCTCCGTTCAACTTTGTGAAAACTTCCTCTGGACAAGGGAGAGGATAGTGATAATCCTTAATCAATCACGTCGAGAAGTCAGCGCATACTCGTATCTCACCCGATTTCTTTTTCACCTAAACCGTAGGTGCGGACCATTGACTATATTCTACCTTTGTCAATATACCGGTATTCACGAGTCTATCCAACTCTTGGTCTATTTTTTCTAATTATGCAAAAGGTACTTTCCTTTTCTTCTTGAAAATGGGTTGTACATTTTCTTTTAGTTCCAGTTTTGCCGCCATTTTTTACACCTCCCGAGGTCGGCTGAAAATACTTCGGGGAAACTTTAATTTCTCCTTTAATTTATCTGCCTCGGTCGATAAATTTTCCGTATTTTTTAGAACATACATTTTTAATGATCAGATCTAGTGACACTTACTCGGCTTTTGCTTTCTTTCTTTGTCCTACAATGAGAAACTTTTATGTCCCACTTTATTGCACGACAGACAAGTCTTATAGCGGTATGGACAATCTTTGTACCAATGCAAAGTCCCACAAAGATAGCATGGACTGCGTGGTAGTTTTTTCTGATATTTCAATTGACATTTTGAAGTAGAATAAATGGTTTGGTTTGTTTTTGAGGAGGGACAAAAACGTGTTTTTCGTTGTACTTTTCGTATGTGCGCGACGCCAGACTCTTCTATATATTTCGAATACTTTTTTACGCTTATACATCTCTGACAGTCCTCGGCCAATTTTTGTAGCGTCAATTCAGGTTCACTCTCAAGTTTTGTTAGAATTCTCCGTGTGATCTCCGCATCTTTGTTCGAAACCAGGCCTTGGACGAATATCAACCATTTACAATTGTCAGGGCTGAGTTCAGATAACTTAAAGTCATCGCAGTGTTTGTTTACTACAGAAGCGACTGTTATATAGTCTTCGCTATCCTTTTTTGTTAAATTTAAACATTTCCACCTTTTGCGGAATAGTGAAGCGTTCGAACTAAATAATTCCGTTAAAAGTTTCACTGCTTCCTTAAAAGTCAACACATTCGTTTTCCTCGGTAGGATGTAGTCTACGAATTTAGTGTATTCGCTTGGCCCTAGTTTCCTCAGTAGTAGATGTATTATTTTCGCGTCTGACCAATTCCCGCAATCAAACTCATATAAATCTTCATATCTTCTGAAGTAAGCTGGGAAGGTTTTGTCTTCGTCCGGTGCATAAGTGAAGTCTTCGATAGAGCTCCATATAGCATTTTGCGAGAATGCCGATTCATTTTCGGAATTTTGCCCTTTATTTGTTACTGCCCGTTGTAGTAATTCTTGTAGTTCAAGATGCTTCTCTTCGCTTTTCTGTTGCTGCTCGAATTGCATTTTCATTAGTTCCAATATGGTTGCCTTAAAGTCTTCCATGTTTACACCGTAATTATGTGTAACTATTTTTCCTTTTTGTAGACTTCAGGACTTTGTTACCTGTTGTTCTGCAACCTTAGTACGAAAGATTTCCTGCGTAGAATTCGTGTCTTTTTTACCACTGTAAAGTTGGTGACCAATTTTTTTTTCTTTTTCTTTTTCTTTTTTTTTTCGCGTAGAACATTTTTTCTCTCACTACTTACGTCGCCTCTGTTATGGACGACCGATAGCAAAATATTTGCTCCTAGAATCTCCTCGTAGAACTTCGTTATTTTTCAATATCTGCGTAGATTCTCCGCGTAGAACTTGTTTTTTTTTTCAGTATACTTTTTTTTAGATTCTCCACGTAGTACTTGTTTCTTCAATATACTCTGCGTATAATTCGTTTCTTCAATATCCTCCGCGTAGAATTCGTTTCTTCAATATACTTTTTTAGGTTTCTCAGCGTAGAATTCGTTTCTTCAATATACTTGTCGCCACTGTTATGATACAATGTTAGGACCAAGGAAGAACAACACGAACACAAGAGTAGAAATAACAAAGATATATTACACAGAATAATAATACAAGATGTGAAAGGTGATAGTATGACTATCAGTCTGGTTTGGAGTGAGCTACTATTGGCTCGACTCGATTCCGTCTCGACTCGTTCTTACGTCTCTCTTGAGAGGCGCAATATTTATAGTGTCAGGAAGAGTTCATTGTGTCGTTATAGGTAAGATCCCATAACACTATATATATATATATATATAGATGTAGTAATTTAAGGCGTCTAGAAGAATCCTGAATAGAATACAGGAAGCACTTTACGGCCCTTTAGTCTTATTTGGGACTTATCATCTGTGCGCATCATCTACCAAGAATCAAAACCGGACTGTTTCGATACAACGCAAGCATCATAGCAACTGTACCAATGGACCTTGATGACAAAGAAGAAACTAAACAGACTGGATATAGCGCCAGCTTGACACGACTAATGCTCTGAGATGGAGTGGCTAAGGGGAAAGGAAAGGCGTTGCTCTTGGGTCAAAACCCGTTGGGTTATGAATAGTTGGATGAGTATCACCACAGATTGTGGCAGTAGTGGCGCTATATCAGGTCTATTTAGTTTCTTCTTCGTCACCGAGGCCTGTTCGTACAGTTGGTATGACGCTTGCATTGTATCGAAACGGTCCGAGTTCGATTCTCGGTAGATGGTGAGCACTGCTTTACACATTAAATTTTACTTCAAAGTTTGTATATCGATAATGCGGCAGATTCATATAAACCCATACAATCAGATAAGTGTAGGTATTGAGACCGAATTACTGAGGACGTGAATCTGATATATAAATAAGCCCACGATTCAGTTTCGGTGTTGTAAATATGTGATGAAACATTGAATCCAAGAATAAACAAAATATTTTAGAAAGGAAAGATTACTCATTTGGAAATTTTATTTTTTAAATTCTTAATTTGGATAAAATTGTAAATGAGTTTGAAATAATTCATGATTTTTCAATATATGGAGAAAGATATATTGAATATATTTCGTCTCAATATCGAAATATTATATACATCATTTCATATGATTTATCAACATTATGAAATCAATGCCTGTGTGAGTGATTTAATTCAGTATTTGTGTCCATTAAAATCTGTTTCATAAAACCCCAATAAATAACTGTCGTTTATATTCGATTTTGTGTAATATCAAAATAGGCGGTAATCCATGAACTACGGCGGAAGTGAATTTCCTCTATTTTCGTTCTCTGCCTCTTCTACACATGACATTTTTATCAGTTCAACTGTAGCTAAAAACGAGCATCGAGCATTCAAGCTTTATTGTGATTGTCAGGAATTCAGTGCTACCTGTGATTCACGGAATTAACTAGGCATTTCTACGCCCAACCAATCAGTGGACAGGAACCATTTACCCTGAGAAAGTAATTTCATTTTGTTTTCTCAAGCCTCAAAATGTCTTTCCATGGCAATGATTCAACTGATGAATTCTCATTAAAAGTAATTTGTTATTAATTAAGAGTTATGCAAATTACTTTATTAATGGGATCAATAAATCTTATACATAGCATCTGCTGTGAAGAAGAACTTACTAATGATACCTTAATTCACTATGTTATATCAGTTACCTCATATGACTGAATACTGGACAAGAAATTCACAGAAAAAGAGGAGATTTGAAGCAACATAAATGTTGTTCTACAGAAGGATGACGAGAATACCATGAACGGAACATTGTCTTAACTGATGCAATGGGAATGTTAAGGAATATCACCAACTCATAAATTGAATGACATCCTACGCACAAGAAACAATCGTTTACATTATCATTATGATAGATTTATCTTTTTTATTAGTTTATCTTTCTTCTTTTTTTTGCTATTTTGCATTAGCAAAGGCATTTTAACTAATAGTGCTTGAAATTATATGCAGTTATCTGTTCCACAATTTCCCACGCGCTTGCTACGATTCATGGTGTCCTCAAAATATTGTTTATTATGCCACCCGATACTTGCCTAAATGTAAAACTCAGAAACCGAAGAGAATATTCTTTCCCTCATCAGGTGAAACATTCTTCGGACTGACAAGAATCAATTTAAGCCAAAAACTTTCTGCTTAGCCGTGAAGTTTGGCCCAACTGGCGTAAGTAAGCGAATTCACTGGACAGGATCAATCGCTGGGGTAATTAGGGACAGCCTCTAATAATTGTAATCAGGTTACCCTCGGATCGGAAAATTGGTTACGAGCTGCCTTGAGTCGTTCGCTGATCCAATCACATAACAAATTAACCCAGCACAAAAGACGTGTGCACTTTACTGGATAAACTCTCTAGTTTCAAGGGCTAGGTTTGGAGTAGGGTATAAGTTTTCGGAGGTTGTTTTTAGCTAGTCTGCAAATTTGGGCAGATTCTGGTGTGTTTGTAAATTGGTGGCCTTCAATTGTATATTAGGGCACAAAGCGAACTGTTTATATTAACTTCACGCATTTCTTCATATAGCTGCGCAAACACACACACACACACACACACACACATATATATATATATATATATATATATATATATATATATATATATATATATATATAGACTGATACACACGTTAAGATTTCAGCTGATGTCAGATTCTATGCATAAATTGTTAAAAAATTGTCATTAAACAATCGATATTTGTGCGAATGTCAATGCATATTCATATAAATAAACTCACTATATAGTTTCATCTAAAGCTCCCAATGTAAAAAAAATGCCACCAGTGCTTAAAAATATTGATGATTTACATTACGAGTGTTACATTTTATTATGCACAATGCAACTAAATTATCATTGTCTTTATTATTATTATTATTATTATTATTATTATTATTATTATTATTATTATTATTATTAACACTTAGAGAAGAACGCAATTTAAGAAAAGAAAAAGAAAAGAAATAGTGTTTGACAATGTTCAACAATATTTTGATAGTCTGTCTTCATGGAGTTATTTTTTTTTTTAATTATACAAGCATAAGATATTAAAAAACTACAAAGGTGTATAAGGCGCTAGTCTTGAAAAAACGGATGCACTGGTAATCAACGTGTCAAAATGAATGAAACGCAAACAGCGTGAATGTCATTCAATTGAAACGTGAGTAATATGATGGTGATTGTGCTGATCTTGTAATTTTCCGTTAATTGATTAGTTATTAAGTGGAATTAATCAAACAGCTAAGTATGAATCCTGTGTGTTACTCTATTCATTCTGTTCATTCCCACCCGACTGGAAGTTAGTAATTTGCATATGTAACTATCCCCAAGCATTTTAAGGTTCGCAAGTTCGATGGATTCTACATATTTTTCCAGCACGTTCACCTGAAGTTGTTCGTCAGAATTAGAGTCATTTATAATAAAAACGTTCCGCAAGCTCCGTTGATGTTATATTGTTGTGTCTTATATCCCACCTGTGGCCTTTTATTTAATTTTTCGTTGTGCAACCGACATAATATCAAGTCATATTTGCTACATTGGGCGGCATATATAAAATAGGAACAAATACAATTGCTACCTACCGAAGAAATCGTGATATTTTTCTTTTGATTATTATTATTCAATAAATAATAATATATAGACTACAGAAACGTATAGGATTAACAAAAACACATGTAATTAAGTATATTAAATTCATTTATAGCATGTTAATGTGGGTTTCATGTAACTGTCCGCCACTCGATTATGGAATTTGTTAAATGTTCTAGTGTTTCGAATTGAATATTGCTCGCAACAGTTTTTTTTGCATTTTTCTAAAATTTCTTTACTAGAATAATGATAGAATATATATTACCAATTCCAAGAATAATTATTTTACCATTTGCCTCATATTTACTATTTGATTAGTAACAATGGAGGTTGAAATATACAAAAACTTTTGTCATTAAATGTTTTAGCGAAGTTTGCACTAATTAGCTTGCAAATATTATGGATCATTGCACTTCCAGTAATATACTCTTCAACTTAAAGTTTCTTGTTACTGCCCTCTGCCATTCACAAAAGAACTTCCCCAAAAACATTCATATTCACTGCATTCAACTTCATGCTATCTTCATGTAATCAGTAATTTTAATAAAAATGCAAAACATTATTTCTGTTTGTCTATATTTTTAGATGGGTTATTGAAACTATTTACAATATTTAAATTATTTCAACTGTTGTCCTTATATTTATTACCATATTCACGAAATTTCGGCCGCTGTATGCTCCGCCCTTCATCATGTGATATATAGGGATTTCGAACCGAAAGCTAGATTTAGTCCACAAGGGTATATTGTTCTAATTCCACGTGCCATGCCTTTGTATTTCACAGTTTCAGTTAATTCCCCTTAGTAACTCAAGTTTTTGTTCCCTCTTCAGTGGCCAGGTATTGAACTCACAACTCTTTGGGTCAAGTCACATATCACCTGAGGAAGGACGGAGCGTACAACGAACCAAACGCCGTGAATATGGCAATAAGATGAGGACAAGAGTCCGACCAATGTAAATAGTGTAAATAGTTACCTTTGTTTTCGTCTCAGTCTTATTGGTTATTTTCATGAAATGTCGAAACATGTGCTCCGCCATTACAACTCTTGACAAATATCTTTTCATGTACTTCTTTGTCCAAACGACACGTTTCTCATTGTTATGTTTACTTAAAAGTAAACATGGGATGTTTAATTAAATTTCGTCTGCTTTCATGTACTTAGCAGTGTTTCTTTAATATCTGTATAGTCTCTGTTTACTGCGGCAAGACCAGATTCATCAATATTTCCTTACTGGTCTCTTCACTTATTTCTTCTCTAATCTCTTTTTCTGACTTACTTAAACTCAGGTTTTTCATATTTGTTCTTGCCAAAAATTGTTATTTTCACTGATTCATTCATACTTTACGGCACTGTATTCATAACTTTATGTTAGTAGGCATTCTTATATACTTTTATAATCAGTCTTAGGAGGCACGCTGGAGTAATGGATAGCGGCTCGTATTAAGGAATCGGAGAGCCGAGTTCAAATTCCAGTTCATTACATTCGTTTACGTGCTAATACACTTGGGAAAGGTGTGAATCTTCTTCTTCCCACACCATTCCGGATTCGATAGCCTTGGATGGCAGAAAGAAGTGGCAACCTAATACAGGAAAAATGTGCCTCGTTGGTCATGTATCTTTCGATACATGATCGCCTAAGCGTATATCACGCATGGCAAATAAATGACTGAATCAACCACAGCAAACATATGTCTGATATAAGCTAAAAAGACCTTATCAAAGTATTATTATTATTATCTCAAAATGCAGACATGAAAACAGATTTTTACTAAGTTACATAACAATCAAAAACTGAAATGAACAAACACAAATAAACGAAATAATATAAAAAAGTAAAATAAATTAACCCAAACAAATAAACAAATTAACAACACCCGTTAGAATAGACGAAACAGAATGAATAAAGATAAAAATAAAATACATAAAAACAAGTAAAAACAATAAATAAATAAATAAATAAGTCAATAATAATAATAAGCAAATCAATCAATCAAAAAAATAAAAAATTGGTCGTAAAATAGCTATAACTGCTATATAACGAGAAAAAATTAAAAAAACATTACTACGTTACTCAAATATCGAAAACCGAAAATAAGTAAATAAAAATATACAAAATAAAAATAAGTAAATAAATAAGAAAAAATAATCAAAACAAATATATGAATAAATGAACAAATTAACAAATCGGTCCCGCTAAAATAACCGTTAAAACTCATAATAATAAACACAAATTAGTAAAACAAGTAAAAATAGTCAATCCAAATATATAAATAAATAAGTAATAATCAAATTAAAAACTGCTCCCCCCCGCCAAAATAACAGAATACACTACGGCAAGAACTCTAAAAATTGAAAGAAAAAAAGCTTTAATTATCTTCCCAGACCAAAACAAACTATTAAATAAGCCACCAAAGCAAATTCCCAATTTTGACTAAGTTAATAAAACATCGAAAACCGAAAAGAATAAATAAATATATAAAATAAAAATGGAAAACAAGCAAAATAAATTAACCCAAACAAATAAATAAACAAATAAAATAAGAAGCCACTCCCGCCAAAATAACCGCCTGAATAGATTACCCTCAATCCATCACTGACACATATATATAAATAGACGAGAAAAAAATCCAACATTCGCGGCGTGATGATTGCGTCTAGCATGAAAGATCCTGTCGCCTCTGTGTGTTGACTTCAATGGTCACTTTTATATATATATATATATATATATATATATATATATATATATATATATATATATATATATATATTGGGTGTAATGGGTAAATTGTTGCCATTTTATATTTTTAATTTGAATGCCTGTTGATTGTTTTGGTTTTTCCGAATGCTCAGAATAGTAGGGTCAGTTGGCCAGCATCTGCAAGAAAAAGAGCACCATGCGGCATTTCACCCCGCCAAAATTTGGTAACGACATACTGTACTACTTCGCGTCGGAATTTCCAATATGAATATTTCAGATTGTTTGGTGTCAATCTGGAGACAGTGCTGAGGATTCGGAAAGAATTGGATGAATGTAATGGTGTTACGGAGGTACGGGGCTCAAAAACCTTACAATGATCGTTCTGATAAGAAAAGAAACCCCAAATTTGTTGGTGAGGGTTTCAGACTCAACACGGAGACTTACATCAATTGCCCTGAGGAGTTAGTGCTGCCCTGGGTCAAGAGGGTCACTGCTGAAAGACTCTGATGGCAACAGGACTCTGCATCATGCCACACAAACAGGAGAGCCAGTCATCGCTGTCAGATAATTTCTCTGACCATATCAGCTCTTAAATTTAACTACATAGCTCCCCGGGCTGCACCCCACTTGATTATTATGTGCTGACCGAGACTCCTTGTAACATCAAAGATAAACTGAAGGCAAGGATTCTGGCAGTATTCACCAACTTAGAAAAGAAGACTGTCCAGAAAAGTTTCAGGAGATTCCGATGTCGTATGAATGCATTGGCTGAAGCCAATGACAATTTTCTTGAATAAATTTACTCTTTAGTATTTCAAGATACTTTTGTGTAATTTTGATAAATATACCTGTTAAAGTAAAATGTCAGAGTTAATTTCATTTTTGAGTAATTTACAGGACAATTTATCCATTGCACCATATATATATATATATATATATATATATATATATATATATATATATATATATAGATAGATAGATAGATAGATAGAAGATAGATAGATAGATAGATAGAGAGAGAGAGAGAGAGAGAGAGAGAGAGAGAGAGAGAGAGAGAGAAAGTACCGAAATCTTACTGTTAGAAGTAGAAATTACAATGCCGTTCTCTAAATGCTGCCAGCATTGCCAGGATGTAATCGAAGACTGGAAAACACTGATTGGGGAAAATCGAATCAGTGTTTGGTTATCTTACCATCAAGATGTCTACGCTTAATTAACGTGCTTCCTTTGTTTACATCACAATCAAATCCTTCCTCGCACGTAAAGATTGAGCAATTTACTGAGTGTGTGAAATGTTTCTTTTCCTCAGCGCCAATGCCAATCTCTCGTTAATCACCAATCCTCTTTCTCACTCTATTTGTACTTTAAATCATATTTTGGACTTTCTATAGACTTTAAGAACTGTGGATTCAACTTGCAATTTGGGCAATCGTTTGATCTGTAAGGTAACTTTTTCCCATTCTATATTTGTATACAATTTCTAAAAGTGCGATAAACACAAACACACGCACAAAAACACATACACACACACACACACACACACACACACACACACACACACACATATATATATATATATATATATATATATATATATATATATATATATATATATATATATATGTATATATAATATTTTTACAAAATATGGGGCGTTCCTCACACTAAAATAAGAACAAAAGCCACACCAAAACAATATGACCGATAATCCTTCGTTTTTAAGTTAAATTTAAAGACAGTTTGCGGTAGATGAAATGTGTTACCATGTAGACTGCGTTGCATCTGTCATTCTAATACGCAGACAAATGTGGTTCATGCATGATAGGGCTCTATCACATTTTAGTCACATTGATTGCAATCCACTAGCTGACATCTACTAAGAAAGATGGGGAGGTAGGGGAGGAACGGTTCCATAGTCTGCACGTTCCCCTGAACCCAATACTCTGTGGGTACACCTGAAAAAAAATGATTTATGCTGCAGACATTAATAATTCGAATATGCTTTAGGAACTTGTCATGGGGGCCCGAGAAACATTTTGACACCATGAGGGATTATTTGAAATGGTCCGCTAGTCAATGATCTGTCGGTCACATGCGTGTGTAGAAGAAAGCGTAAGACATTATGAAAATTTGTTATGAGCTGCTGTTTTGAGATATAACGATGGATTTGGACATATGACTGAAAGGACATTTTACCTTGTTTTGATGTCAGGAACCCGTTCCCAACTTTTGTAAAATTATCTTTGCTACATCCTGCATATATATATATATATATATATATATATATATATATATATATATATGTGTGTGTGTGTGTGTGTGTGTGTGTGTGTGTGTGTGTGTGTGTGTGTGTAAAACACTATTTAGGAACGGCAGGTTAATTAATCAATTGATTAACCACAGAAGTTAATTACGGGGATACTTAAACCGATAGATATAACGAAAGACATACTGAGCGATTACTTACACCGATAGATATAACGAAAGACATACTGAGCGATTTTCTTTTTGTTTTGTTATTTTCCCAAACAGAGTATCGGTGGAGAAAAAAAAGATTTTTATTTTGTTATTTTCAAGTGCGAATTCAAGATAACCACATTACTTTCTCGCGGAAGTGTGATGCTGAGATATGCCAAATTATCTGCGAGGACAAAAGAAGGAAAGAGAGAAAGAAGAGAAAGAAACAGAGGGACAAGACTTAACATCTTAGATGATAAGAGAAGGAAAGAATGCCACCCACAAAAGCGATGTTGTTTTGAGTGGTGGAATTGAGGAAAATTCTGATGGTCATTTTTTGAGGGATACCAGAACTTCTGGGCAGATAAAACATTGGCTGTTATCAGTAGTTGATGGGTCGTCTGCCGACCGCACACAGAGCCCTAGAATGAGATGTCGCCTGGATAGGACATCTGCATTTTGTTTAAGTTCGTTTGTAATAACTAAGGCTGTGTTAGGGTATTTTAATTAACCCAATTTCGCCAAGAAGAATTGTCCATGTTAACGGAGAAACTGGGTTGAGAAAAAAAACATATCCCGTGAAGTTGGATAAAGATTGAGATTATCAGTTGACGCCTATTGGCCGAATAGCCAGGCGGAGATGATCATGTGACGCAGAGAGGAGGCCTGCCACCGCCCATTCAGAGGGTAGGTATGAGATGTCACTGCGAGGAAGTGGGAAAACCGTTGACGCCCTCTAAGGTATGGTGAGATACCCATATGAGAGCAGAAGAGGGTGGGAGTGGAATAAGATTTCCAAATACGGAAAATGATAATTATTTTTGGCCGAAAACAAAGAAAATCCTTATTGGGGATTTGAAATCAACGTGGTGGCCACACCACGTCCGACCCCACGCCTGGTTTTGATCGGCGTCCATATAAGCAAACATCTACGGGTGTTTCAGAGAGTTCGCAGAGTAGAGCTGAGTTCGTCGAGGAAAGTCGAGACAGAGAGACGCGCCTCGCACAGGTGACCGCACGATTCCATGCCTTCCGACTTAGACTTCTAACCAAGAACAGATTTGTTGAAGTCCGACTTTAGATTTTCCACCAAAACAAGTTTCCGAATTAGACTTCTAACCAAGAACAAATTATAGAAGTCTGACTTATATTCTCCATACAGATATCCAGAACTAGTTAAGGAACGCAAAAGTGTTACAATCCACATTTTTTTTTCTTCGAGCTGGGAGAGAAACTCAACAAACCGACATAAAATTAATCACTATTCCTAACCAGTCGCTCGCCTTGAAGTTGTTGTTTGTGCTTTTTTTTTTTTTTTTGTCTACATTAATTGTGCAGTATCACCTTGACCCGGATTCGGCTGGCACTACGGCCCGACGTTTGATTGATCTCGTCAACCTAAGATCAAAGCACAACGTGGGTAGGTTGAATCGAGATCAAAGCAGTTGCTTCGGTGACCAGGCGTTGGAAGCGAGCCGAGTACGACAAGTTGGTGCTAGAACCCAGCAAGACTTCAACCGATGTCCCAGGGTTAGCCCGTCACAAAGGACCGACGTCACATTTTGGCGTCGTGACTGAAAAAGAAGTCGGGTGTCACAAGTGCGCCGCGACCAGTACGGGTGTCACAAACGGTGCCCTGACCAGGACAGAGGAGGGTTGGGTGTCACATATACATATATATATATATATATATATATATATATATATATATATATATATATATATATATATATATATATATATATTTCTTGCTTTCAAGCCATTCTGAAAATGAGATGAGTATTTACCTTTATTTCGATACGAAAAAAGCTGGGAGAAATATATTAACAACTTTCAAAATGAACTAAGCATTATAAATAAAATATCCAGATGAAATATTAACGCTTATGTTTTCAAAAAATATCACTCATTTTCTTTCTTCTTTAATCATGCGAAGCGCCAGCTTAGTGGGGAGTACTTGATTCGTTATTTATGCATACACACAAATACACATTTCTTTATTTCGTTTCTGGAATTGATGAAGCCTAGAATGGAGAAACACTTAATCAAATCTATTTTCACCCAAATCTGTTTTCGATCAAACGTTTCCAATTTGTCAAATTTCTTAAATATTTTGTCGCGATATTATATGCTATTTTAAAACCATCTCAAATTCAAAATATTTTAAAAGATATTGCTTTTAAATCTTCATCAATAACATGGAAAGCTGTTCAGAATCTTCGTGGCATAAGATTTGTATTTTTTAAAATGTTGTTTATTGTATCCAATGTGGAATTTCTTTCACTGATTTCCATGTAACATTACGTCATTGAATTTGAGTCCATAAAGTAAGTCGAAATGAAAGGAACGGTGAACAAATAACTCAGAGTGTATGATCGATATATGGAAGAAAATGTTCGAAGATCGAAACGTAATAAAAGTGTTGATTATATTGACACTAATTACAGTGAGTTTCTCATGCCATTTCGAGAGTGACTTATATATATATGTATTATCTTTGATGCACAAAGCCCTGCAGTCGAATAAATAGACAGCTATATCCTATAGAATATTATGTATAGAAGCAATTGTCGTTTCTAAAAAATAACAATAATAAAATATTTTATGACAATTCATGTGCCAATATGACCCAAACAGGGCATTACATCCACGCAAATCCACTGGCTACGGTATTTGCGAAAGAAATAGAAATTCTTCGGCTTTGAAATATACGATAGGTAAGTAAAAAGTAATGCCTGAAGCAGAATATTCTTCGGCAATAATGCATGATTTTGTGGAAAGTTTAACGATAATGGCACAAGACGAAATCCGGAGCCCCAGTGGGAACAGTGAAACAAATGGAAAATAAAAGTATCTAGATAGCAAGTTCTGAATGTTCTCGAAACAAGGATTCCGTATGTATGGCACCTTGCTAGATAAAACCATTTTCTACAATCCATGCACATCTACAACACACAGTAAATTATATGAATAATGCAATTCGAGAGCAATAATCTGTGAATTACCTGAGTAATAATTTTAAGATTGTCTCTTTTTAGACAACTAAACTGGATTGTCAGATATAAGGTACATTTTCAAAATATCTTCTCACGGAACAAAAAGAAACGATGTAGATTCCTACCTTTCTTCTGACTATTTGTGTGAACTGAACATATGCAGCTTGCGTTTCCGTTTAACGTTAGACTGCAACAGATATCAGTTCTTTAGATAATTGAATAATTTTGTTGTTTTAACAGAAATCTAGTGGAATCTATGAATCCATTTGAGGAAAATCTTTAGACAAAACTGCTCGCAGGTCATCAAAACTTTGCTAGCATGAAGCTAGAATTAATCATGCCACAGGATTTGAATGTACCGTCCTTGTTAAACCACACCAATTCCAGGCTCTTTCACCGAAACAATTACTAATTTTACACGTCATAGTTTCCCAGTTAACTATGTGGATAGGGAAGAAAATGTACTTGGGAAGTCGTCCTCAATTTGGATTTGTTTGGCAACCTAGTAGTTTCTATAATCTCGCGAGGCTGATGGATTGTTAGTAACATATCATTGTCTGCTTCAGAAATACTGTAGCTCGTGCCTGTTTTTCAGTAAGAGATGACACAGGATGATATTTTAAAGAAATCAGAATATTTTAATTGACTAGGTGAAAAATAAATACAAGAATAATAATTATATTCATTATAAATATACAGCCACTCTATTCAGTATACATTCAAGCTTACGATGACAATTCTAACTTCTAAACAAGATATGCAGTTCTTGTTTCTTCTTTTTAATGACAAATGTTCTAAGAACTTTATAGATATTAGTTCTTTATACATTAGTCATTGTTTTATTAGTATTGGTAGCTAAGTATGGGCTTAAGACGAGTGTATGTTTTGTGTTTTTGGACGCTGAGTGTACAACAAACAGCAGAGGTTTACTAAAAGTGTTCGTAACCAGGATTAAATCAAAAAAGAATTCATACACGCTAAAATTAATCTGAATGCACGTATATACAATGCCTAAATCGAAAGTGTATGTGAAATATGTATCATCTGAAATGAAAATCCAGAGAAAAATTAGTGATTAAACGACATTAAACAGGACAGAGGGGAGTTGACTTTCAGCTGAAAAAACGTTAAAATATAATGGGAAAATATATTTTCTCTAAATATCTGGACGAAATCTAACAATCCTTGATACAATCCGAAGTAGAATCTACAATGTTACTGATCCTGAGCTGACATATTGGCTTCTATCACTTTCCCACCGCCGTAATGTAGCTTGCCTGTGATTATCTATGAATACGTTCATGGAGCTTTCCCTCTGGTACGAAGTCTTTATCAGTTAAACGCAGTACTTAATTGGCGTCAAGTTCTCATCATTTTACAGTTGAAACAGTTAGATGTAACCGTACGTTTTATGCAAACAGCTTCTTTTCTCGCAAATCTCGCTTGTGAAACTCTATTCTGACTTCTTGCTTTCCAGACAACTTTGATCTTCAGACATTAAAATGTAATGTCAATCGTTATTTCTGTTTTCTTAATTCCTGATATTGTTCTCGCTCCTTAATAATATTTTTCGTTTTCTTATATTCTTTCACCCTGAATAAAGCCATGCGTCTTAGAGTTTTTATTGTCTTGATTGGGGTAAAATTTAAAAGAATAAAACGATTCTTGTTCGGATGTAAACTTATTTTGAGATGTTAAAATCAGCCAACTGGGAAGTACAAATAATTCAGAAATGACCTTCCAGCATCCAGCATCAATGATATATTCTTGATACACAAAGATATTTTAACAAATCAAAAAGGATACACTGCTGATCGTATAGTGATATGAATTGTGTAACAAATATAGTTTATATTTTTGTACACGTATTGTTTGCTAAAACATATCCTGTACAAAACGTCGATTTTAATACATTATTTCAATTTGCTTACATATCCTTCGTGTGTAGAAAAAAGTTTTTTCTTTAATAACTGAATGCAATAAAAAAAGCAAGACATTAAAAATAAATCTGCTGAGAAAAAAGGAATATGTGTTTAAAATCGATAAATTTATCGCAATATGTAATCTTTTATAAAGATTTTTTTTATTAATATAATTTATGAGAGTTTAGGATTGAAAAATGCTTCCAAATGAATGTTTATTTTAACGTTTACATCTGTAGAACGGGTTATATAAACATATAAATCCATACAAGAAATTAAAAATAATCCATATAATCTTACAGGAAATATATATTTCTAATAAAGGTCTTTTTATTTTTGTTAAATGAAAATTGTTTTTTTTTAAGTCTTACATTTTATATGTTATGCTTAATTTTATTTATATGCAGTTTAATCTTCCATGAGACGAGTTGAATAAATCAAGATCAATGATATAGACAATTTTAGTGATAACAATTAACAAGCGCGTACTATCTGACTGAATATAATAAAAATAAAATATAATATAAAAATATTCTAACTTAAGTAAATATGTCATTAAAAATGAAGTGGCTTTAATTTTTCTGAATCACCCCTATACTTGAATATAGCGAAGAGATCTTAAGAAACGTTTTCCTCGTCACAATTCTTCTTTTTCTTTACATTTGTAAATTTAATATTCGTTCCTGCATTGAATATTGCTGCCATATTTAACCTGGTGCTCCGGCTATGATATATATATATATATATATATATATATATATATATATATATATATATATATATATATATATATATATCGGGATTCTCTATAATTTACAACGAAGGGTGGGTCTGTAATATTATAGGTGCTGACCTAACATCAAGACATCTGTCAATTTCCCATCACCGTGATGCGACTCCTCCTCTCTATCTTTTCCAATAATATTGTCATAGCAGTTGTTCTAATGATCTTTCTTCCTTGTTACGTCAACCGCATTGATTTAAGTATACTCTTAGAATGGCAACTAAGACTCATCTTTACTGTTGAATTCGCTAGATATTTTATTCTAATAGTTTCTTTTCTCACCTGTGGAACTCTCTTCCAATTTGTTGCTTTCCTACAATTCTAAAAATATGAAATGCCACGTCAATCGCCATCTACTGTCCTACTGAGCAGTCATTATTTATTGTCCTTTTCCCCTAAGTAAAGTTTAAGTTTCCACTCTTCGTAATTTCTTGCGATTTAGCTATTTTAACATTATCATCTTGCTTGAGGTAAAATGATTAAAAATGTGTTAACATCATTTCTAATTGCGTTAATTTGGAGAAATGAGAACAAAGCCGCTTTAGAAATCAAAAGATAAATTAAACTTTTCATAAAAGTATTTTCGTATTATTTTATTTACCTTAACCAGAAATGAAATGCTCGATAGCAACAATAACTTAGTTTGAAAATATCGCAATAGACTTCAATAATAATTTCATATAAATAAAGTATTTTTTTTTTTAATTATTTTCTTTATTTTGTGAGTGTTCATTTTAAAGATTTGTATTCATGTCTGCATTTTGATACAAGTTCTCATCATTTATTTAGTAATGTGTGTTGGTTTGTGAAGATTATTGCTATTTTCTACTTCAGACAGTTTTAGCATTTTAGATTTATTGTTGTCGGCTAATGCTGTTTTTCTAATTTTCCATGATATGTTTGTAATTTGGTTTTGGTTTTTAACTTTCCATATATGTTTAGAACGCTTTGTTTTGTTCGTGTATTCAATATATACAAAGGATGTTTTGTGTGCATATTTTCTCTTTTTCCAGCTTCCTCGGTTACTCCTATGTATATTTTTCTTCGTTGTTTGATGATTTTACAGTGGCTTGGTATATTAAATTATTTTGTTTGAAATTGGCACAGTAAATTCATTGTTTACTCTGCAGTTATACATTGGTTTGGTTTATTCGGGTAGTTTATTGGTTATTTTTTCTGCTGTGCTGTTTTTATTATTTGTGTAATGTTCTCGGTGCAACTGTTGATGATTTTTCCTATGTTTCTATTGAATATCTTATGTAGAGTTCTAGATGGGTGGGAGATGTATTTGTGTATGAGTGTAATGAATATTTTTCCTACGTTTGTTTGTACATTTTTTGTACATACTTGGTGCCATGGATCCTGCCTCAACTACGATCTGGCTGCCTTCGGTCTTGAAACGCCATCTGATTCAGCCGTGCAGCCTCGTGGCTGGATGTAAAAATCATATCTGCCTGCTGACGAAATGAATATATTGACATTGGTAAACAGAACAGTTCTCAATTAACTCACTGCTACACAGGTTAAACGTTGAAGACAGACTAGCCACAAATGTACACGAATGATAAATGCAAGCCAGTTTACATGGCAGGACAGCGAAATCTACCGTAAAGGTTCTTTAAACGTAAATACCAATCAAATGATTTACGGACATATTGTTTCTGTTAGGAATCCGCCCCAGTGTTTGTAAAAGTATTTTGTATAAACCTATACACACACACACACACACACACACACACACACACACACACACACACACACACAGATATATATATATATATATATATATATATATATATATATATATATATATACATATATATATATATATATATATATATATATATATATATATAAATATATATATATATATATATATAAATGTGTGTGTGTGTTAGAATTTATACTATTGCAGATTATTTCTTAGATTTTATCAGGAACATCCAAATACATAGAAGAAGCATCAGGCCAGTTGTGACAACAATAATTAATCCATAGACGAATGGTAAAGATATATATTTTATGATAGATTCTGGCGAAAATATATATATAGCACGACACAATGAACCAAATTTTCTAGCGGCAGACAGACATAGCAATTGATTCAATATAATCATTCCTCTTCATGTCAGAAACATTTTAGTTCAAGAAGGTGCAATGTGTCATTCCTCTAAGAGGTGCTATCAACCATGCTGTTGAAAGGCAAAAAGAGTTTCTAAGACGTTTAAAAATGATGGATGTTTCGTTTTGGAGGCTTTAAATTTAACAAGCCATTTATTGTCCAAGTTAACAACAGAGTGGTGATTACTTTTTTTAGTTCAGCTACTAATTTGACCATATCGTACAGATTAGACTTACTATTAAAACATAAGTAAATAATGTGTGCCATCAGCATAGAAAACGAGTCAAGAAATTATTTAGTTTGTAATTTCGCACTAATTCTATCGATTAATGAGATTAAAATAATTTGCACAACAGGTGTTTTTAACGTATTCTTTTTAATTCACTGGTGAATATTTAATAGTAGACGAACAATAGGGACGTGGGAATATGGACCTGTGAGTATGACCTGTCTTATGTATCCAGACTCGTATACCTAATGATAATTGCAAAATGGATGACTGATAAATTAGATGCGAAAGCATTAAGGGTGATGGATGAGAGGAAATAGCTTTACGTCATGAACACAAAATACTTATACGGAAAACAAAACGTAAAGTAAAAGAAATCTAATGAAATAAAATGCTAAAAAATACAGAAGACATGTTGCAGAAGCAGTTAAACTGTCTGGCCAAAGTTTATATTTAATGCTTACTTGTTATGTTCTAGGATACACATACATTCCGATATATATATATATATATATATATATATATATATATATATATATATATATATATATGAACGATAAAATGGGAAAAAAACATTTTATGTCATTCATTCCAAGAAAGAAAATCGCCAGAATAATAAAGAGCATCATGAAACATATGTCTTTCCCACACGAAACTACTGCTGATATAATGTTAAGTAAGCAAAACTCACTGGTGATGATTACTTTGTTATATGAGAGCACGTTAAACAACTAGATAGTGCAAACATCAAAATTTTAATTTAAATGCATAATGCCGTTGTATCTTTAAAATTTCTCTGAAATTAATCACATTATTTAAATTCATCTTTGTTGTTATTATCCCAAAGTTTCAAGTTTATCTTTAGGGTATTGATGTGGACAGATTATTCTCATTCCTTTGGCAATAATTAGAGACATTTCAACATGTTTTTGTGCCGTTTACTTATTGCCCCTGTCGCAACGTGCCACCAACTTCACGAATCAAAGCCTTTATGTAGTAGACTATTTTATAATTTTGTCGAACACTTTAATCCACTAAACTATAGCGACGCTTCAGGAAGATGTTTGGACATCAATGTAAGGCTTCAAAGTGAGAAACACCACGATAGCCAATGAATTAGAGACGTCATTTCTGCTTTGTACGCAGTATTTCATATCAAAATTTAAAACTACTTACGCAAATTACATTGTTATGACTGTTTTCTTCATCGGATTTTGAAACAAACTTTGTAGCTAATAAATCACTACAAATAATTACATAAATAATATTTACACACACACACACACACACACACACATATATATATATATATATATATATATATATATATATATATATATAGATACATACATATATACATACGTACATATATATATATATATATATATATAGATAGATAAATAGAAACACACACACACACACACACACACACATATATACATATATAAAAGATTCTTCCCTTATAAAAATTATAAATAGACGTGTATGAATGTATATTTATGTGTGCATCTATTTAGAAATTTGTTTATATAAATTGGTGAACATATTAATACTTTGATAATGTATTAAATATTTATATGAACTTTTGTATATCCATCTAAACGTGGACGTATATACCATATTTGTACATGTGGATATATCATGATATTTGTATGTGAATTTGTATTATACTTGAAATTACATACATGTATATTTCGGGTTACGTCGTTTCGAGTTAAGTCACTCTCAATTATATGTCATTTATCAGAAAAATATATGGAAAAATAAAAATCAAGTTTAAGTCATTTTATTAGATTTTACGTCTGTCTGCCACAAATAGTGAAGCCGTAATATCACTAGAAATGCATTAAAAGCACATAAAACCATGTTATTGTACAATAAATAACAATAAATGTATATAAAATCATATTAAAATACGTACATTTGCAGTAAATGATAATATAATCATCATAAATCCTAGACAACGAAATATGAAAACAACTGTGACTCTGTGTTGTCGTTTATTTAGTGTTCTTTAAGCGCACAATATTATTTTATAATGTTTCATTTTATTTTATAATATCTTAGAGCAAACCACATTAAAAAAATAAAGAGTCTGCAATTGTGTAAAGATCTCTAAATTGTAGACATCTACATTTACAAGCATGTACGTACATGTAATCGTAAATTTAGATTAATTTTTCTGTACTATATTAAAAATTAAAATTTACTTGTTTGTAAGCTTAAAATAGATTCTTATTGGCCATATATTATTAAAAATGTATTTATAAATAAAATACAGAACAGGGAATTGTTATTTGTGTTTCAGCTTAGTGACAAATAAAATCGGGGACAATAAATTCGACGTAAGGTGAACTATACCTGTATTTGATTTTAAATTAAAGTTATATGTTTCTATTTTATATTCTATTATATATTATATTTTATGATATATATAATATATTTATATTCTATTCCATAATATATATATATATGTGTGTGTGCGTGTCTGTGTGTTTGTGTGTTGTTGATTTTGCTATTATTATTATTATTATTATTATTATTATTATTATTACTATTACTATTATTATTATTATTATTATTATTATTATTATTATTATTATTATTATTATTACACATCCATAAATATATATAGTTCTCCCCTATCATTGCAGTATGGCGTACATATCAACATTTGAATTATGCAAAGGTTAGTTTTCAATCAGCACCTGACGACTGAATCGTGCATGTAACTCATAGTTATGATACCGATGAAGAAAAACCTGAATATGTTATTAATATAAATACATTTTATTATACATTGAGCACTATGTTATTAACACCAGCACTCAAGGTGTGATATTTTATTTTCATATTTTAAATGTTAATAAAATATATGCAGTTACAATTCGACGAACATATATGTGTTTGCCTATTTTTATGGTCTGCTGATCGATTATGACGTGAAATCGACAGTCAGTATGCATTTTTATTTTTTATATCCATAGTTTATTCCAATAAAATGTCTATCACAGATTTATACTATAAATACGGCAACCTGTCAAGGATGTACTTATATATGGTTGTGTGTTTAAGTGTGTGTCTTGGAAACGCAATGAGAAATCTTTCGATATCTAGTTTTATTTTTATTTTTGTCATTATAAACTGAAGTCGTTTGTTGAATAATTCGATCGAAGACATTTAAGTGGAAATCGAACAAATCGTGACACATAACTGAGAGAAACTGTTGAATTGAACTCCATTTAGTTACTTGTTTTCAATGCGTTGCAATTTGCTGATCATACTTTCTTTTTATCTGGAATTCTATACATCATCTCAAACGGAGACTTTATTGATTATTGATAATTTCATACAGATTACATTTCAGAAAGAGTTGGATTTTTTTTACAGGTAAATATTACATTATCAATGAAAATTATTATTATTATTATTATTGTTGTTGTTGTTGTTGTTGTTTTATTTCCTTTGATGTGTGTACACATTTCTTTCCGGGCTCCGTCCAGAGAACTGAAGTTAGAAATGGCATCATGACATTTTCCACGGACCAATTAAAAAAATCAAAAACAAAACAAAAACTCATATTTGACATAGCTAAAGCCCTTCGTAAGGTGTGGGCTGTACTCGTCAGAACAATTTTGTGTATTTCTTTAAGGCATGGGCTTCAAGAAATCCCTTTAATGAGTCTATTGGAATATTTTCCAACCAATCCGAGGGTTTCCCACTGCAATAGGGGTTGTTGATGTTTCCATGAACCGCATTTTTGAGATTTCGATTTCAAGGTCGTTGTATTTTGATAGTTTTCTGAACATCTTAAAAGATACATTGCAGTCTGCAGGGATAGCCATATCAATAAAGAGGCAATTTTTTGTTTGCAGTCTCTAATAACAGTGTCTGAGTGGTTAACTTTGATTGTTCTGTTTGTGTTTATTGTTTAGTCCCATAAATTTTTACAGGTCGTATCTCCGTAACCAGGTCTGCGCGGTGTTCATATCAATTTCTTCCAGTTCCCTTCTCGTAGAAGTTACAGATTTTCTAGTGCAGGTATTGGCCCTTTCATTCATGCCGGGTTTTATATTCAGTAGGTGCCAATACTTTGCAACCAGATGCAAGATTGTCAGTTGCTTCTACATTTTGGGCTAACACAATATTTTAGTATGTGTTCTTGAAATTTTTAATTAACAAGCACTGATCCTGTTCAGCAAGGATAAAACCTTCGGTTTCATCTTTTAACATTGCACTACATAGTCACTGATGTATACGGGGTTTTCTACATCAGTTTGTTTGACCGTGAAGCGTTTTAACTTGCCATCGTCTGTGTATCTGGTCAGTTGCATTTGCTTTTGCCTTATTTTTAAGTATTTTGCAGCTTCGGTCGGTGTATTGTGCTTACTTGTATTTCTACGCCCATTTGAATCTCCATTTTGAACTTTTTGGCTTATTTTATTTATTGAATTAAGTCGCTTGCTACTTTCATGTTCATCATCCAGTCTTGTGTAGTTTCCAGGTATCTTTTAAGGCCAAATTTCTAGTTTTTCAATACAGTTCTAGTTGAACTGATCCTCTGCCTGCTTCTGATCTAGTCACATACAGATTTTAAGCATTAGCTTTGGGATGATGTATGCGTTAGAAAGTGAGATGCTTTCTCTTTTTGGTGTCTATTCGCTTACAGTCAGCTATGGTTCAGTTAAGAATGTTGAAACTGTATTGCACCACAGGAACAGCCAAGGTGTTTAGGGCTGATATTCAGTTTTTCTTAATTCAGCTCGGTATTCAGTACCAGACGCACACGCCTGTAGTAATTCTTTCTTACCTTCTCCTTCATTTGGGTATGCTGTATACCATCTCCTTTGCTAATCCCTGGGTACTTATAGGCTTTATCTTGTTTCAGTTCCCTAATCTTTGTGATAAAGTCTAAATCTATTGCGGTTGTTTCTGTAATTATCCCTTTCTTGAATGTTCCGTTGCACATATATCTAACCCGGAATCCATACCTATGTCGTTATTGAGACATTTTACAATAAATTTTACAATACTGATGAGGACCTTCAACTCATTTTCATCTTTGGCAAAGAATCTGAGAACATTCGTGTGATTGAATACGTTCTAGTTTTGTTTGTAACCATAGCTACTGATGTTTAGTTCATGCGTAAGAGAGATTTAGGACAAACAAAATAGAAGGGGTAAAATGGAGTCTCTTTGAAAGATTCCAAGTCGGATATTTAGACGGTTGGATATGCCAATGCCACATGGTGTGATTTCCGTATAGTTTGGTGTTCCTCATTTCAATGCTGAGCTTTTGGAAATTTTTCTACCCACAGAGGAGACTTTGTTCATTTCTATAGTCCAAGAGTGTGGCACTCTATTAATCTTCTTGCAACCATATGAACTTCTGCATCTCTTCTGTTCCAGTGGAAGAATGTTCGTCAGAACAGATGTGATCAATTTATATGTGGGGGAGAGACATGTTATTGGCCTATAATATTTCGCATCATCTGTTTCACTCGTTTTTGGCATGAGATATGTAATACCTCCAGTGATCCATTCCGGGATTTTATTGGGGTGATTTACAAGCATTTATAGTGTTTTTGCTAGGGTTTTATGTATTGATGAGAGATGATAGAGCCAGAAATTGGGCACGTTGTCATTTCCTGGTGATTTCTATTTTGAGGATTTCGTTAGAGCTTGCGTAATTTTATTTGTGGTTATATTTTCCCACTCTTACAGAGGTTTGTCCAGTGTTCGTTGTTCTTCCGTTGGATTCATTTTGGATTTTGATTATATTCATAACATACGTAAATGATTTAAAATATTTCGCAGGAATTAATTATGATTCTGTTTACAACATTATGGTTTATATTTTTCACTTAGTAAATTATGAAACAGTTTCCATTATGAGGTATAATACATGCACTGAACGTCAAGATATTTCATATATATTTAGTTTTGAATTATAAACTTATTTGAATAATTCTTATTAGGTATTAACAAGTCTATTTTATTTGATTTTTGTTTAGATAGCATATTTTGGTTTAATTCTAAATGTTAACTTTCGGACATTAAAGCACAAAACTTAATATCAACCATATAGTAATTATCAATATCTATAAGTTCATATATTTCCTGTGTATATATTTATATATTTCCTGTCCCATTTGTAGCATGGAGGGAGGAAAATTAACTTAAGTTAGTAAATTTATGAGTGACTACCCCCCTTTCTTCGTTTTAATAATCTATACAAATAAATTAGTTATCTGCAATTAGAGAAGATTACTATTTAATTATTCAATTCCTTTAATACTACGTTTCTTAGATTGCAGTCTTATTTGTTCAACTCTTTCCTGTGAGGCACTCAGGCACCTTTATATATTAAGGGATCGTCTTGCATCATCTTGGTCTTGAAATGGGTCTTGTCGTCGCCGTTTTTGTCGTTATGTTGCTAATCTTTTTTCTTCCAAGTGTTATTTCACTGTTATATTAAACAGATAAAACTTTTTAAATAAAAAGCTATTAAATAAAAGGCGATTTATATAATACATGAAGTAACCAATTAATCATTGTTATCATTGGACGTCTAAATATAAAGGGATCAGATTAATTAAACGGTTCATTGGACTCTATTTAAGTTGTTAATTCTATACTTCTGCTTTATTGAATCGCAATACATTTTTTTCAAATCTTTAGTTTCATGCATCTCACTATTGAAACTTTCTCAGGAAACTGTCATTTTTTACGACACGTGCAGGTGAATAATAATTTAAATACAGAGATTCCGTTCTTCATAAATAGATAGTTTCTCACAAAATTATATGAAAATGTTTTAAATATTTCCGATCCTGCACAATTCCTATACTTAGGACTTCACTGACAAAACATCAAAATTTTAGTTTTTGCTGTTGTTGAATGAGTAAATAATTTTTTAAGGACAATTGTCTTGAATATGTAGAATGGCTTGTAAGTTCGATGGTTCTAGGTAAGATTTATTATTATGATTATTTTAAACTGATAACACACCAACACCGTCTCGAATAAAGCAACAAAATTCGCATACACTATTAATATTTATCGATATACTTGGGGATATATAACTGAAGTAAGATAGATAGATAGATAGATAGATAGATAGATAGATAGATAGATAGATAGATAGATAGATAGATAGATAGATAGATGTAGTCTTCGAATCGTCCTTGAACAAATATATTACTTAATGGTTACATTCAATAATCATAATATTTATTTGCATTCCCAGTTACATTGTATATTTAAACTTCTTAACTCCTATTAAACGTTGCAGTATGTCATCATTACGGATGTTTTCTCATCCAAGTGACGTTATTCCGCTAAACACATATCCATAATACGAAGTGAGGTCTTTTTTCAGAGTTTACACCCTTAATGCTTACAGAACCCGATGTTACCATATACTCCATACTCTCAGTACTGGCAACGCTCAACACTGCTTAAATTTAGTGTGATATGAGTGTAAATTAAATACACTGTCAACTGGATGATATATATATATATATATATATATATATATATATATATATATATATATATATATATATATATATACATACATACATACATACATATATATATATATATTTTGTATATATATATATATATATATATATATATATATATATATATATATATATATATATATACATATATATATATATATATATATACATACATATATATATGTATGTGTGTGTGTCTGTGTATGTATGTATGTATGTATGAAAGTGAACATTATAGTCAATATAAAAGTGAACATTAAATATATATATATATAGAGAGAGAGGGAGATAGGGGGAGAGGGAGAGAGAAGCTGTATATACTCGAATATAGTGAGTATAATACTTTATGACCAGTTTTTTACGCAAAATATTGGAGGTCGCACTATACACAAATAATTTTTGGGAGAGGTTTACAATCATGCATTTCGGTGACTGGTTGCAATATACACGGGTACTTTTTCCGGTAGTGTTAAAATTCAGGCAAAAATCTTCAAGGGTTGTACTATACATGAAATCAGCTTATACATAAACATACGCAATAGATAGATAGATAGATAGATAGATAGATAGATAGATAGATAGGCTGAAGTTAGCATTACCAATGATATGCTAAGGAAGTATTAACAAAATGTCATTAATGATTTATGCACAGTTTAATTTCATGAACCAAATATCCCTAAAAACAATCTTCTCTTTCATTTCCATTTGTTCTTTTGGTTTTATTTTTTTACATGCTAATATAAAATTAGCAGATCATATAACTGGACTCTATGTCTATATGTGCCACATTGTTTTTTTTTGTTTTTTATATTTTTATCAAATTATATGCATTACTTTTTTTCAGAAATTTTATATGCCGCAAAGAGAAATATGATTATGTATACAATAGTAAATGACCGCTAAAATCAATAAAATATAAAACATTTGTTTTTCTTTTTGCATATATAGTATTTTTAAGATAAACATGCCAGCAATTTTCTTTGCTGTTTTAAAGAAACAGTTATTCTTTTCAATTTAGGAAATCTCTATAAATAGAAAATTGTTCATTTGAGACTTTTACCTTATTTGTATGTTATATTAGATACAATTAAAGTATCGCTTCTCACGTTATAAGTAAGCTATATAAATAATTTAAACTGTATTCAGAAAATAATTCGACAATTTATCATTACCAATGGATACAAGATTTATATTTAATGTAAATATATTTTATCGATAAAATTTCTTTTTTAATCGTATTACAGTGCCTCACCTAAATAGTTATCGCAAGTTCTCAAAATCTTTGTTGCTATTTTATCTTAATATTCATAGTGACACTTACTTGAATATTGTACCTATCATTAATAGTATAAACGTTAGACAAATGACTACGAATTTGTGAAAAACTCAAATAGATCTGATACACAAGCAGTATTTATGTTATTTTTCTTCTACGTGCCGTGTCCTTCCAGGACGATGGTGACCATGGCTCTTCACAGTTTCTTATCCTTCTTAACTCTTGGTAAATTTTCTCTTTTTGATATCGCTACTAAACCCTGTTCTGCCATACATTTATAGAAACTAGCTAGAAAGGTTATGCTTTCTTTTCCTCTGTCCCTCTTGCCTCCAATCTCTCCTATAAGTATTTTACAAACCCTATTTCCTCATTATGTTCCCTACGAATAAAAACTATCTCTTTCTGAAGTTTAAGTAAAAGTGTCCATTTTCTATAAAGCTTTTTCGTTGCTCAGATGTTCTATCCATGGTATTCCCAGCATCCTTCTTTAGAAACATTTTTATGTTGGTCCACATTCATTCTTCATCTGTGATGAGATTCACTGCCATACAGGGGGACTGATAGCACATAACAGTTCAGTGTGACCGTCTTTGTTTCTAACGGACTTCTCCTGTTTGTTAATACATTGTGTAGATTGTGGAAGGCATCTTTCGTTATCCCAATGTGCCGTCGGATTTCAGTGTCGCACTTTCCGGCTTCTGGTAAAACAGTGCACAGATATGTAAATTATTGCAGGAGTTTACTTTTGGTATAACCAATTTGGAATTTTCATATTATTCCTTTTTATAACAATCAGGCATTCTTGCTTTTATATTTAGTCTTTTCTTCTTGCTTTCCTTCACTCCATCCTGCAGTAATTCTTGTAGGATATTATAAATAAAAATTGCGCACATTCAGACACAGACAAAAATACAGTTAATATATTGCGTATATCTTTTCTAAATGGTATCCAAATATGTACACGAGGCTCTTTCAAGGTAAGAGGAATTGAGTTTAAAGAAAGTCTGACATTAAATGTTAAGTGAAGTGCTCGCTGCAAAATAAATTCGTTAATGTATACGACCGACAATTACAATCTCTGCGGCTAACCTCAACAGTTTTTAATGCGATGTGTTAGCTAAACGATAAATGTAAAAAGAAAAGCATGACCTTTATATCCAAATACATTTTACCGAGATGAGGAGATTTTTCTCTGAGCTAATGGAATTAAATTTTGAAATGCCAAAAGAAATCAGGGGGGGGGAGAGAAAATATTATCCATACATGAACTCTACACACATAAATCACGTAGCCAGCTAGTGACTGGTACATACACAGGGAGACAAACAAATGCACAACCATATGATAATGTTAATTCCGTGTAAATATAAAGTTATATGTGCACATATTTTCATACATATATTCATAATACTTGACCGATTTCTGATGCAATTCACTGTTTTGACATCTTTAATGTATTTTAACTCTTCTTTTCTTCTTTTCATCATTATTATTATTATTTATTTTAATGCTTTTTTATCTTGTTTGTCTTTTCTCTAATTGCTTTTTATTTCTTTCCAACAATTCGTCTTTTGTTTTCCTGTTTTTCTTCAACCAAATCTAAATCTAACTAAATATCCAACTGACAAAGTCTGTAGTGTGTGCTTGGGATCAT
>OZ038481.1:75004479-75009479 GCA_964036315.1 Acanthosepion esculentum
TTCTTCTTCTTCTTCTTCAATAGCAACAAACTTAAACAATTCCTATTTTCAAATAATTATATTTATCCTTTTCGAATGGATACATTTCAAATGTTCAGTTCCTTAGATCGTACATCATAATATCTCAACCACACCAGGTATCTCCATCTCTCAATATAATCCGCCTCCATTTTTATCACATCCTTCTTACCGTCATCATCAAAATTACCATCGAGTGTTGGTATTATTATTATTATTATTATTATTATTGTTGTTGTTATTGTTGTTGTTGTTGTTATTAAACCCATCGATTCTTTTTCGCCCACCGCTTTTAAATCTGATCGCAATTGCTTATGGATTTCATGGCTGATGTCTTTTTCAAGTCAAACGTCTGAGGCGTGGGTGTGAATATGCCTGATAATATCAATATCGGATATCAGGTTATGTGCAACATGATGTGTGAATATAGCTGCCTACAATTATTTAAGTAGAGTGTAAGTCCTTACCACGTATAATATAATTATTGTTAAAAACTATCTCAACATAAGCGATGATCATTTATAATAAAAGTATATACACAGTGCCGAATGTGTTCCTTTTTCTTCACTTGTGATATATTCCGTCCATCCGGAGGTATCAATCAATTTCTGATAAGAAAGACTGGAATTGATATATTACATTATCAGTCTCATTTCATATTGTATGAACAATATCAATGAAACATTTTTATTATCTATGGCATTTTTGCATTGTATATAAATTCATTCATCATTAAATATAATTGAATATACGTATTCATAAAAAAATATAATTCTTGTTGATACATCAAATTACATTCATTTTAATGAATGTTTACACTATGTAATTTGAGTTCATAATATCAATATAAAATTTTAAATACTTAGAATCATTCTGCATGATTAAAAGAAAATATTTGAAATTCAGAATTATAGGTGATTATTTTCAAGGTAGATAAATATATAATACTGGATAGACATAATCTATCGAAATTATTGTAATATATAGGCTAGTTGATGTTAACACGGACGAAGAAGATAAATGAGCACAACATTTATCGTTCTGCTGTCAAGGTATAATGGCGTCTCCTAGTTTTATTTTTGCATGGATGTTACCAATGAATTTAGGCACGTCATTATACAGGGGTGGGGGCGATGGAGAAATTGTCGCTATTGTATCTTTTTAATTTCACGCATGCGTGTTGTTTGCTTTTGATTTTGTGCACTGCACAGTACAGTAGGATCAGTAGGACACTGTCTGTGAGAAAAACGATAACAGGATCCAATTCACTGCGATAGAAATGTGGGACGGCCATGCTGTACTGCTTGGCATTCGTACCGAAATGTCCACAACGAACATTTCAGTATGTTTGGGTGTCAATCTGAGGACAGTGCAGAAGATTCGGAAAGAGGTGGATGATATACGAGGGGGTACTCAAAAGTAACCGGAATATTTTTCTGTGTGACAGGCCCGTAGTAGTTCAGGTTTCCACCGCTAGATGCCACTTGAGGCAATCCTCAGACATCATTGTACTAACTGCTGTCATTTTGGGAAGACGTACAGCTCCGTGGTTCATATTTGTTTTGAAGTGTTTCAGGATTTTTCGTTTATTTTACGCATGGCTGAAAGGATGTCTGTCGTAAACTAAAACAACAGTTGGAAGGTCATCACTGGTGACGAAAGCTGGTGTTATGGCTACGACACGGAAACGAAACAGCAATTAAGTCCGTGAAAGCATCCAACGTCACCATGACACCCAAAAGCGCGTCAAGTGAAGTCCAATGTCAATGTGAAAGGAATTCTCTACAAAGAATTTGTTCCTCCTGGTCAAACTTGTTAACAGGTTTTTTGCTTGAAATTCATGAAGCGTTTGCGAGACATGGTGAGACAAAAACGCCCTTACCTGTGGCAAAGTGGAGGTGGGGGGTTGCAGCGCACACCGCCCTGAATGTGAGACTTTTCCTGACCAAGAATGGCATGACACTACTTCCCCACCCGCCTTATTCATCCGATCTCGCCCCTGCGACTTTTTTTCTTTCCCCGAATGAAGAAAGTCCTCAAAGGAAAACGTTTTACAGATACGAAAGAGATTAAGAAGAAAACGACGGAGTCATTAAAAAACATAACTTCACAAGAGTTACAGGTCTGCTTTGAACAGTGGAAAACACGTCTGGACCGGTGCATTACTTCAAATGGAGAATACTTTGAATGTGATAAGAATATAAACATGCAACAATAAATGAATAAAAATTATATGACATAATTCCGGTTACAATTGAGTCCCCCCTCGTATCTCTTCAACATCATGGTGTTTGGAATGATCACTAGTGGTGGCGACGTTATGCCTCTCCACATCTTCCCAAAGGGGCTCAGACTCAACGCGGTGGCCTACATCAAGTGCCTTGTGGAGGTTGTCCTACCCTGGGGCAAGAGGGTGACTTTGGGAAGATGCTGCATCTGACAAAAGGAATCTGCGCCATGCCTCAGAAGCAGGAGAATCCAGTCATGGGGGTAAGACAATTTCTGTGACGTCATCACCTCTTACATTGGGCCACCTAACTCCCCAAACTGCAATCTCCTTGATATATTGTGTGTGGAACGCATATTAATATTAATGCTTAACAAACGTACCGATAAGCTATAGTTTTAAATAGGTTCCCCCCCTTTCCACTTAGGATAAAATCTCTTCCCTGGGAGTAGGTTTTCGCAGCGCCGCCCACGCGGCGCCAGCGTATCCGAATCCAAGAAAGAACACTCTGACTTTAGAATTTCAATTTTTCTGTTTCTGACTAGTCCTGTATATATCGTCTCTTCATTTAACCTAAATTTAATATAAATATGTCTCCATTAACCATGTCCTGAAGAAGGTCTATTTGACCGAAACGTCTGACGTCGACAGAAAAACAAAAAACAAAAACAAAATAAAAAACAGTAATCTCACATATTCGGATTTTGCTATGTCTTTTCCACATTTCCATCATATATATATATATATATATATATATATATATATATATAGAGAGAGAGAGAGAGAGAGAGAGAGAGAGAGAGAGAGAGGCAGCAATCCTTCGTTTTTTATGAAACATGCATATATATATATATATATATGTGTGTGTGTGTGTGTGTGTGTGTGTGTGTGGGTGTGTGTGTGTGTGTGTGTGGAGATAACTGAGACTGAGGAAAAGAGTTTAATGCGTCACATCAAAGTGTGTTATATTTGGCTTATTCTGGTTCTAATGAAAGGCACAAATGTGTGTTATGGATTTTTGGGGCATTTGTTTTAGGATAAGAGGGTTAATGAGATAAATTACCTTTTCAGATCTGTATGTCTTTGTGCGGTAGATGTGTATGTGAGTGCCAAAAGATTTCTCATAAACTAAATGCTATCGTCTTGGTGTAAAAAAAATAGATTTAAATTCATCTATATAATAAATATGTAAAGTTATAAATCTTTCTCGCCTTTTACTAAAATAATCAACACTGGTCGGTGTTTTTCAAGGTCATGCATGTGCACATGTCCTACCTGTTAACAGAATTATAATTATCTTAAAGTTTCACCTGTCAATTTTCAGACGCTTCTTTGCTAATGTCTACAATATTGGCATAAATAAGGATTATAATAAGATAAAATAAGATTAAGATTACATATGGTAAATGTCTTTGTTTATAGTTCTCGTTTGTAACTCACATATGTTGCATATACCAATGTATTTGCTTATTGTCTGTTTATACCTATTATATTTTTGTGCGTGTTGATGTGCCGAAGATTAGAGTTTTACTTTAATAACCAGCGAATAGATATGCATTTGTGCGTTTGTGTGTCTGCGTTCTCAATTCATGAATGTCTTTCGATTGCGTATGTTTTTCGCTGTACGAATAGGCGAACAATAGGCATGGATATATTTTGTTTTTGATAATCATCTTTTTGCTCCGAGTATATATTCGCTGATTTCGCTCACGAATGAAATGCGTTCGGTTCGCTACTTCAAAACAACTTCAATGCTTTTAGCTATAATTTAAAAGTAGAAATAAATATTATCGCTAATTCTTATGATTGGCGCGGTGAAATTATCACGAACCAACGAAAAACAAATCGAAATTAAATGCAAGTCAATATCGATATAAAATATAAAAATATTAAAAACACACACATACTCAGAAAACAAGACAGGCATATAATAATAATAAGCCTTCAATAAAAATAAGAACAGATAGAATATCATTCTGAAAGTTGGCCGGTGGTATTTTGTGTTCAATAGACAAGTGCTGTATGTCGACAATTCATAAATTGTTCAACGATATTAATCAGTTTTTAAAAACGATTATTTATTTATTTTTACTTTCCTCAATCATTTGCGGTAAAGTGTTTGAAAAGGAACCGCGCCAAAGCAACCATCTCCCACAACTCACTTGATTTCAAGTCGCGTTCGCTTTAAGTGATTTCAGCCGCTTCGTACAAAACAATTTTGATATTGAAAAGCTACAATCAGAGCTACAATTATTTGAAATCATTGTTGTTGTCGTTGGATATGATGTGAATTGCCTAGTTATTATTCAAAAACTTATTATCGTTAATTATGCAGTTAATTTCCGTTGCAGCTGTTGATGCCATTGTTTTATTGCATTTTTTATTCTTAATGTTGATTATATTCGTACATTTTGGATTGCACGAATTCTTTACAGTTTCATTATCTTTATCATCATTCTAGCCTAGCATCTATTACTACTAGTTATGAATATTTGCATGTTCTCGTGAAAGTTATCAGCTGATCCGCTCTGATGATAAACGGATATAAATATATTCGGATCTGCAGGATTTCCGTCACTATTCACGCAACCGTGAGTAATGAATTGTTTAGTATATTCTCTATGATACTTACGCTTTCTAAGCAGTAAACATCACTCTCCTACTATTCACCTGTGGAAACGGAATATTGTTTTTTTTTTTTTAAAAAATAGGAAGTTGTTAACACGAATTCCAGGCAAAATCAACAAGTAAAGGC
>OZ038481.1:75014479-75049479 GCA_964036315.1 Acanthosepion esculentum
GCCGCACATTCTTGTATTTCTTTCTATGTGTGACTAATGCATTTTATAAATTTCTGGGTATTAGACCCTCTTTCTTTTAATAGATTCATTTTCCCCATACCAGTTTCCCCAGCTTATTGTAAGAAACACTTGTGACAATTTATTTTATATTTGATATAACGCCTTCAGAATTATTTTTATCATGGTTATTTTTATAATAATCAACGTTATGCCATCTCCAACTCTTAGAGAAATCCATACAATATATGCAACTACAAAAAGTTATTTACGACAATTACAATAATAATTAACTAGATAAAATAAACATACTGCTTACTTACTACTTAACATCAACAATAACAATATATATAATATTAACAATAACAAAATAATTACAACCATATACAAAACTATGGATATGGTTAGAACCAAATATATATATAAAAAATAAGCATTCAGTTAATTTCTTCCACTATTTATTTACTGAATTTACTATGGATTTCACTACATTATCTGTATTATTACCTTATTTAGAATTTCTTTCATATATATATATATATATATATATATATATATATATATATATATATATAATTTTGCGTTCATAAATTAATAATCTTTAATCTATGCCATGTCTTATATTATTGTCCTGTTTTATGAAATGTTCATTTAGATGTTGGCCCCTTTTCCATTTGGTTCTTTTTTTGCATATCCTTCTTGTTTCTAAGTTAGATATCTGACGATCAGTATGTTGACTTTACAAGTTTACTTGCAACCCTTTTAGCCATCGTGAGCACGCAATTCTTCCTCTATCTTCGTACATGTTGTTTGTTTTGAATTTACTCTGCCATTCACTGTAATATTCTAATGCTCATTAAATAGTCATTCGTCTATTTATATGAAACGTTTGAATCAGAATTGATATAATTTTCATTTTTTGTGTGTCTTACTCTAAATATATGACAGTTACCATTCGGTTTCTACTTCCCTTCCAAAATAAGAATTTTGGTATTCGGTCATTAAATAAGAATTCTGGAAAAATATTCAGACCGAAATCTTTTCAGAACGTCATCGTAAAAGTGTGTACATAGAATACTTCTTTATATTTTTTATCTTCAGAAATGATATATTACCATGTAATTCACAGACACTATATTACTTCCGTCAATTTTATATGATGCCCGGTTACAAGAGCATCGGATAATATTGGAACCCTCTCAGATGAGAATTAAATAGTAACTATTATTGTTATATATCAATTTATGATTCACTGTCATAAACAGAATATTGAGATATTCTATTTATCTTGTTCCCGACATTTCATTCTTAGATATCTGGAATAATAAATTCTTCGGTATTTTACATTTCATTTTTTTTTAGAAAGCCTCTAATTTGTTGATATATTTGATGTTTATGTGCTTGAAGAGGAACCTTATCTTCTTCACCTTATTTTATGATTTTACTCTTGTATACGCGAGGTTCCTGTATAATTTATGAAACAGTTTCAGGTTATTTTTTTTCTTTTGGGAACGAAGTTTATTCCCATTGTATTATGTTGTGTTTTAATATGTTATCATTGTTGAAATGATAAGAAATAATATTTTCCTTCTTTACAAATATGTTTTGGACGTTTCCTTTACGAAATTTCCTTTTGTATATGTAATTCTTTCCTTTATTTTCCCTATTTTTTACTTGTTGCATTTCTTAATATTCCACTGTATTTTTATCAGTTATTTTGCTGTTAGAGTTGATTTACTCTTATATTTACTTGCACTGTTGGACATATGTTCATCTTCCATTTGTGAATAATATGCTGATGAAACCTAACACCTAATTGTTTTCAATTTATATAAAGATTAAAACCATACGCTGAAGTATATTTCTTCGTGCATTGTCATTAATGTTTGGCTTTATTTACATATTAATTAATGCTTCTCTTGGTAAGTTTAGCAATTGCTTCAAGTACCTCACTATTGATATTCCTTGTGCATTTTTATTTTAATGAAATTCTTTCTTTTCAGTTTCATTTCAAAGTTATTGTTATTCTTTTGAATATGCCTTTCTTGCCCGTTTCTCCATTTTCTGTTGGATGATCTAATCACAGTTGTCCAAGATATTATCCTTATCATATTATCTATATGATAAGCTCTCCATTAATATGATTCTCTCATGTAACAGAAAAACGTTGACGCATCGCATTTGTTTTTGTCCAATACTGTTACAATGTTTCCAAGATGTTCACTTCTTAATTGATTAATCAATGTTTATACTTCTTTTTCTGTCCTGTGCTTATGATTCTAGGTCATCTATGTAGAAGGTGACTCTTTTCCAGTTGTATTCGGATATTTGTAAAATGTTTTGAATTCTATAAAATGTAATGCTACATTTGTTGAATGTAACAAAACTTGAAAACTCCATAACATATTTACCTTCAGTGTACAAAACTCACTTTCCTTTTGTTCTACAAATTTTGAGTTCGATATTTAAGTTTTGCGGACATATTTCTCCTATTTTTCAATCGAACCCATTATTTTCTTTCTATATTGTCTGTATTTGTCTTCCTTTAACTTCATTTTTTCAATGTGTAGTAAGTCTTTTAAGACATTGATTCTGCTTCTGCATCATTTTTGATGGTGGGATTCTGCTTTCCATAGAGTGATAGATAACCCCTCCTATTTTTGTAGTAACATCCTTCGCTATTTAAAAGAAGGATCAATTTTTAATTGCTTCCTATGGCTAATCACTTAGTGTCCATTTAGGTGAGATTTATTTTATGTCACATTGTCTTCTATAGAATATCTCCTTCCATAACTGTGAATTGGCAGGTTGAGACTATCGTATAGTTTCATATATTTGTTAATATCCATTTATTTCACTAAAGGAAAATGATTTCTAACTGACGGGGGATTTTGGTTATCTTTTCCGGCTGTTAATGTGTTGAATTCAACTTTGAGAATTCTAAGTATCGTTCAAATAGTTATGTTACTTCATGCATTTAAGATTTCAAATATTGTTTGATGGTTATCTCTGGATACTGTGACAACAATTCTCCAATATTCCCTTAGACACGAGCAGCGTTATGACCTGTACCGTTTCCACTTCTTCGTTGAATTTGTAATTTATCTAATATACTCACATATTTTTGGGATGGATGGAAGGATGGAAATGCACCAACTATTACAAGCATGTTTCTATCTTGCTTATGAGTACATTCTTCTCCGCTGCTGACAAAGATCCTGCTATTTTGCAAATGTTCGACTTCAGCTTTACAGTTTCGTCCACCGCTACAGTTCATGCATGATTTGGCGGTTCATTCTTTATTCGGTTTTCTTTAATTGATGTAGTTGATCGGAAAATATATCAGTACTTTCTACAAATTGTGTCTGCTCTTTATTGTTGTTTAGATAATCAGGTCCAGGTGATTTACACAGTTCATTATGATTCCCACCCTACCGAAGGAGACATGTTCTTTATTGAATATTCTTGTAAAAAAAAAACAGGTAGATTGAAATATAGAATTTAAAAACAGAGAAATATACACAAACACGTTCATCCACTAAATATGACGTATATAGTAATAAAAGTTCATTGTATAACTCCTTCTATACCGTCTTATATGGTATATTATTATTATTATTATTATTATTATTATTATTATTATTATTATTATTATTATTATTATTATTATTATTATTATTATTATTTCCTTTGATTTCTGTTGTATACATATTTCCTTCCATGTCCCAACCAGACGTTTAAGGTCAGAAATGACATTTTCCAGTGATCATTTTTGTAAAAAATAAAAGATCGCACACCTTTTAAATACTTAAAGCTCCTCGTGATATGTGATCTGTAATTAATTGTTAGTACAATTCTTTTGTATTTCTTTAAGGCATAGGCTACTAGGAATCCCTTCAATGATTCTAATGGAATTATTCCAATCAATCGGAGGTATCCAAATACAACTTGAACTGTTGATCTTATCCACATTTCTTTTTATATTTCCAGTTCAAGATCCCTGTATTTTGATTGTTTTTTTCAAGATCTTCGGTTTCAACATTTAATCTACGTAGCTACTGAGGTGTTTGTCTACATCAGTTTGATTGATACGGGCCGAGTATTGACCATGAGGAGGATTAACCTGTCATCGTTTTTGCATTTGGTACATTGCATTTTCTTTTACACTCATCGATTCTTCTATAGTTTCCAGGTATTTCTAAGACCGATTGTTTTGAATTTATAAGACAATTCTAGTTGTACTAATCTTCTGCTTCCTTCAGATCTGGACATATATAGACGCCCAACATCTGTTGTAGGACGATACATGCCGTGACAAATGAAAAGCTTTCTCGTTTTCACATCCATTCGCTAATGTCCGCTAGCGTTCTATTAAGAATGGTGAAAATGTGTTTCATCGCAGACGCAGTCAAGGTGTTTATGATATTCTTTTTTGTGAATTCAACTCGGTATTTGTCACCAGACGCACAAGCGTGTAATATTCTTTATTTATTTTCTCTTTCATGTGTGTATGATGTAATCTATATATACTTGGCCTCCAAGTTGCGTCCAAGATATTTATAGGATTCTGCATGTTCCCTCAATATATATATATATATATATATATATATATATATATATATATATATATATATATATATACAGAGAGAGAGAGAGAGAGAGAGAGAGAGAGAGAGAGATAGATAGATAGATAGAGATATAGATATAGTGTATTTAGGCAGCTATCATTCATTCATGCAAGTTTCATTAAATATAACAGAAAATGTGTTTCGATTAAGTTTTTCATATAATTTCTCATGGGATCTTATTATTTCGATCTTTTCAGTAGATAAATTATACAAAACCTGTCCAAATGTTGTTGTTTTTTTCTTTTTCAAAGATTTTTCGGCTATACATTTAGCCATCTTCAAGGTTGAAATATATTAACTGTTAAATAGAAAAAGATTGTTGTATGTATGCATTTGAATAATGTTTCATTTTCAAAACACAATCTACATTTTGTGTCTATGTTCATAGTTATTATAACTGAGGGTTGTTATATTTTTTGCTTTTATTAATAAGGCTTCCATTATTTTAGCCTTTTTTACAAGTAGACGATGTTGTTATATTTGTATTATCAACAAGTATGTTACGAATAGTGTTCAGTAGGTCTCTAGAAGTATTTAAATGAGACCCAATTGAGCTATGGTCAGGATGATGTAGCGTGAGTCTTCTTGCTAAGAAGCGTAGCGTGCTGTGACCTATATAATTGTTTACGTATTTTGATTGATGAGGAACACTTCCTTAATGGACGTTTAAATTTGTTTCACGTTATTTAATTCTTTAAAGCAAAGCGTGCGAGAGGATGAATTCACGTGCACTCTCTTGAGCAAATTTTAAATCACACCAATTTTATATCTAAGAGGGCATTCACTAGAGAAATTAAGATGGCAAGAATCTTTACTAGTGTTTTTTTTATAAACTTAATTTGTAAATTTATCATTAATAAAATCAACAAGAACTTCTAAGAAAGGGGGTTTATTTTTTTCACTAATTCATATGTAAAATTTAGAACGGAATTTTATTGAAATGTAGTTTTCAGATTTCCCATTGCCTTTTCAGTATCAGCTAAAATAAATATATTGTCTACATAACGAACGTATATATTGTGGGTTTAATAACTTTAGTAAAAACCTTGTTTTCATTCGTTCTGGCTATAAAAAGGAATTCTAGTACTTACAAGCAAGCAATAGTTTTCTTAATATATAATGTTATAGTTAGTTGGATGATATGGTGGTAATAAGGCCATTATGAGTTTTTGATAGTATATGTATGATGGAATCTGAGAAATGATATGAATATATGGGCAATTCATTTTATTTATAATAATTTGTTCATTCAGGACTCACTTCAACTTTAATTTCCTTGATATTTTATGCTATAATTCATTAATTTGTTCATTGTAGTTTTCTTACATTGGCTATATTAATTTATATTCTTTACGTATTCATTAGTTAATTTGCGCTAAATTTAATAGTAGTCAAAATAAATTATAATACATATGAACTTTCTCACTTCACGCTTCATTTTATGTAAGTTCACTCAGCAATAGTTATTAGGTGTAGATATTCCTGACGGCCATGAATTGATTTTATTTGTAATATAATTGTTTAAATTCTGTTGTTCAATTTAGGAATGCATGCGAATATATTTATATATTTTTGTTGAATATATACAAATATGTACATGTTACTATTGGTTCCATATATATTCTGAGTCTTCTTATTTCTTTTTTGTTTCTTCCAAAATATCGCCATTCTCAGTGGTTGCGTAAGGACCGGTCAATATGGCATAACAGAATCCCACCCACAAAGATACTTCGTCGTGCTTACTAGCCCCCCCGCCTTGTCAAAAGGCTGTTTAAAATCAAAGAATGGAACGCTCATATTAGAGAAGGAAAAAGTCTTCAATGCTGGAACCAATATATTGGAGAACTCCTCCACGACGATAGAGAACAACCAACAATACACAGATGTACCAACGGACCTGAATTTCTGAAAAACGAAGTAGAAGCTGCAATGTCCAAACTGAACAGAAACAATGCGGAAGGCCAGACGGAATTATAACGGAAATGCTGACCGCCTTAGATGATATTAGCATAGACAAGATCACAGAAATAATAAATGAAATCTACAACAGTGGAAATATACCGGAAGATATCAGTAGATCTATCTTCATAGAATGCCTAAGAAATCAGACTCAATCAAACGTGAATTCTACCCAACAATCAGCGTAACGAACCACGTAGGAAAATTCATCATCCGTATTCTGATGAATAGAGCGCGCAGCAGAATCATGTCAGAGATAGGACAAGAACAGTGCGGGTTCGTTAAAGACAGCGGAACAAGAAATGCGATATTCATGCTCAGAATGTTATCAGATAGAGCAATAGAAATGCAGAAGTATGTGTACCTATGTTTCAAAAGCTACGCAAAGGCCTTTGACAAATTACTCAACATGGATGTGTTGGAACTGTTCAGAAACTTAATATATTCGTGAAAGATATTAGAATAATCAAGAATCTATAATGGCAGCAAAAAACATGCATGCCCATAGAGAATAGCGAATAGAAATAAAAAGCGGCGTAAAACAACGATGTGTCTTCTCACCGGACCTCTTCAACCTATACAACGAGGCAATTCTGAAGAGAATTGGAAATCCTACCGGGATTCAGCATTGGCGGCCACAATCTTAACAACATAAGATACGCAGATGATGCAGTACTGATAGCAGACATGGAAAAGAAATTACAAAACCTCTTACAGAGAGTAGCAAATGAGAGCAAGAAGAAGCATGAACTACAAGAAGACAGAATGCATGGTCATCTGCAAAAGGATGAGCCCGAAATGCGATTTGAAGGTCGGAAACACTAACATCAAGCAGGTTCATAAGTTAATTATCTGGGAAGAGTTTTGACGATAAGTGCAACACTGAGATCCGTAGACGTATTGGGACGCATTCCAAAAGCTGGACAGAGTATTTCGAGACAGGATGATTTCTTTGGTAACAAAGAAAAGAGTACTGAGCTGTTACGTGAATTTATGTCCTCCTTTACGGCAGCGAATGTTGGACAGCCTCCTCAAAGATGAAGAAGAGTCTCGAGGCGACGGAGATGTGGTTCTACAGAAGGATTCCTAGGATATCATGGATCGAGCGTGTGAGCAACGATGACGTCTTAGAGAGGATGCAGATAAGATCGAGGCTTATACTTAACATCAGGAAGCGGCAGCTGAAGTTTCTGGGACAAGTAATGAGAAAGCAGGATCTGGAGAATCTGATACTCACAGGTCGAATAAAGGGAAAGAGCGACAAGGGAAAGCAGCGCATGACATACCTGGAGGTCATAACGTTGTCTGGGGAGGAGGCCGAGGTACGAAACTTCTTAAGAGCTATAATGGATGGGGGGAAGTAGAGAGCCATGATCGCCTACGTCCTGAAAGGACACGGCACATAAAAAGAAGCTATCATGCTCGTCCTTAATCTTTCCCCTGTCCCCTTGGTCAGACGAATTTAATGAATTCTCAAAACAACTGTCAACCCCGCCTTGTGTACATTTTAATTTTAAACATTTTTTCTATCACTCTCTCAAATAGAATAATGAACTTCCCTCCCAGCCTAATTACTATGCTTCTGATAGTAACTCAAATGGAGCCAGGGATACACATGCATCCTATCGTAACCTTCATCACACTTTTGTACCTAATGCGTCTTTTAGTCCTCATGTCTATGAGAGAGCGTTTGCCTTGGTAAACTTTTGGTTTGACATTATCCGCCTGATAGTCAGGCGGATAATGTCAAACCAATGTCATTTTGTGAAAGGTCAAACCAATGTCATTTTGTGAAAGGTTTCTGGTCTGTACCGCCGACTCCGGTGGGGCTTCTCTATGCCATGATGAAGGTTACAGTTACGGCAGTAACCCCGGACGAGTCAACCCAGTTTGTTTAGGCGCGCATCTCCAATGGCTGTCTGTTTCACTGGCTATTAGTCATCCACCAAACCAACCAAAAGAAACATGGAAGCAATCAAATTGAAAATGAACAAAACTAGAAAACCCAGCCTCAAAATGTAAATCCCAGTTATACCATCTTTTACACCCCAATGTAAGGGGCTTACGTTTCAGCTTTCCAGATGTGGAACTACATCTTTTGCAGTCTTGACCACCTGTTTCTCTCTGAAACTCGTATAAATGCTTCAATACCATTGAAAGAGCTCACAATACCGGGATACTAACCCATTATAGCAAAATACGACCACCTACATCGTCACGGTCACGGGCTCCGTGCCAACATCAAGGACGAGTTTTTTCCTGTGGCAGAAACATGAAGAAAAGCGGAACCTGATTTCCTGTATATTTGTTTCCGCGTGACAATTATCCATAGTACTGCATTCGTCTTTGCCCTGTATCGTCCTCAGGATAAGGGGATGGTAATCTTCGACCGAATATCACAGAGGATTGACAATATCCTCACCGAATTTCCCTCAGCCAACTTTCGAATATACTGTGACTTCAATGTTCACCAAAACGAGTACTTGTCCATTCTACCAAAACCAACGAAGAAGGCAGATATTATAGAGACTTGTCCATCGCATATGATCTAACCCAGATCATTGAAGAACACGTCCGGATGCGAATAGACAGCAAGCGAACCTCATGGAACTTTCTAAAATCCTGCACTGAGAAATGCCCTCCAAAAGTTTTAGCCCCCATTGTCACGTCAGATGATTCCCTAGTCAGTGTCCGAATTGACTCCAAACCAATTATAACCCATGATTTTTCGCTATGCGGAGCCAAACTGTTTCCCAAAATTTTGTGATGTCAACGAACACTCGCTGCCACTTTTGTAACGTCAACGAATATTCTTGTCACTTTCGTAATTCTCGTTGTAGTAGAGACTTTATAATCTCAGATACAACTATAGTAGGCCGTTGAACAATATTGGTGCCAGACGACTTCTAATAACATTCACACTAACAGTACTTTGCTCGATAGGACTTACTCGAAAAGTAACCACCGAATAGTGATCAGTTAGACGCCACGCTAATTCCCATATATGCATTTCCTTTACAATCACGTGATCTACATAGTCAAAATGGGATCGCCTGTGTTTGTTCTCTGCTGATCTGTGTTCAAACTACAGTGTCGGTAGCGACACTTTATTCCTATATAGTACAAACGTCTTCAAACATGCTACTCCCATAACCGCCTCGATAGGATTTGGGACCTCAAACCTACACCCTTCATCAAGTGGAATTCCTATATACTATCCAGCGCTAAAGAAGCAGTTAAAATGATCGGATCCCTGTACCGCTCTAGTAAGTACCTAACGCATCACTCTGTCCTCTAAGAGCCAGGTCAGTTCATAAATTAGGTATTGTTTCGTTATTTGGCCAGGAGCTGCCTAGAGTTCACTTTCTTGTCTTGTTCAAAGATGTCTCCGTATGTTTGTGGTAGAAGAATTATTTTCCATAATACAATCGCAGCTGGCATGTGGCAAGTCATTCACTGCTCTATCACTTCTACCATGGAAAATGCTCGGACGAATTACATCTCCTAGGAGCCGCCATGCCACTTACATATTAGCAAACCACCCACATTCTCTGCGACTAAGTAACTTCCACTCAAATAACTTCTTCCTAACAATCATTGCCCTATGAAACAGACCCCCTAGATGATGTTTCCCCTATCACTACAATCTTAACCTGCTGAAGTCTAGAGTCAATCGTTATGTTCCCCACCTATCCATATAAACTACCCCTTATAGTAACTCTCTGGGTTTGGTAGCCCCCGGGCCTAGTACAGGGTTAAGCTTACTTTACAAAAGAATTATGGTTCAGTAATTTCATGATGTTTGTAATTTGTTACTTTTCTTTATTTTTCCTTTTTCTTGTTTTCATTTACCCTATGGAAAAATGTTCCCAGATTGATTTTATTTAGGTTAGTATGACAACTTTAATTTATTCTGTTGAATGTGACAAATATAGTCTCCTGTATAATTATGTAAAGTGAGGCTTAGAAGTATGAGCATTGTTAGGAAAAAATGTGGAGATTAAAAATCACTTCAAAAAATACTCATAGTCATAATTGCCATTCTTCCGCTTTACTCATGTTGTTTTCAAATCAAATGCCCTATAATTGGTGTTATGGATCAAGGAAACAAAAATACCATTGTGAGTAAAAGAACAGAAATGGAAAATAATCATAGGATTAAGAATAAAAATTCTCAAGAAGCCTATCACTATAGCAAAAAACGTAAAAGAAATGCAAGAAAAAGTTAATTTTGCCATGTAAAGCCTAATATATTTAATATTATGTTTATAATATCAGAGATAAAAATTCGTCAGTTATTTATTTTCTTTACTATTTACTTTATCTTACTATCAATAATTATTTCAATGAAACGGGGAAGGAAACGACAAAGAAAATATGTTCCATTTACTAATAGCATATTAGTGCTTTGAATCTCAACATTGAATACGTCATTATTAAATATCCTCAAAATAGACACAGGATTAAACTTATTCAAACACAATAGGGTTATGAGAGTTGATAATCTGCCAGTATGTATTTGAGTCCTGCTTTTCAATTGTATGCACTTACTTTAGAGTATATGGATCTAAGGACCGGAAGATATGCTATATGTAGGCGTGAGTTCTCATGAATGAGTATAGTGTTTTAGGATTGATAAGTAAATAGATCATTATTTATCGGAAGGTATATCTTGCATTGTACTATATGAAATGTGGTACCTATTAAGCTACTGAGCGAAATGTTGGCAAATCTTGATGAATAAGTTACAAATCACGAAAGTATACTCTGTATACGTCCACTTAATCATAAATCAAAATCTAGAACACTTGCTTCAGCATTTCCCTTTGGTATATTTCATTTTCACTTTCGCATATTTCTCTTTAGACTTTTGTACAAGACACTAACATCATTGGTCGTAACATCCAATTGTTTCTTTCTGCATGAATCTCTACAGCTGCATCCATTCTTCTTTATAGAATGATGATTGCAACGGCAACCAGAAGTATCTTAAAAACAGAACTCAACATATACCAAAGATGCAAGACATTTATGAATAGGACAAGCTACAAAACGCTTGGTTCTTACCAGTAGAAAAATTATGCTTAGGACATCAAATAGATTTCATTTTTGTAAAGAGTGAAATAAAGATTAATTTTTAAAATATTCGAAATATCTGTAGGGGAGATTCTGAGATTTAAAAAAATAACTATATATAAATATGTTTTTAGTTTTGTATATGTGTGTGAGGTTGTGCGTTTGTGTGTTTTGAGGTTTCAAGGGAGGATTTGGCTGCACATTCATCTTAACCCAAAGTAATATATATATATATATATATATATATATATATATATATATATATATATATATATATATATATATATTTAAACCCACGCACACACTCATAAACACACAAATACACACCCACTCACACACACACACATATATATATATATATATATATATATATATATATATATATATATATATATATACAGTGATAACCATGTTTCAGATATATATATATATATATATATATATATATATATATATATATATATATATATATATATATATATATATATATATATAATTTTGAAGCATATATCTAAAAACAAATGAGGAGTACCGTAGTGCCTTAGTAGTGAATACACAATTAAGCGGTAATGAAATTATGAGACACAATTAAAATACAGAATATGATGAAAATGAATCATTAAGAGAGAAAAAGAAATAAAGATATTAATTAAAATATAAAAACACCTATGAAACAAGAAAGAAGCATGAATTAAATGAAAAAATATGTAGGAAGCCCCCAAAAGGAAGAAATCAAATTAGAAATTAATATTCAACTATAGATTAAAATAAGAAGTCATCAAAGAGGTAAAAAGATATTAAGAAATATCAAGCGAACTATATAGAAATTAAATCAGTCAGATACTGCAATAGAATGAATTATTGATTTATAACCATTCCGATCGTTCCAAACATGTACGTTGTATGCAATTAGGTCTTCTGTGGAATTCGCCCATGCAAGATTGTAGAAAGTAAGAAATAAAAGAAAGCTGAGAAGAAAGGACAAGCGTTGTGACCCATTTCTTTGACTTTTCCTATGCATAGAAATGCAGCAAAAATTACACGTAAGGTGCTCACCGATTTTAACAAGAATCCTCTTCATCAAAGACATTCTTTCATTTCTCGATTATGTTCACTGCTCCTGACCAGTCACGTAGAGATGCGCGTGATTTTGATTATTGTCGGTTCGGTTAAAGGCTACTGGTATTTGAGTTCGACAAAACTCTCTCAGTATTCACTTGCCGGTTTACATGTCCAGATATTTCCTCAGTTGAAGAAGAGTATTCCCGGGAATGATCTGAGACAAACTCATCGAGAGAAAGAGAGAAAGAGAGACAGACAGACAGACAGACAGACAAAGAGGCAGGAAGAGAGAGGAGAGACAGTCATCCTCTCTGCGCATCACTCATTTTCGACAAAGTTTATTTTTTTACTTACGTAAAAAGAAAAGAAAATCTGTAAGAGAAATCCAAGGACAAAAATTAGAGGAAGAACGAAGACTGAGAAAATGAACAGGAAAAATGTGTTACGGATGAAAAAATGAAACATTGTTGAAAGGGAAATGCATGTGACGAATAAAAGTGAGGGGAAAAACAAGGGGATATAATCTAATGTCGCTTGAGAATGAAAAACAAGAGAGAAAAAATGGATAAAAAAGGCCATAAAAATCTCAGACGTGTAGTGTGAAACAATAAAAATACGAAAGAGATTTGGAGAATAAGAACAACATGTTAGTTAAGAATTTAAAGAAAAATGAAAAATAGTTAAGTAACTTAGCAATGACAATGAAGTAAACAGTGATAAAAATATTGAAGTGTAAGTGTAAAAGAAATGCATTGAAATGTAGATGAAGGAAAAAAAGAATGAGAGTAAATAAAATTTGTATTTTAGGTTCTTTTTAGGAAACATGTATATAACTCAGTGTGTCTACTTGTAAACATAATGGACATATAATATTTAAAAGCATAAGAAGATATCGAAGGCATTGAAATTAATATCTACTAGAGTATATATAGATAACAATAAAAAAATATCCATACTGCAACTAATGATATATTTCTTTATCAGGCATAATAATATTGCAATAAATAATTATAATAGCTGATTTATCAATATGGTTAATATTATTATTTTCTAGTCTTGATTTCCAAATTATTGATTGTGTCTTGGCGTTCCCTACAGATAATGTAACACAACATTTCAATACTTCAGCAATTTTCTCGGAGTCATGTTTGTAATAGATATTTTAATGTTTTCCTCCAATATGAAATTTGTTAAGGGTTTTACGATACAGTTCATTCGGAGTGTTTATTTCTCACTTCCAATATTTTACATAGGCGATATTGCCACTAACACCGCAATGAGTCACTAAGTGTGAGAGAATACGAGAAGGCATTAGTAAGAAGAAAGGACAAAAAAAGAACAGATTTCAGAAGGACAAAAGATGGCGATTGATGTTGCACTTAAACTTTTGAAAATCGTCGGAAACAGGCCAGCAAGAAACCAGAATATATATGTACATATATATATATATATATATATATATATATATATATATATAGAGAGAGAGAGAGAGAGAGAGAGAGAAAGAGATGTTGCGATAGATAAATTGGCGTCTAAATTACGCAAAAAGGAAAACAATACTGATATCCCATTTTAAGGGATATATTTACCAACATTACACAAAAATATCATGAAATACTAAAGTTAAATTTATTCTATAAAATCGTACATTGGCTTCAACCTCTGTCTCCAGACGACTTTGGGACCTCCTGCAACTCTTCTGGACGGTCTCCTTGTTGGTGAATGCTGCCATAATGCTTGTGTTCAGTTCATCATTTGGCTTACAAGGAGATTTGTTGGTCCCTCATCAACTAGTCCCCACACATAATAATCAAGGGGGATGCAGTTTGGGGAGTTAGCTAGCTTGATGTAAGGAATGATGTGTCGCAAAATTGTCTGAGAGGCATGACTGGGTCCTCCTGCTTGGGTGGCAAGGGGCAGATTCCTGTTACCACACATAAGGTATTCCAGCAGCCACCCTCTTAATCCGGGGCAGCACTACCTGCTCAGATCACTTGATGTAGGCCTCCGTGTTGAATCTGAGGCAGTTTAAGAAGAGTTATGTAGTCATAACGTCGCCATCATTAGGGATCACTTCAAACACCTTCGTAATCACCATTAGACACAACCAACCCTTTCTCAATCGCCTGCACTATCCTCAGATTGACATAAAGACTGTGAAATATTTTATTGGAGCTTCCGTTGCGAATGCCAAGCAGTACAGCATGCCGTGTCCAAATTTCTGGCGGAGTGAAGTGCGTCATGGTGGTTTTTACTTATAGACGGTGCACAACTGACCCTACTATACTGTGGTGTCGACCACACCAAAAACAAACAACGCGATGCCCGAAATTAAATGTACATGATGGCATGAATTTGCTCATCGTTTCCTGTAGATAGATAGCTAATGGGACATACAAATAACACACCTGTAAAACAAATAACTAATTTATTATAAATTGATCTATTAGTTAATACGATGATTTTGAATTTGGAAGCGGTTATCAATTGAAACAGAGAAACGCGCCAACCGAATTCGAATTTCTGCCATGTTAGTTACAATTTACTTTCGCAAAAATACTCTTGGAAAAAGCATGAATCCATGTCTTCTCGCCTCTTCTTCATCTATGGCTTAGATTTCATTGTAGACTGGGCCCTATGACTGTGACTGGTATATGGGTTAGGAGAAGAATAACTCTGAAATGAAGATGAGCTTTTCACTATGTTACCTAAACTTTTTGACTTTAAGCGAAGTACTAGACTAGCGCAGAGATCACATCAATTTACATTCTAGCTGGCTACATGTAACCGTACATTTTATGCTAACAGTTTCTTTACCCTTACTTTTCTCTCCAGTTCCATGTTTTCCAGCCAATTTTAATCTGCAAAAATTTAAATGCAATGTCAATCGCTATCTACTTTTCTCTTTCCGTTCATTATTATTATTTCTGTTCCTAATTATTCCACAACCTGCAACGCCTTGTGTCTTAGTGGTTTCACTGTTTTGCTTTGAGTGATACTGATTAAAAAGACTGTGTATAACTGGTTAAGTACGTACAATACAATGATTGAAAAGATTAGATTGTTCACAATTAACTGCGATTCAGTTTGTGGATTATATGATTTCCAATGCGATTGAAACAGAAAGACAAAAAAGAATCTGAATACTTCAACTTTTGTTTAAAATATTCAAGGTGGTTTTCCAATTGTATCCAAGTAAAGCAAAGAAGATCCGAGGAATTAAAGTATTTTTTTCTTATTATAATTGTATTTTTGAATTGAATAAAAGAACTTATTGTCTCAAAGTTTAGGTGTTTAAAAGTAATAAGGAATACATCATTGTCCATGACGTATTCTTAATATGCTTTATATATATATATATATATATATATATATATATATATATTGTCTATCTAGCTATCTAGCAACATATATATATATGTAGAGAGAGTGAGAGAGAGTGAGAGAGAGTGAGAGAGACAGACACACAGACATACAGACACATAGACAGACACACAGACATGCAGATACAGACAGACACACAGAGAGGGAGTAATTGAAATGACAAAATGGAAAATAACTTCCTATCTAACGCATTTCGTCCTTCGAAAAACTTCATATTAATAAAGGATTAATTGATTTTTGTGTGGGAAGATGAAATACAACAAACACTGCTTGCTATTCTCTATCGAGAAATGTTGAAGATGCGCATATTCGTAGCTGATCGTATCTTCAATTTAAAGCATTACTTTTAATTAAAACGAAATTATTTGATATTGGAAATATATTAGAAGTGCAATTACTGTGGAGTTCTATACGATAAATCTATATCCATGACCATACGACATATCTTCTTTCCTCACAAAACGACAAGAATTAAAATGTGTAATATTTAAAAACAATAACGATAAAAATAAAAACCAATGTGATAACAACGTGAATGAGGTAGGCATGCTTATACATCGGAAGACCAAAATTTAAAAGGCTGAATTTAAATATATATATATATATATATATATTTATATATATATATATATATATATATATATATATATATATATAAGAGTGATTAGCTTGATTATGGGTTAACATTTTCATCGGATAACCTAAGATGCTGACTGGTGGTTCATTGGGAGTAAATGGAAGAGGAAAAAACATGACATACACCCTTATGCAAATTAACTGAAACAAATTCTTTAATTTCCTTTCCTTCACCATACGATCAGTTGTAGACCCACTGCAGTGACATGGTGTAATCGATTTCCATTTGCTCCTCAGATTAGGTCATTTGTAGTGGTGTGCAGTATCTATTTTCGGAGTGTATGATAAAATTTGTTTGTCCTTGAAAAATATTGTCTCATCCCTGATTGCATCTGACTTTCATTACGCCTAGAAACTATTGTCTCAACTGTCGATTAGTTGTCCTACGGCCATTGTCAGAGGTGGACGTTACTCCAATGAAGCGTACGAAATATGTAACGCTGCAAGTACACAAAGGCAAGCCCTACAAGTGAACAAATCAAAGTACTATCGACTGGTTAATCTACGAGGAAAGGTTTCGTGGAGTGGACATACGAAATACTAGCATGTGCACTGGATAATGTTTCATTGGAACAATACGAAAAATTAAGGAAGGTATTACTTTTGTTTCAATTAATTCGCACAACGTTGTAGGATTTAGAAAGAATTGCACACACACGGTCATCATGGTTAAAGGAAATGTCACATATAACTATACATGGTTTTCAGTATGTCTGTTTCTTAGTACTGACTAATATATAACTGTAAATTCTAATCATATGAAATAGCATCTCTAAATATATACCGACATAAATAAATATGAACACATGCATAGTCATTGATGCATATAATAGTGTGTTTTTCTCAGTTTTCACAATTTACGGTTGCATATTTTCCCAGTCCGGAGCTAATTCCCTATTCTGACAACCAATCATTATATGAACTGTTCCATTTAGTACACAACTAAATTTCATCCAAGTTTCAGTTTTTACTTTTACAGGGATCGTTACGAGACTTTATACCTTTCAGCACTGAAACGTCCACTTAGGATATGAATACATAAATATTTGGCTCAAAATTTATACATAAATATATATATATATAAAATTTATATATATATATATATATATATATATATATATATATATATATATATATATATATATATATATATATATATATATAAATGTTGAGATAAATATTTATGTATACATATCTCGGTCTATCGAAGAATATATTCACTTTGGCCTTGGATTTCGCTCGGGAATACTCCAATATTTCTGAGAGTGAAATGGATATTATCATGAAATGCAGAAATTCTGTTCTGGTCTACAAGTATGAACAGTGGAGCAAAAAGTCTTGCAACGATAATTTTGACATTTCGATGGGTTCCTTGGATTCTTTTGTACAATTTAAATGCATTCGATAGTCTAGATTCTGATAGTGTAGGAATGTATAGAGATTATGGCTTATTAGCTGTTAAAAACTCCACTAAAATTAAGGTAGACCGTATTAGGAAAATGGTCAATAGGATATTTAAGGATTTGTGTCTTAGGACGATAGTTACAACTAACGTTAGACAAGTAGATTATCTGGACGTCACCCTAGCCCTTGCTAGCAACACTTTCCAACCATAGGTGAAGGTTAATTCCAACCTAATACACGTGCATCCAAATTCCAACAATCCCCATTCAGTTATCAAGCACATACCCTCCTCCATTGGATTTAGGATTAGTACTAACTCTTCTAACAAATATGTTTTTAATAAACATCGGGATTTTTACAATTCTGCACTCAGAAATAGTGGATACAAAGATACCACTATTCAATATAGAAACCCTGTAGTTTATCTTAGTACAATCTCAACACTAGAAAATACAAATATAAAAAAAAATTACATTGATAGCACCATGAATCCATTCAAGGAACGTTGGCGGGGGGATATGCAATATTTTCATAACAGTAAATATAAGTACATGACTTCATTATCCAAGTATTTTTGGAGTCTAAAAGAAAAGAATTACACACCTATGGTTAAATGGAAACCGATTAAGAAAGCCCGGACATGTATATGTACATCTATATGCCCAGTGTTATCTATGTCTTAACGAAAAATTTAAAATAATTAGATTTAAAAATACGACTGATCTCTTAAATCAAAGATATGAACTAACTGTTAACTGTAAACAACGTTATAAATTTAACTTATTATAGTGGTCATATACATTCAATGATAATGATATGTCACTGTAAATTTAATAGGTTATTACTTTTATAACATGATGGTCATCCTGTCGATATGAATGTGTATTGTGTATCTAAAACTGAGTTATTTGTGTCTGTATATATGTGTAAGTATTTGTGTGTATGTATGTGTATTTGTATTGCTGGTGGTGAATGGGTGTATATAACTGTATATATATGTTAGTAAGTTTTATATATATATATATAAAAAGTAATAAGGTACAAAGGAGGAGAATAGGGTAATATACATATATATATATATGTATATATATATATATATATATATATATATATATATATATATATATGTCCAGTAGTATTGTGTATCTATATTTCTATTGACGTGTATTTCTGTATGTATGTATATATTTATGTATGTATGTTAGAGTACATGTATATGGGTATGTGTATGTATATGGATATATGTTTATGTATGTATATGTATGTACGTATATGTATGTATATGATTGAATCTATGTGTATTCATGTGTATGTACGTATATATCTGTAATTTTTATTATAGGTATGTATATGTATCTATATATTGATATATATATATATATGTGTGTGTGTGTGTGTGCGTGTGCCTGTGTGTATGTGTATGTAGTGACACCTATCATATGTGAGCTTGTTTGTGCGTATGTGTAGGTATGTAAACTTTGGTTTGTGTCTACATGTGCGTGTGTATATCTATGTGTGTATATATGTATATATATATATATATATATATATATATATATATATATACATATATATATATATATATATGTATATTTGTGTGTGTGTATATATATATGTGTATATGTATGTATGTATATGTATATATTTATATATATATATATGATTGGATGTGAGTGTACTTATATATGTGTATATGTGGATGTGTTGATATGGATATTTATGCATGATTATATATTTATATATGTGGATGTATGTTCGAATGTCTTCGTATATGTTTATGTATGTATATCTTAGTTTCTTTGAATGTATATTTGAAACTTTGAAAACTCTTTATTCTACATCATCACCTGATAAGACACCGGAGGTGTTGAAACAAAATGGGTATTTTTGTAGTGGTTTTATAACATATTTATGTTATAATTCTTAAATAAATAATCATATATATATATATATATATATATATATATACGAGGGTCATTCAATGAATAAGGTGAATTTTTCGGTATAAGGACCTTATTCACCTTATTTATATTGAATTACCCTTATATATATATATATATATATATATATATATATATATATATACACACACACACACGCACATATATATATATATATATATATATATATATATATATATATATATATATATATATATATATACATATATATATACATATGAAGAAATATACTCTTATGGTGTGCTATATCTATTGGATAAAGTGCTCGATATAAGAGATAAAGCGTGTGTAAATATAAAAGGGAACATTGAAGTCAACACTTAGAGGCGACAGGCTGTTTCATGCTAGACGCAATCGTCAGGCCTGACGATTTTTTCTCAGATCTTGGAGCATTTTTCCAGGCATTTCTACTAAACAGAAAATAAATTAACTTCAACTCTCGCTCTCCCATGCTGTTTCTCACGTGATCCCATTTCTAGTGGTTCTGTTCGTAGCTTATTTTCTATTTTGGGATTTTGTTTTTCTTAGTTTCTCTAATTTCGTTCCCTCCGTCCACTTTCCACAAAAATGTTTCTAGTTAATTTTTGATTCTATTATATTGCCTGTTACATTTATTCCTGGAAAATTTGCATACATTATTTGATAAGTTTCCTTTTCTACTCTTAAAGTTTCTCTTTAATAAGTACTTAATCTTTCATTTTATTACAAATGATGTTCCTTCTGTCTTCAAATTCCATGATTCTTTCTCAGGCAAAAGCTTCTTTCTTTAGTCCCCTGTATGTTTCTGTGATTGTTTAACATGTTTTCAATTCATCACCGTATATTTGCTTTTAATTTCAGTTTTAAGTTTGTTTTATTGCATCGACCGTGATTCCATATCCTCCATTGTAGGATCATTTGGCGATACTATCCACGATTACCTCGTATATTTATTCTTAGATATCATCAATTTGACTTCCATTCGCCGAGTTTAATTCACTTTCTACACCACTGTTCTATTCTGTTTCCTCCCGTTCGCACTCTTCTTCCTTCTCTCTACTACTATCCTTCTCTCTATATTTCTATCTTTATCTCTCTCTTTCTCTCTCTCTCTCTCTCTCTCTCTCTCTCTCTGGTTAGTTTAGTAGCTTAATTTATCACAGGTTTACAAAAATGGTCAGCCCCGTGAGGTTGGAATACACTCATCATTTGTCAATTGTCAACCAAATTAGCTTACTTACTCATGTCAATGTGCGCTCGCACTCGATCATTTTTACTGACTCTTGTTACTTTCAGTTTAATTATATTTACTGTCTATCTCTTCATTTCCTAACTTCATAATCTTTCGTTAATCGCATCGTTCTTTTTCTGTCTACAGTTGCCTGATACGCAACTAGATTTTACTACACTTTTCTTTTCCTTAAATCCTTATTTCTCTTTCTTTAGCTTTAAACACCGGCGTGTTGCAGGCGTTAACGTCCCAGTTTCGTCATAATGGTTATTGTATATCACTTTTGGTTTCGTTTATTTCACCAGTTACATATTTAAACAATTTCAAAAATCTCGACATATATTTATTTTCACCGTGTCATATTTCTTTTAAATATTCCACTTTCTTTTTCTTTCTCGTACTTTCGTATTTTCTTCAAATTTTTAAATCCATGCAACTCTTTTCTGCGCGTATTTTCCTTTTATTTATTATTTGTCTATTTCTGTGTCGCACTATAACATGAATAACATGTTTCCTCTCTGCATTGCCATTTGTACTGCTATATTTTTCATGAAAACGAAGTTTCAAGTTATTAACTTACCATTTTCCTCTCGTTTCTCCATTCTATGTTTGTGTGTGAGCCGATATTTTTTATCCTTCCACAGAATCCCATGAACATTTATGTCCTTTTCCCAGGTTGTTTTCAACAATTAGAATATCTGCAAGATCATTTCTTCTTCATTTTTTGATCCCTGTTCATAAAAAGTCAAGTGTTGATGTTTATCTCGCATCTACTTAATGATGCAGGAGAAGACAATGTTTTTTTTGTTGTTTTTGTTTTTTGCTTTGTTTTTTTGTTTTTTTTTGTTTTGCATAAAATCAATATCTGTTCCGGACTTTCATTTTTGTTGTTTTCTCTTTGGGATTGTCTTTTTCATTTTTTTTCTTTCTCTATTCTTTCCGACCTTTGCTCATTTCCCCCATTCATTCTTTTTAATTTTCATGTTCTTTTTAGTTGGTTTAATATTATATTCATTATTTCCTTCCTAATTTCTTTTATTTCAGAGTTTTCATTCAGTTATCTTCCACGTGGTTGTGCACTGATATACCATATTCTCACTTGCTGTAGAAATCCAAAAAGTCATTCTACTATATTTCACTAACAGTTGTTACTTATGATTGTGTCCGTTTGATAACATCCGGTCTTGGTTTACGTACTTCAATACTTCATTCTCCTGTTATTGACAATGCCATTGACTTATTTTTTAACCTAAAATAAAACTACAAAAAATAGGCATACCCCATTCATGATGAGTATAGGTGGCCTTTTTTTTTCCGTTTGCTCGAAAAGTTTGATGTTATTCACATGTTCCTTCCATGATATTCTCAACATCCTTCTGTCGAACCTGGTTTCTGTTGCTTCAAGTCACTTCTTCATCTTTGAGATTGTTCATCATTCACTGTCATATAGGATGACTAATATTACGTGACACTTCCGTAATATGTTCTTTGTTTCTAAGGACATTTTTCTATTTCTTAATACTTTACAGTCTTATGAGGACATTATCACCTGTAACAGGGGAGGTTTTTCGTGCATTCATCGTGCAGAGTAACTGCGCCTTATTAAAAGAGCCTAAAATTATATGCAAAGGATAGGCAATTCAATCTTAAAAGATCCTTTATTCACATTATAACAAGCGATAAGGAAACTCTCAGTTTGATTCCAACTGATATTCGAATGACAAATGATCTAATAATAAAGCAGCCTTTTTATTGTATATTTCACTCCTTTAAACGTTCTCTTTGTAAGTCCTGCTATATTTGCGTTCGCTCTCCTTTATTTCCTTATAGATTTTATATTCTGATTGTTATTATGCTTAGTATTAATGATTAGTTATTTTTAATTCTTTTTTCTTATCTTTTCTTGATTTCCTTTACTGTATATCACATTTCTTATAGTTTCGAAAAGTTATTCGCATCATTTTTTTATATATTCTGTTCTTATTTTTTATTATTATTATTGATGTGCAAAATTTAGCAAGCTAAAGAAAGAAAATGAAGAATAAAATTTAGAACTTATTTTCTGTGGAGAACTCTCGCGCAAACCTCTTATTATTATTATTACTACTACTACTACTACTTCCTTTGATTTCCGATGTATACACATTTCCCTCCTTGTCCAACCCATAAACCTAGGGTCAAAAATGGCTTCATGATACTTTCCATTGATCATTTTCGTAAAAAACCTCTAGGATTGCATTCATTTTACATAGATAAAGTTCATGGTAATATGTTAGCTGTACTTGTGATTACAATGTTTTGTATTTCTTTAAGGCATGGGCTACAAGGAATCGCTCTCAATGAGACAAGAAGAAAATTTATTGTTGTCCTCATGTTGGACATTTTTGAGATTTCCATTTCAAGATCCTATTATTTTGATAGTTATTTTTAAACTTAAAAATTGCATCACACTCCACAGAAACGGCCATGACAATAAGAAAGCACAGTCCGTCCTCATGGTCTTTGATAACAAAGTCTGGCCAATTAGATTTGATTGTTCTGACTGTGAGTATTGTAAAGTCTCACAAGATTGTTATAGGTTCTATTTCTCCAACCGTGTCTAGGTAATGTTCATACCAATTTCTGGTATTTTCCTTCCCGTAACATTTGCATATTTTCTAGTGCATGTATTATGCAGATTTTTATATTCAGTCTATGCTAACACCGTACAACCTAATACAAATCGGTCAATTGTTTCTGGATATTTATCACAGAATTTGCATTTCGTTTTAACACAGTTTTTCAGTATGTGTGTTACTTAATTTATAATTAGCAAGCATTGGTCCTGTGAAGCAAGAATAAATCATCACCTTTTGATCCTGCAATACGTAACCACTGTTTGTTTGCATTAGCTTGCTTCTTACGGGTAGAGTATTGAGGATGAAGATGTTTATTTTGTCATTTTTGCATTTGCTTTCTCTTTCATTTTTAGGTTCTTTGTCGCTACAGTATGTGTATTATGGTTTATTAGCAATTCTTCACCTTTATTACGGAATAAATTTTCTTATTTCTTTCATGTTCTTTGACACAAATCATCATCCCTTTCTTCTGTAGTTCCCAGGTATCTTTGAAAACTGTTTCTTGTAAGGCAGTTCTAGTTGAACTAATCCCATTCGTCCTTCAAATATGATCACAGAGACGATCAACATCATCAACATTAGTAGGATGCATTTGTTGGCAACTGGTTTGATATCTGTTTGCTTAATATCAGCTTTGGTTTAGGATATTGAAACTACATTGCACCACAGATACAGCCAATGTGTTTTTGGCTGATATCCTTCTTTTTTTAATTCAACTCGGTATTTATCTCCAGATGCACGCCCCTTTACTATTTTCCCTTATATCTGGGTATGCTGCATTTCATCTATTTCACTGATTGCTAGTTATTTATAGCCTACTTCTTCCTCCAGACCTCAAACCTTCCTGAGAAAAGTCTGGATTTATTGAGTGTACCCAAACATAGACGCTGATGACTCATATCAAATCAATTAATAAAAACAAAATGAACTAAATGGCGCAAAGAATCATGACAGAATTTGTATAATACACTCAAAAATCCTGAAAATAGCATTAGGGATAAGATATACCAACTATGGAGATATATGGTTGGAACTGAAGCGGCATAACACCCTATCTTGAAACAAATTTGCCAATGTCCTCTGTGACACGATGCGAAATAGGAAAACAACAACTCTCAAATACAGGAAGAGATAATATAAAAATAAGTATAAAAGTTCATAACATGACAGAGGATGAGGTAGGAGCTAAAGTAAATGAAATAGGAAATAATGTTCTCTCAAGAAAACCGAATAATCTTTCACCGACATAAACATTTTTGCTGACACGGATTTGTTCGCCTCCTCTTACAGAGACCATGTTTGCCGCGTCTGCAGATCAAGGCGAACGACGTTTAGTATTCGCCGTGTCTTAGGGAGATTGTAATGTCCTGCACACTCTTGTACCCTGGTTCTATTGTTTTAAAATCTCGTAAGACACACAGGTAGCTCAGGGGTTCTTTTTCTTATAATTTTCTGCTTCAAAATGATGGTTTACGCACAACAAATATCTTCCAGATACGATATTTTATCTTTAGCTCTGAATGAGTTTTATTTTTCTGTATTTTTTTAATGTGGGGAGGGGGCTACACTTTAGATTAATCGCTCCGAGATCTTTCATGGTTGGTCGTGGTAGTGGTGGTTGAATTCGCGGTAAAATGGAATATTTTTGTGTAATGGGAAGGTTTGCATCTGCGAGAGAAGGATATGAGAGAAGGTTGTGGGATTATTTTCCTGTTTCACGCTTGTGCTTTTTCCTCACTTTTAAATAGCAGAGTTGGTCGAAATGTGAGTGGCAGTAATTTTAGTTGAAGGAGAAGACTAGTTGCAGAAGAAGGCATCCTCCTCCACTGGTCTATAGTGGCTTGCACATTTTCCTGTATATTTGAATGAATCTGCGCTTATTTTGGGACATCTCCCTCATTGTCATATCCTGGGTCAGATCGGCCATTCTGTCCACAATTTCCTGTTACCCTCCTTTATAATTCTTATCGGCGTCTTTTTGAAACGGTTGTGAAGACAATGTAAGTTAATACTTTGGTTGAGGATTTCTTACAAATCTGTTGCTTCAAACCAGGTTTACCAACTTCTGTACTTGCAATCGTAAATTAATCTAGTATAAATATCAAAAGAAACCGTATTTGTTTTGCTCCCTACACTTCAAGTTTCATAGTTGATTAACACTTTTATTTTATTTTATATGACGGTGGGTAATAATTTATTTTTCGCATACTAGCTCTTTCCCCTGATTTGATTTGGTACATTAGTATATCTGACAATATACTTTTAAAATGTCCGTTTTCCAACCCATAATAAAGTGTGGACCCACCCAACACAAACTTTTATTCTTTTTGCTGGCGAGAACAAGGTTCTGGTTGAAGCTTAATTGTTCTCTTTCCTCGCGAATTTACCAGATATTTTGCATTTTTTGTTTTCAAGTTTGCTTCTTCTAATATTATATCGCCATTAACAAGAAAGTTATCTATCTCTTCAAATAAAACTATTTGTAAGCATGTGCATAACATTTCCTCTAAATCTTACTCAGATCATTAGAATATTACTCAATATATTCATAGAATTTTACGGTCATATTTTGTAGGGTCGTAAACGCTCTTCAAATTCTTATTTTTCCTTAATTTCAGCATTAGTTTTTTTTTACACCTGGTGCTAGATGTAGTGATATTCGAAGTGTAGCTCAGATGCAGCACAAAACCGAAATTTGGGGGCATACAGTGAGGATCGAACTCACTTTTGACTTATAACTGATCGATTGAGACAATATTGTTGAAGTGCGCAGCTGGCGTTAGATGTAAAGGCACATATTTTATTTATTTATTTATTTTTCATGAGTGCTTAACTGAATGAGAGAGTTCTTGTTCTTTTTACATTGATTTTAATTTAGAATATAACCAAATAAGTTGTAGTTAGAACCTGACAGTTTACCTTTTCTTGTTTTCCAGTTATGAGACCCCGCTTTTTCTTATTTTATTTTATAAGTAACATTACAACCGGTTTCGTTAAGCAAGTACACAAATTTTACTTACATACCATCCTGTAAAATCCGACATGGAATGTTTATTTTTCCACATTTTTTTTACTTTATTGCCCTCTTCGCGGTTTACTCATGTTTCCCTGTTTGATTCTACTGTTTGGACGAATTTGAAGCATGCTTTCTCGAATCTTCGTAATGCACAAAACTCATTTTCACCTTATTCGAAACTTTTTCATCTTCACAATATCCAGTAATTTGCTTCCGTGGTCAACTGGGACAACTGCATCTAAAATCTGCACAAATTCCCTCTATTGTTTGCAATAACTAAGTTTTGTCTCTTACTCTATTCCGAAGATCATTGTCCGAAAAAGATTTTCTATTTCTTATTCTCAAGGACATTCTTTGATTTATACACATAGCCTTCGTTCTTAGGTAAAAAAAAGCAATGCTCGTTTTCCCAATTACAATATTACCTGTTTTTATTATTTCTTCATCTCCATCTCATTACATCTTCCTTTTCTCCCATTCCCGTCTTCCCTTCTTTTTCATACGATTTATTATATCCAGATGTTTCATCTTTGCTTTTAATCCTCTTACACTTTTTCCACCCATAATTGCATATTCCATCATCGGTTTTTCTTTACTCCCCTTTAATAATTTGTGTTGTTAATTATATTGTGCAAAAACCTTTTCGTTCATGTCGTCAAGGAATATTTCTTTTCAACTCGGTTTTGCATTTCCTAACACGCCATTGTTCCTCAGTTTGATTTGTTTACATAGCCAAACACATTTCCTTCCATAATTAGAGCCGATGTTTTATGGACAAAAGTGCAGTAATAAATGTCACTTATATTTATCTAAGTTACTATCATATTATTGCTATCATTACATTGTGTTTTATTATTATGAACCTGTAGCTTAAGATTATTTTCTCTTTCATATTTCAGAATAAAAACCACTTATTACATACAGAATTACAGGTTATTTAGAATTATTTCGTATTACAGCATAACTTTATAATATAGGTTGAACTGATATTACTTCAATTAATAATGTCTATAATGTCATGATTGTAAATTTGCTTTTATGTGCAACGTGGTAGTACTAGCTCCCCACCACTTCCTATTCTTTGTAGCTTTAAGCAATGTTTCTACCCTTAATATCCATCCAATTTTCTGTGAATAACAAATTATCCAAGAATTGTTGTCTTCCAAAATTCTTCAATTGTCTCTTTCTGAATGTAATTACAAGTGTTCTTTCTGTTCCTATTTTCCTTAAAACCGCCTCGTTTTTCAAATTTTCGCTCACGCTATTAGCATCCGCCATCAGTAAAATCGTATCTTTGTTGCACCAAGAGTGCTCTTCACCTCTGAGGAAATCTCTAACATTCACCGTGATATAGGATGATTGATGTTAAAGATGCTTTCAGAACACCTTTTATCTCAATAATATTCCTCAGTATATTCATAGACGATTGGACGGCAACATCCTAGACAATAACAAATTTTCCTCAAAGGATGAAAAAAAAATCTAAATTTATCCAAAGTAGAGTATTGCTATTATATGTTCATATATACATATTTATACAGCATGAATATATTTCCTATATTTAAAATTTTAGTTGTATACCATCCATTAATTGAGTAGCATTTTTTTTCATTTTGGCAATGATAAAAAATATAATTTGGGGAATATCCATATATATATATATATATATATATATATATATATATATATATATATATATATATATATATATATATATATATATGTCCAGATTTAAAAAGATAGACTTGTACTTTTTAAATTTGGATTTTTAATGTAATTATAACAACAGAGATATTTCGATTTCATTTTTGCCTTGAAAAACTCGGAAGACGAAACGCGTCGGCAAAATCTAAGACTTTTCCAATTGTCCTGTTTTGCATTTTATTTATTGAACTTGGTTTATATATATGTTTTTTTATTTGAAGATTATTAACATTATTTTAAATTTCATTCATTTGTGTATTTCGCTGAAATATTCTGATCAAATAGTTTTTATTTAATCTGATGTTTGGTTATTGTCTCGTAGTGTTCGTGCCGAAAACTTTTCGCCACACCCTGATATATTCTTCTCGTTTCTTTATTATTCCCATAGAGTTTCAAGAAATTTTGTTGCTTTTCTTTTTATTATTTCATTGATATACATTTGTGTAATTGAAGAATTTTAACCCTTTTCTCATTCTTTCATTTAATTTTATAAATCTTTTTCCATCATATTGATATTCATGTAGCTTCACTTTACTCATTATATTATTGTCGCCCAAAATTCCGACATACGGAATAAGAATCAATGTCAGTTTGGGCCAAGTTACAAGATGTAAAATCTAAGGTGTAGTAGAGAGGGCTTTCTAAAATTGTCGTAATGTTCATACTATTGCACAACCTGTTCATGTGGACAAGGTGACGCACTCTATGACCAATGAATGTACTGAAACGTTCAATATAAGATTTGGTACTACGTAATTGCTTATGTTTGCATTTCCTTCTGTTAAGGCTGAGGACATATTAATGTTCTTGAAGAGGTTGTGACTGTCATTTAGAAAACTGATGTTCATGTCAGGATGACGTGTTGGTTATTATTCCGTGCTTGAAAAAGTAGTCAACTGAACAATTCCATATCAAAATACAAGGTTTTGTTTGGCAAAAAGCCATCGTCAATGATCGACAGGGCATGTGAGCCAAGACAAGGTCTTAGAGTGGCTACAAACAAGGAGAAAGCTTATACTTAACATCAAAAAGTGTCAGCTGAAGTTTCTGGAACTCATAATAAGGAGGACCTGGAGAATCTGATACTCACGGGTCGAGTAGAGGGAAAGAGAGACAAGGGAAAGCAGTGCGTGAGATACCTGACGAGCTTGAATAGGTGGATGACAAGGTGGTCTGAGGGAGAAAGTAGAGGGAAGGAACTTGCTGAGAGCTGCAAGGTATAGAGGGGGTGGAGATCCATGACCACCTACCTGCTGAAAGGACATGACACATAAAAAGAAAATAATACAGTAATGTTGAAACACACAGTTTTCTCATAGGAGTTTTTAAAAATTTGGACCCGAAAACATTAATGGGTGTCTTTCATTGAAGTCTCAATAAAAGCATCTCTGGTCAGATTTCCATTAACGCCAAAGGAAATTTTTGCACTTGTTCAGTATCGCTTTGCCACTTTTGTAACATGAAGAAAGTCCACTGGAAAAAGTATCTCTCCGTTATTTATCTGCAAGATAATCGACAATTACATTGGTTGGCATGAGATTAGGCACGCAAGTAGGACATGACTGAACAAAGTCCGACTAATTCTGTTAGCCCAATTAAAACACTTGTTCTCTTGTCACAAGAGGTGCAGTGTAGAATGTTCCGGAGAATATATCAACCCCTAAGTAGGATATGCATTGTAAATGGGATGTGAATACCCTTGCATACACATTGTTTAGGGAACGTTGTGGATCGTGTCGGTGATCCTTTTTTTTCTGTAACCGAGTTATTATTTCAGTTATATTTAATATATAGTATAATTTAACACATATGCATCGTTTTGAAATTGATTATCCTTCAGTATGTTACCTTCATATTATTTTCTAAATAAACAAAACCAGTGGTGATCCGATAGAGCATTCACATTACAATGGTTATAGAGTAGTCAACAAATTGAGCATCTGTATAAAGAAATTTTAAAGTTTATTGCTTTTCCTTGAAAGCTACGTTACAATTTTGTTTGTCCTTGTTTTGTTATTTTTTGTAGAACACATAAATTTGAGAATATAATATTGAAAATTTATCATATCAACGCTAAAACAGCATCTACAATATTGCGGGCCTTACAATCTATAAGCGTCCTAAGCCTATAGTTAACAGCTATAATTCCCACATATCTGCATAAACTTCACACTTTATTCTCACTGCACACACAGCAACTTGAGAGGCCCTTCGGACTTGTATAGGATGAACAGTAGCAGAAAAGTAATCAAGAAATCCTTACAACGTTACTCTGTGAACATTAGAAAAATATTTTTATATACCTGTATAATAACATCGCAATCATTCTTGAATTTTTATATATTGCTTTACACTTTCACAACTTAATGACATTTGTTTTCATTTTGCCTGCTTTCCAATTTGGTTATATAACTTGCAAATATAGCGAAATTTTTGCACTATTGAATTACCTATAATTTTCACAGTAGAATAGAAAGTTTTCCTCTTGCAATATATCTGAGATTTCTATCTATTATTTTTCTCCCTTTTTCAATGTCATCTTTATTTCCGTCTATATTCATTCATTACTATCATATGCTTGTTTAAGCACGTTTTCCATTCTTTCTTTCATTTTGTCTCGTTTCGCTTCTTAGGCTTTTCAACCACACATGCTTCTTTCACATTTTATTCCCTTTTTATCTTCTGCCATTTATTGTCACCGGTTTATTTTCTTACACGCTCCTTTCATTTGATTTATTCATTTCTTATCAATAATGGGGAGAAATGAATATGTACACAGTTTCAAGTTTACCAACTTAGTCTGAAGAAAATGTCTCTCATTTTCCCCAGCTAGTATGACCCGTTAAGTAAAAACAAAAAAAGCGAAAGGTTCTCCAGACGCATACATCTGCATATATAAAAGGAGCAAGATCTAAAGTACTCATCAAAGTGATCAACTGTCAGATATCACCGAGTAAAGACCGAATTCCATAGAATCCTAACAACTGTGAAGTTCAAAATAAGCCGTCTGATTTTTCAGTATATATACTGTGGTATGCTGCGTAAGCTTTCCAAAACGAACAAGATTAATAGGGATGTGGAATGCAACCGGAGAAATATGCATTTTACTGCAAAGAAGATATTCATAATAGCTATCCTTTTCAGGAAGACAGTAGAAATCTAAGTTTTTCTTTAGGCAATGGTTGTCTCGATGGCAGTGTTGCCAAGAGTGATGAATGTGTATTCTAGAGAAATCCTAATATTGGATTTTAATGTGCTAAGCATAAAGTAACATAATATTTAAATTAGTTCTTAAATCTATTTATGAAATCTATTTCTAAAATACTTTGCTTCTTAACCACGTCGAAAAAATTAGAATCAAATATTAGTATATTATTTTATTTCTGCAAGCAAATTATCTAATAGAAATAACAAAGATAGTTAGTGTTTTTCATAAAATAACTGCAACAATAGTGTTTCTGAAAATAACTTTCATACATTATTGATAATAATATTTATTAACAAAGAAAAATCATATCCCATCGGAACGAATAATTCCATATTGCGTTGATTGGGTGTAAGCATCGTCTTCTGAATACATTCTAGTCGCAGTAAAGAATACAAACGGAAAATGAAACAATATTTATAACCAAATTTTGTCATGTGTTTAAACAAAATAGAATTATACACCTGATTATAGGTCTGATTAGTCTTGCAAGATTATGCACATTTTCAGTTAGATATATCAAAATTTCAGCAGCAAATTGAGAAAACAGAGGGAAATGATTTTCAGCTGAATAACGTATTAAAATTAATACGTTTGCTAATAATATATGTCGGTTTGCAACTATATAGTTGTATGTTTAGATTTGATCTAATTGTAAGAATACTTAAATGCATATATATATATATATATATATATATATATATATATATATATATATATATATATATATATATATATAAATATAAAAGTGAACATAGAAGTCAACACTTAGAGGGGACAGTCTGTTTCATGCTAGTGCAATCGTCAAGCAACTAGTGCTGTTATTTTTCTCGGCTATATATATATAAGGGTCAGTGGTGCATTGTGGGTAATCTATTTTGGCGGCTACTTATACCGGAAGTCGCTTATTTGTTTATTTATTTATGTCAAATTATTTTTCTTGTTTTTTTTGTTTTGTTTTTTGGGGGTTTTTTTAATCTTACAACCGATACCGACAAACTAGCCATTTAGAAAAAACAAATAAAGATAATCAACCCAAATAAATAAATTAAAAACTGTTCCCACCAAAATAATAGTCAGAACAAACCACAATATTCAACCCCAAAATTCAACAAATAACTTTAATCAATGAAAATAAACAAATATATAAGATAAAAAATAAAAATGAAAAATAAATAAAAACAAGCAAAACAATTTGACCCAAATAAATAAGCAAATAAACGACTTCCGGTAAATGACCGCCATAATAGACTACCCACAATAAGCTATATAAACAAATTTTTAATACGTTAGTAAAAAACACCGATCAAAACATAAAATAAATAAATATATAAGATAAAAAAATAAAAATAAAAAAACAAAACAAAAAAAAGAAAAATAATTTGACATAAATAAATAAACAAATAAGCGACTTCCGGTAAAAGTACTCGCCAAAATAGATTACCCACTATGCACCACTGACCCTTATATATACATAGCCGAGAAAAATAACAGCACTAGTTGCCTGACGATTGCACTAGCATGAAACAGACTGTCGCTTCTAAGTGTTGACTTCTATGTTCACTTTTATATATATATATATATATATATATATATATATATATATATATATATATATATATATATATATATATATATACATATATATATATATATATATATATATATATATATATATATTATTGAGGGGTCTCCCCTTTTTACACAAATGGACTCACCCATGTATACATATACTACTACCAGTAAATACTCGGAGAGTCTGTAAGACAGGAGATGGCGACGCCTTCTCCGCCAGACGGTCGAACTCTCTGCCTCTGACCAGAGAGGAATCCGGAAGAGACTCCGCCGAAAGGCAGAGTCTCGTTCGGTGAGGTTGACAAACCCGATCACGTTTATACGGGTTCTACGGGCATTTTTGGGCCGAGCCAACGGGCTCGGGAATACCCACATTAAACTCGACCTTGTGCCACATCTATCCCTCGTGGGGGGACAGTAAATACTGTATGTAATAGAGGAGGGTAACACAAGAATCTCAGTTAACAAGCAAGTAGACTCAGTAAGGAGTCATCCGCGATACTCCAATACCAAGACTGCATATATATATTATTGCTACTAACCCGCATTCCTGGATCTACTAACCCGTATTACCAGTTTGTATTATTACGTTAATACATTTATTTTCATAATCCATTCCTGGCGTTTGTTATTCAGTGATATCGGATTCTCCCGGGATCCACAAAAAATTGGCGACGAGGAATTCGAACTCACACGGGAAGAAGAAAAAAAAACAATTCTCCCTTGTCGACAACAAATTGGCGACGAGGAATTCGAACTCACATTGGAAGGAAATCGAAACAAAATTCTCCCTCGTTATCCACAACAAATTGACGACGAGGTGTTCGAATTCACACAGAAAAAAACAAAAGTCTCCTTTACCGTTTTTTGCCAGTGTCCACAACAATTTGGCGACAAAAGATTTACGAGGACTAAAATACGGAAAAGCGAGACTTTTATCATGGAGGATTTTTAAAATATTTTAGTAGAACTTGTAAAATACCAAAATGAACAACAATTACAACTCCAGGAAAGAATGGAAGAAAAATGGCAAAACATTACTACAAACAAGTAACAATACGGCTTATGAGGAACCAAATACAATAATAAACAGACTAGGAAACGTGATGTACACAAAAGGCGAAAGATTTACTCACAGAAAACATATTGACCAAATACAAAAAAGACGGGTTGAAGAGCCAAGCTCGTCACCAGCAGAAAATGACGAGTTGATGGAGGCGATCTTTGAAGTTTTTGAGATTCAAAGACCACAAGAAGACACTGAAATTGGAAGGACTAGCAGGAAGAGAAAATTTACAGTGCCTCTAATTGTTGACCATAAGAGAAAGGAAAATATATTAACTCCCCCCAAAAGGGATTTAAGGAGGAGGGTATTGAGGGGTCTCCCCTTTTTACAGAAATGTACTCACCCGAGGTATACATATACTACTACCAGTGAATACCCGGAGAGTATGTAATAGAGGAGGGTTGCACAAGAGTCACAGTTAGCGAGCACGTAGACTCAGTAAGGAGTCATCCGCGATACTCCAATACCAAGACTGTATATATTTTATTGCTACTAACCC
>OZ038481.1:75051979-75121979 GCA_964036315.1 Acanthosepion esculentum
TTTAAAATTAGATAGGACTGACAAGTTTTATTATTGAATTATTTCTCGTTATATATTTTGTAAATGTACTGTTTCATACCACCCAGACAGTTTTAAAATTAATATCATTATATTTAATTTGATTTAATTTGTTGAAATTTGAATTTCAGATTATTGTCTACTTATGACTGGGTAAATTTTTATTCGTTAATAGATAGGGAGAGATATCAAAATAATAATTGAAACAATGTACCAACTTAATGAATGAAACTTTAAAGCGATGCGCATTCAGTATGGCAAATAGTAATTAATAACAAAATTGTTGTTACTATATTGGCTTAAATAAAATGATTTAGTAAGGCTAAAAATATTTTAAAATAAGTCTGAATATCTGCCTATATTTCTGAGATTTTAACTATATAATATTACTACATTGTAACTATTTATGTTATTTACATTGTTCAGATTGTTGTCCTCTTCATTTTAGTCATATTCACGACGTTTCGGCCGTTGTACCTTCCGGCCTTGTTGAGGTGATTGGAATTTCGAACCGATCCATTTATTTCGTCCATCGATATTCGGTTCGAAATTACAATCACGCGAAGAAGACTGAAGCATACAACAGCCGAGGTATCATGAATATCACAACAAAGATAAGAATAACAGTCCAAACAATGTAAATAGTGTAAATAAGTTACCTGCCATTAAAATCGAACTACTTAAATATTGAACCCTAAAACACAAATAAAGCAGAATTCATTTTAAAATAAAGTAACCATGAATAGAGAAAAGATTTTATTTCCTGAATATTTTATAAATCACTTTTCAAAATAGCTATAACATCTTCCAAAATTGTGAGCGATTTTATAACTTCCGCTTGAACCTCTTTCTTACCGGTGTCTTACTCAGACCTTAAAATGATTTCACTTTTCACTTTATATTTAAAATCTTAAAAATAATATTATTTGTATATTAATGATCAGTTTTCTTAAATTTAAATGAATTCGAATTTGATCATCAATAATAAAAATGGCTGCATGCAGTTAACTTTGACATACTGAAGAGCACGATTATTTTCAATTAAAATGTAACCATGACACTATCTCCATATCAATATCTTCCAGGTACCTGTTACTAGACTGACTATGATCAAGCAACGATTTGCTCTCTGAACTGAACTTTATCATACTGTTAGTCGTGTCCTTGAGTCTCTCGGTAATGAACAAGTTGCTGCTTGGAGATATGGGGATATGGACATATTCGATACCAGGCGCTTCCTCGGCTTGTTTCAGCATTACACTAACAATTCGTAAGTTGTGAGAGCCTTTTACGTCGTAGGCGTCTATGAAGTTGTATGTAAGTGACTTTTCTGACTTGTACCAAATTGGCTGATCATCGTACACACAGACACAGCCATACGCACACACACGCACGCACACACACACACACACACACACACACATATATATATATATATATGTATGTATGTATATCTTCAAATTTTCATTATCGTGATAGAACACGTGATTTACGTTAAGCGTAACTTAATATCTTCGTTATTTCTTCAAAGAATGTGAATACTTATCAGACTTTCAACAAATAGAAGAACTTATACTATATAACGACGATGAATGTATACCAAAATAAAACTTTGTTTGGAAGTTCTTCCGCTTTGATATTTTAAAGTGTACACAGCTGCCAATTTTTTTTGTTTATTGTTTGTTTAGTCAGTTATTTATTTTAAAATAACGTTCCTCAGATACAAAGAGCATGAGCTACTCAAGGTAGAGTTTTAGTGTCAAAGCAGTAATAATTAATAACGTGTGTCACATGAATGGAAAAGAAGGTGATAGGAAGTGGGCATAATGAGGATAGTTAACGATTGCCTCTTGATTTGAACAGGTCAAGACTGAAGTATTCAGGCAGGAACCCACAAGAAAGATTCTTCCTTAAAGTGGTAATTCTTGGTAAAAATCTAAATGAAATCTTTTTTCTCATATTTGGAACAGTGAGAAAATAAATATGATTCAATTCCGTTGAAGGAACATGGTTTTTTCTAGCAGTAAAGGTATGAATTGGTGTAACTAAAGAATAGAGCTCTTCGGAATATATACCATGGAAATATTGATAGATTAGCGACAGACTTACAACGTTGCGAATAATTTGTTAGGTGGAAAATGTATTACCATATGAATGATTATGAGCCCTATCAAGTTTTTAAAGCATGGAATGCGCAACTCTGGCTCGAATATAGCATCAATAATCCATTATGGCCCAATCCCTGTCTTGTAATGATACAACATAGTGGAAGTTACCAAATACTTCCTGGAGCGATATACTTTCCAGCTTCTTCAGTAATGGATTGTATATACGTGTTCCACATTAGAATTGTTGGGTATTGAGGCCTAAAAGACGATCAAGGAATGGAGTTTCATCAGGAAGCGTTCATCTCATCTCGGAGACTGATGGATAGTGACAAAACGATACGAGCTTATCTTTTGAACTACTGCAAATTCCAAGCCAGTTACTTCCCACCATCGAGCAGGTAGAATTTAGTAAGAGTCAAGTTCACTTTTAATGTTACGGACATTCATTTGCATAGAAAAATCATATATTTAAGAAAAAGATAGCGATAGAGAAGAACCTAGAAGAGATAAAGTTACTTGTATAAAATAGAGAAAGAAGAAACAGCACAATGGTGAGAGAATTTTCCAACCTATTACAAAAATGTAACTTCTTTATAAGATTGTGTATATAAGCAAAGATTGCGCCTGATTTTCAAATCGAAAAATATATTTATTTTCTATACATATCTTCATGGTAATTGTTCTGAGGAGCTTTTCCCTTTGATACCTAGACATTATGAATTTATGCGTATTAATAGATTGCTGGCAAAGTCTCAACATTTTACAGTTGAAATAGCTAGATATATCCGCAATTGATAGGCTAACAGTTTATTCTCTGATACTTCTCTCTTCTTCGTTTTTCAGTCAACTTCCATCTTCAAACCTTTAAATGCAATCTTAATACTTATATTCTATCTTAATTCCTGTTCTTTTATTGTTCTCTCTTCTTAATATTTTCTTTTTCTCACACTCAATATTCACTTGCGTTTGAGTGGCTTTATTGCATTGTTGGAGTGAAATAATAAATAAAAAATATCTTAGAGATGATTTCTAGCTTTCGTCAAATATAACAGTTATTTTATTGCTAGATGGAATGATGTCTAAAATCTTGCGATAATTTTGTAAACCATTTGTCCTGATATTAAAAAATGCAATCGGAATATAGCTTTGTACCGATGTTAGTTCTGTTTAACAGTTAAAACATCATGTGATCAGATTACAGATCTGAGAGCAGTTTTTGCTACTTCGACAAAATGAAACTCAAATCAAGTGTTATATTTTGAGGAACGTTAACTCATCAACAAGATTACTTTTTTGTCACGGTGTCAAAAGTTTTACCTAACAAGTTTTCAGACATAATCATGAAACTAATATTTAACACAAACTGTAATAAATTCCATTCATCTGACAAGTTTCCGTAGATTGAAACATATACTGTATATGTTGAATGCTAATAAATGGCAAGGAAATAAATGCATAATGTAGCAAATTTTTAAAAGTGGAAGTACAAAGTTGTTCTTAATTTTCTTTCGTAATTTTAACTAGAATAGTCGGTGTGAATTAATGAAAGAATTGTAAATTGCTTGTGACAAGTAAAATATGATATACATTGTCTTGATGCTTCTCGGTGATAGAAGTTAGTTTTACTGTCAGTTGCACTTCAAGAAACGAAAGTAATGAACGCGCTTATTAATGTTTCCCATACTGACAGCAGATAATTTTCCGTATACATATTTTCGCACATAAATAGGTCGTGCAAATAAAACATTGATAATACCTTGGCAACGTTGTTTATGGATTCATTGATGGCGATAAAGAGGATTTTACTGATACTGAAAAATATATAACGAATCTTCAGTGTTAAATTTAAATGAAGATTATCGTACTGGTTTTCGAACTATTGCTTATTTTTCATTCTTCTCTATGACAATATATAGAGCTTAAAACGGGAATTACCATGAATCTAGTATTAATTGCTACAAATAATAATAAATAATAGGACTTCTAATGATATAGCGGGCATATCTCTCTTGGTATCTGATCTTAATTGATTGCAGGTATATATTTAACATCAGAATATATGTCCTTGCATGTGTATTTATAAAATGAATGAACCGTAAGAAGTGCACTGAATGATATGGTAATTATGGAGAATGAAGTTTGGCGGGTTACGGGAACAGAATATATAAGGAAAAAGGAGAAAGCTTTCCAGGTTGCATTTACACAAGAAATCCAACACCGGTGGCAAATCCGGGATCATAGCGGTAGTTTGGAAACTGGTACCTGAAGAACTAATGAACTGTGCAACACAAGATTAGATTTTAAGAACAAATTCCATATCGTATTCTATAGTACAGCCTCAGATGTCAAATGCAAACGAATACAAGCTCTATCGGAAAATAGGTCTAATGAGTCACATAACGAAACTTACCATCCAAATTTTGATGAAAAGAGCGCACAGAACTAGATCTGAAATATGAAAACAGAATGTACAGTATGGTAATCAGAAAAGCAACAGTTCAAGAGGCGAACTAGCATTGAATACATATATCTGAGTATTATTATATGAGAGGATGAAAATGTGACACCGAAAACTGTAAATGCATCGAAGTAGCGAAGAGTGCCTTCCAAAAACTACGCTAAGTATCTAGAAACAAGAACATCTAGAAAAATAAACTTGCTGAATACTTATGTAATATCGATCCTCCTATATGGTAATAAATGCTGGAAATTTTCCACACAGATGAGGAAAAGACATCGTAATGTAGCATAAATGTGGTTCTCCAGGATGCTGCTGACTGAACATAGCATCAACGAAAATGGGAACAAAAACGGCACTTAAAGAATCAAAACCAGACATTTGAAATTCCTAGGGTACATAATGAGGAAAAATGAGTTAGAGAATTCGACACTCACAACACATATCTGAAGACAAGAGGGATATAGAAAATCAGCGAATAACCTACATAACGAGTTTGTGTAATTATTTGGCAAAACAAGGATTAGAAACAATAGCAAAAGAACATAGCCAAATAAAGAAGAAACAGACAAATGTTGTGGAGAGCCATGATAAAAATGAACTGAGCAAGATCTGAAGGGTTACCTCACATAGGAGACTCTATTACGTAGAACATATATGGACCGAGTGTCTTATACGTTTACAGCTTGTGTAGCAAACCTACTTAGTGCGCACTACATTGTTAGGAGTTTCATTCAACCGGCACAAGATTTCAGTCTGGCCTATGACAAAGTAGCCCTCAGAAGACATTGGGAACTATGTATGAAATATTGCCTCGATAGCAGAGAAAATTGTTAAGAACATTTCATATAGTCACTAACTGAGAATAAGTAAGTGAAAATCATGTGGGATACGAACATCTGGTCTAACATGTGCTTGGAGAGCAATCGCTCTGATACCCCCACTTCTATACAAGAGCGGCCATGAATAATCTTGATAGACGTGGCGGTACTTTGGGATAAAAATATTTTGAAGTGCAATCATGAAATATATAGAGATTTTATACAGCAACTCACTTTTTCCCTTTTGTTGTTGGCGTACTTGGGACTATTTTTAGAAAAAAATTAAAAATATTTCTGTCCTGCAATACATCTTAAATATAACTGACTTCGTTGGGAGGGCGCCGGTTGCAACGCTGCTTGGAACAGCTTTTGTACTGAGGAATCTGCTTTGTTTCTAAGCTGACCGAAATAACAAGAAATCAAAGAAGATTACAAATAAAATAATACTTACATTAACGCCCAAAATAGTAAGTGCAACATTAAATGAATTAGGCTTTTAAGAAATAATTTAAATTGTCCAGTTTACGGCACTATTGATGTTTCCTGAGTACTGAGATATGTGATGAAGTTTTGAGGAAAAGTGCTGTCACTAATTCTCCAGCGACAGCCACAAGGTATATGGTGTAAACGTACAAATACAAGAAAAATCATTCTTATTATAATTATTATCATGCCTGTTACCGTCTATTTCTCTATCGGGAATCTCCATTATTTAATTTAAAAAAAAACAGCACGAAGTCTCAGCTACAAATGCAAATAATGGGTTCCGAGCTTTGAATGAAAGTATCACTATTATAAAGTATCACTATTATAAGTCTTCTTCACAGGAAAATGTAATTTCGTATTAATCATGAACATTTTTATCATTTCAGAGAAATCACGTCTAAACTTTAAGGATAATCTAAAAGGTTTAACAATATTAAAATGATTGAAAATGAAGACGACAAACATATTGAAGCATTCATATACATGATTACACACTTTGGGTCATAAAAAATGTATTTTTCCAATGACATTCATATCTTCAACACGTTTCGTTTTTAAAAAAAGTTATTAGCTGCAGCCGTACACATAATCTGCCTAGAATAAAGACGATATACCGTATATACTCGTGTAACGCGCGATGTTTATTTTAAATACAGCTGTACATTTTGACTACAGTAAATGGGTATATAGTTTTGGTCAATGACGTAGCCAGGTCCAGCAGTACATACGCTAATTTTATATCTCGTGTATGATGTGACCCCTTAAAATTAGCTTCAGATTTAGGTCTTCAAAGTTGCACTGAAATCTTTGCAATTAGACGCCATAGACGATATATTGTTAAACATTAAAAACAAATTTATGTTAAATCAATAAAGAAAGATGATGTACATTACGAATTCAAACTTGTGAAGCATTATTGGCTTACTGAGTGCGTGGCATCTATTTATATATATAAAAAGCCATAAATTACTTAAACACTAGTAACGTCAGTGTTTTTGAATATAGAAAGAATCAGCAACACATGAAATGCAAATGCCAGATAAGTTGTCGATTAATTGTAAAAAAATCATGTGGATAAATTATTGCAAATAAATTCCTATTTGAAAATAAAAACTATTCTGAAGAAAAATGGAAAGACAGTAACGTAATTAAAGTGTTAATGGTCATGGTAGTATTAACCGCTTATCTACCAGGAAACAATAATCGACTGAGCAGCTAGTACTGCTTTCAGTTGAAGTTTATAAAATCTTTCTCTTACAACAATTCTATTTTGTATACTACTTACATTTTGATTGCGATTAATAAACAGAAATATCAGTATTCTCTCTGTCGAAACTCATACTCAAATTCAGGCGCACATTTAAATACTTGCGTATGTCTGAGTGTAGTGGCTCTAGTGTACGTGTATTGGCATGCTTGTGCCTTTTTTGTGCTTGTATATATTAGTCTATAAAGCAGATTAAGTAAAGATCTTATTTAAATGAGGAGCAATTTTACGAAGAGCAACACTTATAGCATGTACGGGACTGTGCTCATAATCTGTGTTAAAGGGGTTTATACGTCCCTCTCGTTTATATGCAATAGATTTGTAAAGACATACGACACTATGTTCATGTGACAGAAGGAATTGTTTCCAAATTAGTTTCAATATATTAGGTATCAATACATTTATCTATCTTCCTCGTTTACTCATTGTATAAACACACTCTACATTGATAAATATGTATTTGATCATATTCGCGGAAATTGTTACACACGGCGATGATCTTCAAATAATTTTTCACAAATCATCTCATACTACTGTGTAATTCATAACACAAAGTATGCTTCTGGTAATTGTGGCAGACTAATCAAGCCTTAGGAAAAAAATGCCTGCTTATTTATATCATGTATATATATATATATATATATATATATATATATATGGAGAGAGAGAGAGAGGGAGATAGATAGATAGATAGATATGGATTGAGGTAATAATAGAGAAATAGAGAGAAAGGTGTGCGTATATATATATATATATATATATATATATATATATATATATATATATATATATATATATGTCCTGTATTTTCGGCCCTGTTCCCTGTTCATCTAAGCCGCGCTAAGAAAATCACTATGGGCACCTCGAGGAGGTGTAATGTTTGACAAGGTTGTCTCGGTAGAACAATTACGACTGAGAAGTGAGTTCAATCCTCTCTGGATGCCCCCTACTTTCGGCCTTGTGCCACATCTAAGCTATGCTTGAAAAATCACTATATATATATATATATATATATATATATATATATATATATATATATATATATATTTGTGTGTGTATGTGTGAAGTGGGAGAAAATGAGATATCTAGAGATATTTTGATTGATTGCTAGATACATATATAATATTTTAGGAAATAATATCTTTGAAAAAATCCGGGGCGCAGATTTATATTTTGATAAGAGCGGCACTCTCAAACTTTTTCCCTCTCAGTATGTAGCTTTCTCTTCTAAAAAGTATAGCATTCTTTAGATTGAAGCTGTGGTTCAAGTTCTTTCCACGTTTGAAGCATTTGATAAAGTGTTTTTCATTTGTGTAAGTTTCCACGAAACTTCAATATATCTGCTTCAGAATAATCTTGGCTTCTTATCATATGCGTAATAATTCTGTATGTGGTTATAATAGTTTTGATGTTGTTAAGATAGGTATCTGTTGAAGTGCTCTTGAATGTTATGTTGACATGGTTATACTTAAACAATTCATCAGGAATAAACATCTTTCTAAACATTTTTATGAAATAAAAACACTACGGCGTACACATACATGTTAGTATATATGAAGGTTAAAACATATGTATCTAATGATGATGATCCGATGAATGCTATAATCTTCTCAGTAATTCTTTCTGTCTTTTATTTTGAATATATATATATATATATATATATATATATATATATATATATATATATATATATATATATATATATATATATACAACACAAATATATATGTATACAATATCTATGTACATATATACACGCTCATACGCACAAACACACACACACACACACACACACATATATATATATATATATATATATATATATATATATATATATATATATATATATATATATATAATTAAAGTTATTATGTTCAGTGTTCTTTCGTCGACCCTTTAATTTCAACTACAAGCATATACATTCTTCAATATATATATATATATATATATATATATATATATATAAATTCACGCTTGACCGCACACACGCACACACATACATATATGCGTGTGTGTGTGTGTGTTCATATATTATTAACAATATATACTTGTTTATTTGTTCTATAATAACTCTTATTATTGTTATACTTTTTAAACTGTCACTGCGCGTCCTACGGTTCATTTGTCAGCATCTGTTACCAAACGCACATCATCCTGCATAAGTAGTACTTCAACCAAGTTAAGATCCGTGTATATCTACGATAGCCATCAGATTTACTGCCGTCATTGAAGAGACTGCGTTTGTTGCAGTAGCGGCAGTTCCCATAAGAAGCCAGCACAGTCGAAACAGAAGCGGCAATTCGATAGAAATGAAGCACCTGTTTAATCGCTTATAGTAATAGTTGAACGACCGATTCGCCTAACCGAATTATGTGTACTGAAGGGTAAGGTATGTGGCTCATGTAGTCAGCAGGCTTATTTTAGACCTTGTTTCAAGACTTATATGTGTACCTAAAACTTATACAGATTATTTCCGCTTATTTGATCCATTTTCACTAAATATTCTGTGTAATTCTTTCGGATTTTATAGGGAAAATTATTGTTACTCCTGACCCGAGTTGCGACACAAAGTCAGCTTATACCAGACAACACAAGGTAAATTTAAATTACGTTTATTAAGAAAATAAACAAAAATAATTTAAATTCCAACAACTGTAGTTTCATAAAATTTATGTACAAGTATGTTTGTAATACTCATGTATATTAAATGTGCTAAACTTTCTGGGGGTAATTTTCGCTCTTTTGCTATATCTCTTCCTTTCTTTTTTTTTCTTTTTTCTTATCAAGAACGAAATACTAGGGGCATAATATCATATCATATGGTATATCTTTTCTTCCACGTAACAAATTTGCTATTGCACACATAATTATACTTCTGGTGCTTACGTTTCTCTTTTCAGAGTGAGTATAATTAAAGGAAATAAATTTTCAAATTAAGTTTTCACAAAATAATATATATATATATATATATATATATATATATATATATATATATATATATATATATATATATATATATATATATATATATATATATATATATATATATATATATATATATATATATATATATATATATGAAAAAATCTACAGACATATTACAAATGAGTATAATCAACAAAACAATAGTACTTTTAATTTTCCTTGACATTTTTGAAGATATTTATCTTTGATTACCTTCACTGCTACAGACTATTATTATGACTATAAAACTGCGGTGGTTTCAGTTTAGTGACGTAATTAGTCCCACTGTTATCGGTCTTGACCTGGCATCTCGACTTCATACACTTCTCACCCTCCCGACGTGATTTCTCTGTCTCTTTTCTACAAATATTTTCATGGAAATTATTCTAATGAGCTTTCTTCTTTGGTACGTCGTCAGCATGAATTTAAAAATACTACAAGATTGGCAAATAAGTTTCATCGTTTTGCTGTTGAAATAGCTAGAATTTATCGTACGTTTTGTTCTAATAGTTTCTTCTTTCGCATTGCTTACCTGTAGAATTCTTTTACGGTTTCTTGCTCCCCAGAACACCAACGATCTTCAAAATTTTCTATGCAATGTCAATCGCCATATTTTGAATCCTGACACCTGTTCTTCTATTGTCCTTCCTCCTCGCTAAAGTTTTTCATTTTCGTTCCGTAATCCCTTGCGTCTTAATTGTATTATCGCATTCACTGGTGTGAAATGATTAAAAAGAAAGAAGAAAAAGATAAATGTTTCGCCCTGAAATAATTTTAATTTATCTGTGTTTAGTGCCGTGTATCTGGGACTAAACAGAGAAGCAAAAGAATTTACGTCTGAATATTTTCTTCAGTAAATCTGATGGCATTTATCCTCCAAACTAGTAATAGCCATTTTAATATAAGAAGGAAACACTGCTTTTCTTGAAATTATTTTGCCTGAAACCAGAATATTGAACTCAAGTTCAGTTCCAAGCCACCTGGATATTATTATTTCATAAAAACTAAGTTTTAATGCTTAAAAATAAAGAATCTAATTAATACGTTTTCCAAAAGAGAAGAAGTTTTTAGTAAAGTACGTTAATATGAGTGAATTAGATAAGTTTTGCCTTTACTGTAGGTGTAATTTCATATTCTCCTTTAATCTAAGTAATAGTAAATCGCTGGTATAGAACGAACACAAAGAACGACATTTTAGGCAGATAAATCTTTGGAAACCTGTAGAAAATATCAAGTATAAAGAATATAATCATTCCTTAGTCATGCATAATCTTAAGTAATTACCTCATTGGCAGAAATCATAATTTCTAGAAGAGTCAATACAATATATCTGTCTCTACACAAAAGATTATTTTAATAATTATATTTTTCTTAAATACTTTAATGGCATGTAATGTTTAACGTGTTAGTCTGATTTAATATTACTGTTGGGTATTGACGTTGACCATAATTGGGTGTCTCAGACTTTTGGTCTTTTGCGAACTTACTAAATGGCAATATAAATTACCTTGTCTACATACGTTAAATATGCAATAATTTATTTTCCAGCCAATGACTTTTTGTAGAATTTACCTCTTTTCTCTAAGAATGTTTACATTAGTATCAAATATTAGTTTTTAGCAAAAGAACTCTAAGAAACGCTAAGCACAGAACTCAGTAAATAATCATTGAATTCCACTTACTTCAACTGTAATATTAGGTTTTTGTATTTAACGTATTTTCTATAGCATAGTTATTACATAGTAATATTATTCAATTACGCGGATATCTTCATTGTGTTTAATATGAATTCATCTGAACCAAACTGAATCATTTAAGGAGATGTTAAATACTAAATTTCCATTATTTATATTTCTTTCTTATTAAAATGACGAAATTATGGTGAAATTTATATACAAATGAATTTTGTAGAAGATAAATTCTCGAAATGATTGAAGCCGGTGGCAAATTCAATGGAAACAAACATCAATTTGTTGATACTTTATGAGTAAGAATCAGTTTACATTAGGTAAAAATAGAGAACTTGGAACTTATTAATAAGTTTTGTACTATTTTACGAAACTAATGTTAGTTCTATTATAATTAAAATTGAGTTGCTATAGTGATTCTACATTTCTTTAAAACTACTGCAAATTGCAGAGATTCGCAAATATCTTTTGGCTACGTATGCATAAGACACACTTAAATTTAATATAAGCAGCAGTTAAATAATTCTGTGAGAGTATCGGTTTTATTTTATAAACTAAAATGTTTTAAGAACCTCATTAACTTGTCAGCAGTATCCACACTTAGTAGACAATGCTGCTTCGGTTAGCATACAATCTGAAATATTATACTACAACTACAAAAGTATCAGCAGTCTATATAGTGCTATATGTTTATGCAAGTTATAAAAGAAACAGAAATAAATTTAATATTTTCTCTTTTTATATATTCTGTTTTTCTCCTTTTTCATGGTTCTCTAAAAATTACTGTAAATAATTCAACACAGTTTCTTTCTAAACCTGTAAATCTCGCTCATTGCGATTGGCTCCAACTCAAAATACATGGTTTGCAAAATGAGCACGCAGATCAGAAATCAGCAGCAGATGTTAAGACTAAAAATGCCGCATTGTGAAAGTATGATCATAATTGTTACCTCACTGGATAATCATCTAAGTTTTATCGATTCCTGGTTAAATTTCGTTGACCATATACATATAGAAAAATGTTTCTTATAAAACAAATATATACAATTGTTTTTTTTTTAAATTTCCCCTGTGAATTTAAAAACATTATCAGAATATAAAGTGTTTACATCACATGTCTTTGCATTATAATCTGGCAACAAAAGCAACGACACTAATCGTAGTAGTGGAACTTGCTGTTTTAGCCGCAGTAACAATAGTCATTGTTGTCGAAGATGTATAATTATTTTAAATGCGAAAACTACGTATTCTTTGAACGATTTCAGCTGCTAAGTTGTAGCATATCGCAAAAAAACACGTTGATAGCTTTCTAAGTCACTACATAATGAAGCATTTCTTAACAGCAAGTTTAGCGAAATAAAAGTAAATTTTAATCAGAACAAAATCCTCTTCATTTTCTAATAAATTTTGTATAAGTTCCAATCATTTTAAAGTCTTGTCTAAAACATTATCAAGAATATTAATTTGCTGCTAGTTATCCTATTGTATTATGAATCATATATATATATATATATATATATATATATATATATATATATATATATATATGAAGAAATATAGTCTAAAAATGTGCTATATTCATGGGATAAAGTGCTCAATATCAGAGATAGAGCGTGTGTAAATATAAATGTGAACGTAGAAGTCAACACTCCGAGGCGACAGTCTGTTTCATGCTAGATGCAATCGTCAGGCCTGACGATTGCATCTAGCATGAAACAGACTGTCGCCTCGGAGTGTTGACTTCTACGTTCACTTTTATACATATATATATATATATATATATATATATATATATATATATATAGAGAGAGAGAGAGAGAGAGAGAGAGATAGATAGATAGATAGATAGATAGATAGATAGATAGATAGATAGATAGATAGATAATGTAAATTTCGTTATGTTATGAACATTTAGTTTCAGACATATGAATACTGGCTTTTATTGAAAATCAGTTGGATAATGTTTTCCTCACTTCTCCAGCATTCTCTTCAGTATTCCCACTGATTATATTAGTGTACTTTTCTAGATGGGTTCCGATATACCTCGGGTTTCAATTTCATACTTTTAGCTCAAAACTTGGGACTGATCCAAGAGCTCCAAAAATCGTATGTACATCTGAAAATTTCATGATGGATAATTTTTTTTCAGAAGTGTGAGAAATTCAGACATTTTCAGATTTTCATTATGTGTATTTTTTTTCTGGAAAAATGTTATCCTCTATGGTGCAGATATTCTAGAGTTGGGTCTCCCCGGGTTTTCTGATATATTTCAAATTCCAAACCGCATAAAATTTGATATATTGCATTTGGAGCGATATTTGGTTAGATATATAAGTTACTTGCACAGTATTTACTTGTAGATCGGTCCTTTAACAATCAATATCTATCTATCTATCTATCTATCTATCTATCTATCTATATATATATATATATATATATATCTATATATATATATATATATATATATATATATATATATATATATATATATATATATATATGTGTGTGTGTGTGTGTGTGTGTATTTTTATTCAGCTATAAGCTTACTATTGACATTTTTGTCTTTGCATGGACGGAACCGAAACAATGTTTCATTACACATTTTAAATCATTGACTTAATGCTCTTGATCTGAATTTCTATTAATGAGGATAACGTTTCTCTCTTGGACTCTCCTCTGCGCAACTTTTCTGCATTATTATCATTATGTCCCCAGTCCTAAATGATAGATTTCACTGAAAATGAAGGGAGAGAATGTTTCCGAAATAACTTCTATATTCCTCTCTGACTTCAATAATATGGTCGTTTTCCCAAAATTTCCACTTCCTCCAATACTGTCATTGGCTTTGGAGGACATAGACAGTATTCTAATTATGAGTGGCATAGCTGATAATTTCATATTCAAAACTTCCTTAACTCTTTGACTTTGTACATAGATTTTCACTTCACATCGAATCTACGTTGTTTGGATATACCGTTATTATTATTATCATTATTATTATTATTTGCTTCTGTGCAGCAAACATAAATGATAGTCATCGCTAAGGATGAAGTGAAAAAAACGCGTATCATATATCTAAAATACTTTGCAGTAAGGTATTTCACATAAACCGTTGTCTACATCGACTGGACTGGTACCAGAATGGATAACTGTTCCAATATCCAAGGTTTTGGACATTCTTGATGATTTAGTAATGAAAAATATATTACACAATTTCTGTTTTTCTGCACTTCCTGTCTACATATTTATTTTCCCATTTTTATTTTCACTTTTACATGTTCTACTAGAACAAATATATGTAAAACAACGTCGCCTTTTACTATAAGCAATAACAAATTGCGCAGACGTTTCCTTCATATAATTTGCAGTTTGTATGTAAAAATGGAAAAGCAAAATCGATGAGACTAGTTTAAACTCCGGACTATACTGTTACGTTCACTTATTACCAATTTACTTTAGAAAGGCTTGAATCCATAACTTCCCCTGTCAGCCGGCTATGGAGTAAATAGCAGGTTAGAATATTTTAATTAATTTTAGGCGGTAATTAAAGGAGAAAAAATCTTAATTGCAAAGTTCGGGAAAATAAGGAAAAACCAAACTAGTATCTTTTTGAAGACATGATAATTTATATTAAGAAAGACTATAGATATTCGTCTTTATTAGCAGCTAGAATGGTTTTTCTATATTAAATTGCAAGATAAGAATTATTTTAATATCTCTGTGTGAAAATAAAAATGTACAAATGAAAAATATACAAATGAAAAATGTAAAAATGAAATAAATAATGTAAATCTTGCTGCCTTCCTATATTTTACTTTAATTATCATTTTTAACTTTTCACAAATAACACCAATCGTTGTTTATATGGAAGCCAATTGCAAACATCTCTCACTGCATAATCTGTATCCTTATAATCATCAGCAATTTCAATGTTTCATTTACCTTTTGATTTCTACTTGATGAGCACATTTTTAATCTTCGTATTACAACATTTATATGCAAATACGCCAAGTTTTAGGATAAGCAATTTATAATAGCGGTTTCTCTCTGCCGTAACATAGTTTCCCTGTGTCTGATCTGTAAATATTTCCATAGTTATTGCTATCAGGATTTTTCTTTTTTGGACACCAACATTAAGAATCTAAGCTGAGTAATCGATTGATTTCAAGATCTCAGTATTTTATTGTTGAAATGGCGAGGGGTAAATATTAAATGCAGTGCCAATCGTTATATTCTGTTTTCTTCATTCTTGATCTTTTCTTGTTCTCTCTCTCTCTCTCTCTCTCTCTCTCTCTCTCTCTCTCTCTCTCTCTCTCTCTCTCTCTCTCTCTCTATTTAATAATGCTATTCATCTTATGATATTCTTTCACACTTAATAAAACCGTGCGTCTTAGTGGCTTTTGGTGAAAGAATTAAAAAAAATATGCAACAACTTATAATATTTGTATATTCGCATAGATATTTTGTTTTGTTTGTGATTATATAATACAATTTATTTCAATTTGTTGGTAGCCTTGATTTTAAATTTATGCTATAAATCTTAATTATATACATACATATATATATATATATATATATATATATATATATATATATATATATATATATATATATATATATATGCAAATAGTACGAATAAAGCCTAAAGCCAAAAGCATAAAATATACAATAATAAACTAAGTACATCATGTCGAAATCGACATAGCTTCAATACAATATAATAATACCAAATTTTCACGCAATGCCAGTCATCAAGCTGAAAATTTTGCAAATCATATATTTGGAGTTTCACCTGATGATTCACATTGTATGAAACTCTGAGTAGCGGATTAGGTATTATTATTATTATTATTATTATTATATATATATATATATATATATATATATATATATATATATATATATATATATATATGAAGCTCGTACTAAATCGTTCCTGTCTCAACGTTGTTCCTAAATTCCCTCTAAATTAAGATGCAATAATAATTTTCATTATCATTTTAAATATGCGTGCCGAGAGAAACATGGTGAGTGAGAAAGAGTAAGTTATATAATGAACATTGTAACATGAGACAAATTAAAAGCTTAAAACTTGATAATATTACTGCTTATTTAACAAATTTCACGAATCTGCCGGAGTTGCTGTAACCAATTTCATTGGACAAATCTGTAAACCCTGTCCTCCATAGATTGTTCAATTAGTTTTTTCGCTCCTTTTAGTAAATTAAGTTGTCGTTTTAAATAAATATTTGTCGATATGGGGATTGAATTATGTCTCTGAAACAAAATTAACTTATCAATAATTATCCTTTCTAAAAGTGCAAATACATTTATTCTCTTTCTAAGAAACTCAATTTGTTTACCAATTTAGACACCTTGTTCTTTACAACATCTCTTCGGACATGCTCTTAGTGTTTCATGTATTTATATGCATACGCCACGAAAGTATTTTGAAAAATTCAAAAGAAGTCCCTAAGATTTTGTTTACTTTATTATTACTCGCGCCAAAGAAGGAAAAAATATAGTGAAATGATGTGCATTATTCAGCAACGCAGAATAAATATTTGCAATAATTTTAATTTATTAGTTAGTTCACATTTTCTTTAAAAAAATAAATATTTAACTTTTTAATGCTTCAATTTGATCACCTGAAGAAAATTATTTAAAAGGACGTAATCAAAAAAGGAAACACACCGGATTTGCTAAATGATTCCACTTATTAAAATTAGATGAAGTGTGTTTCTATGATTGCTATATCTAAAAAAAATCAGTTTTTAATTGATGTTAAAAATTCAGTATCGGAAAGCATTTCAACTTCTAAACCCGCGTTGCATTCAAAAGATTTGAGACTTTTTTTAAGAAAGACCTTTATTAATTTTCATAGTTTCCGTTATTAGAATTCTCCGATTTCAATGCACATGTAGTGTTACAGCCACTCCGTGAATGCCCCATGTAAGATATCCAAGATGAAAGTGTTCTCTTCTTCATTTCTCCAAAATAACAGCTACTGAGTTTCTTCTCCCCCTTGGGGAACAACCAAAAATTATATTATACAAGGTAACCAAAAAAGTTCTGTCCTTTTTTAAAGGAACAAAAGAAAACGCTTCACAGTATGTGCAACTTATATTTAGTCTTCGAAGTAATCGGCATCCAGCACCTTCTTCCAACGTGTCTCCAGCTGTTCAATGCCCTTGCGGTAGAACTTGGGGGCGGGGTTGACGCAAAGAAGTCCATGAGGGCTTTGCGCAAGACTGCTTCATTGGTGAAGGATTTCCCACGAAGATGATTAACCAGGGAGTGGAAGAGGTGATAATCGGATGGCGCACGGTCAGGTGAATAAGGTGGATGGCACAAAGTCTCCCACCCAAGTTGCTGTATGGTATCCCTGACCACTCGCGCGACATGCGGCCTGACGTTGTCATGGAGGAAAAGCACACCTTTGCGATTCACCAGTGCTGGCTCCTTCTGGCGCAATGCCTGTTGCATACGTTTCAATTGCTGTGAGTATATGTCTCCAGTGACAGTTTGGCCCGTTGGTAGCAGTTCATAATGAACCACTTGACGACCTGTCCAACAGACACAAAGCATAATCTTTCGTGGGTGCATAGGCGGTCTTGCGGTGTGAGGGACAGCATCCTGAGGAGACAACCAATGCCTGGAACGCTTGGGAGTTTCGTCACTTTTCATCACTGGTAAGCACTCGATTGAATAAGGATGCGGTACGGGGGCTACAAAGCAGCGATACGCAGGCTGCCACTCGCTGTCCCTTGTGGAACTCCAACAGCGTTTGCGGAACCCACTTGCTCAGTTTGTACGTCTTACCTAGGCGGTGCAGGTGAAGTCTACCTGTTTCATCGGAAACGTTGAACTGTCTTGCAAGTTCACCACACGTTCCTCTTCAATGGCCGCCTTCAGGACTCCATCATTCAAGACCTGTGGTCGTCCACTGCGAGGCTCATCATGGAGAGACAAATCTCCCGACTTGAATTTTCGAAACCAACGCCTTGCAGTACGTTCATCCAGAGCACTATCTCTAAACGCTTGACATATGCGGCGACTTAATGCAGTTGCTGATAAGCCCACTTTGAAGTCGTAAAGCAAACAGCCCCGAAAGAGATCTCTAGACACACCCATCCTTCTCACAGCTGTCCGACTTATAACTGGTGGCCGGGCACGGTGCGCGTGTTTTTTTATAAGGTCTGATGTTGCTATTTCCGGCTGTCCGAATTTGAAAACAATTGCTACTCGCATTTCGTATATATTTCAACTTCATTCAATAACTAATAAAAAAAACGGAGAGAAATATTTTGGTTACCTTATATAATTCTTGAATGTAGAGAGGGTGACTTTAGAAACTATAGACAGTTCTGATGTCAACAAAAACTTTATTGTATAACGAACTTCCAAATTGTCATTACGTCCCAAGTGTATTCTGCAAACTAGTCAGCTGTGAAAAGCATTGTGTAGTAGGTTGCTGTTACAGAATAACAAAAGTTGGCAGGTTAGTTTATTAGATGTATAATAAAGATGTACTAAAATTACCGGAGAGTTATAACTGACTCACCTAAAAAGAATGTCTCCAAACTTCTGGAATCTCGCTCGTACCTCTTAAATCCATATTGAAAGTCCAGTAGATAAATAATTGCATTTCGCATGCTTAAATTGCCGTACTAGTTACCGTAATAGCAGCAGACAGGTTTATTATAACACTCCAATAACAATAACATAGCATCAACTGCCACTACAATTGCTAATACTACTTGCGGCTTTCTTACATACTCAGGGGTAAAATAAAACCAACCAACATCATATTATTCAGTCTCTGAACAACTGTATCTCATGCTAATTATTACCAACAAGGAAAATGTTTAAAAGACAAAAAGATTTACACAAATTCTAGACTCACTGTACATTAATTATGCTAAGTAGATACATCATATTATACATTATTCTTCATTTATAAACAGTCGCTTCAATCTTGCTTGTAAGTCGTAGTAGCACAAACGAGCATCATATAAGTAGAGGTGTTTACTTGAGAAATTTGTTTTAATCGTGCGAGTGGGAGAAGGATCGTAAGCCATTCATGTGAATAAGCTGTCGGCAGCAGGTGTTTGTCTGAGTCAATTCTGTAACGAAAAGCATATACTACAATACACAATTGCTCAGGTGGTAAAATAGACAATGTTTTTCCAGCAATACAACTTAAATCCTCCATTGACTGACTTACAGAAACGTTCTTTACGTAAGTGTCTGTCATGTTCATTTTTACTTTGAGACTATTTTTCGAAGTTTAACTGATACTTACTTCAGGTGAATATGTTACCTATTAAAACCTGGTTTCGTACCAAGATGAAAATATCACACACACACACACACACACACACACACTCACAAACACAAATATATATATATATATATATATATATATATATATATATATATATATATATATATGTATGTATATATAGATATATATATATATATATATATATATATGTATATATATATATATATATATATATATGTATATATATATATATATATATATATATATATATATATATATATATATATATATATATATATATATACATATATATATATATATATATATATATATAGTTTCAAACTGTACAAGGCCCTGAAACCACTCGTATTAGAGGGTTACGTTAGGGGTAGTTTATATTGATAGGAGGGGAAGATAACAGATGACTCTAGACTTGAATAGTTAAGATTGTAGTTATCGGGGAAACATCCTCTTGGAAGGTTGTTCCATAGGGCAGTGGTTCGCAGAAAGAAGCTGTTTGAGTGAAACTTACTTCTCGTCTATGGAATATGGAGGGAATGTGGGTGGTTTTCTATTATGTAAGTGGCATTGAGGGTCCGAGCCGTGAAGTTCAGACCTGGTGAAACCAAGAAAGCATTTCGTCCGGGAACTTTCTATGGTCGTAGAGCAAGGACTGCGAGACGCATTTGAACTCTATCAAAACTGGAAAATGATGTCTGGGCAGCTCCCATCCAAATATGGCATATGCATTGCGTTGTCGGCCTGATAAGCCACATAATTCAAGCAGGTATATAAATTACATACTTGTATTTTATATATTGATTGAAATTTCTAAATCCTTAAAAGCAAAAAATACTGCTCGCTTAAATCTTGTTTATTCAACAAATACATTCAATTTCTTTGTGAGATATTACGAAAACCATTAAATATTTCTTAACACATTCATGAAATATTTTTAGCTATTCATCACTAGTCTTTTGTAGGATACTAAAACCATAAAATATTCTAAATATTTTCATGAAATATTTTGAGCTATTCACCACTATAACATATTTTGCGTAATCAGCGACAAAAGCCAGTCATTCGATTATTTAATATATACAGAAATCATAACAGAAAATCAACGTTTCATAATATCTCCCTTTTTTAAATTTATGATACATATTTATGTATTCGTTTATAATATGTAAAAAGACAGAATATATGCTCAGTACTAAATCAATCTGTTGTATTTATCTATTTAATACGAACTAGTGTATCGCTAAATATATATATATATATATATATATATATATATATATATATATATATATATATACACACATACATACACATATATGCACACACACATATATATCTGTATTGCACATATGTATACACACATACATATATTCACACAAGTATATGCATACATGTATTCAGAGAATTATATATATAAACAGACACATATATACACAAATATATATTTATATGCACACACACACATATATACACACATACATATATACACATATATATGCAAACATATATATGCATACACGCGCACATATATACATATACACATACCTATACATACACACACATACACACACAGAGATAGATAGATAGATAGATAGATAGATAGATAGATAGATAGATAGATAGATAGATAGATAGATAGATAGATAGATAGATATTTTAAATTCACTGAAAATGCTGGGCCAAAAAATCCTTGCCCTGTAATATACGTTTATATAAGTTAAATATACGAAATAATATATCACGTCACACTAGGTATATGAACTTACCCTGATGTTCTGACATATTTCCATTTTGAATGTATAGTTTCATCTAATTAAGTTGACGTTTATGTTTCACCTTTCTTTATATTTAAAAATTCTCTTTAAGTTCATACTGAGGAACCTCTTAGTGCAAAATACCAATAAACTACCTGTATATTCTTGAGGCATACAATGATTCTTTTTTGTTTTTTTAAATACAATTCCAAAACTTTTTATATAAACATATCGATGCATGAATATACATTGTAAATTGCATCGAATTTAATCGTATGTAAAATTCATGAAATATACCCTTAAAAATATATCTGAAAAATTATGAGAAGGATACATTTTATATACGTATGTACAGCATTGTTTTTAACCTAATTATTCATGTATTTTTATACAAGTAGCATCCTTCCTTGTCAATACATTTGAATCAGTATTGAATATTAACACATTTATGAATGACACCCTAATAGTTGGCTATATTCTTAATCAGTTCCGGGTACGACGTCTAATACATTAGATTATAACATTTCTTTTTACCGTAACGAAATATTGGAATTCGACGGTATATTTAATACATAGGATTTTCTAATGTATTAGGCTTGGTGCCCGGGACTGACTATTTGGATGTCATGCATAAATTATGTAAGATATATCGAGCTTCATACAGTGAATATTTCAGGTCAAATTTCATCAAATAACTGCGTGTCAGTCAACAAACATATTGATATATTCTTGTAATTCTTCAAAATAAGATGTACGAAATTGTATCCATAAGTCCATAGTCTGACACCTTGATCTATGTTTTTAACATTAATGATTGAATTATGTGCATTAAGCCTTTGAGCCCTGAACAACGCATTATCGGTGGGAGAGAAAAATGACATAATGCCCAGCCACCGGTTGAATGGTGGGTAAACTCTTGTAACTACCATGAAGTATTAAATACCAATTACTTACAAATTTTGACTCAAAGTTCGGCGGAAGAGTTAAAATTGTTCAAGAACGCAGGGCTCAAGGGGTGAAAGAAGATTAAATTGTAGTATTAATTAAATTTTCCTGTATTTACACAGATATTTGTGGAGGAGATTGTATCATTCATAGATAGAAACAAAAATATTTGGTCAATATATCCAATATTTTAGAAAGAAATCTAAATAAAATAATTGGTAATTGTTTATCTGAAAAAAAATGAAATTTCACATGTTCACTTTTCAAATGAGAATCATATAAGAAAATGAGTGAAGATCAACTAAATTTTATATTTGCGTGTATCTTTACCGCGTTTTACTTTTAAATTCGTTTTATTTTTAATATAATGCATACTTAATTACAACACTATATAAAAAGCGTTAAATCAGTGATCTCACTTAATATATGACGTTCTACTAAAGTTTGAAGTTTACCTCTTTTCGCGAACCCAACTATGAGAGTATACTTTATGTAAGTTACATCTACTCAATGATGATAACGCTCTTTCATTTTATCATTCTTTTAACTTTTATTACCAGTACTAAGCAAATCACAAACCCCAATTGTTGGATATTTACATGGAAATTAATTTATTTTTTGCGTTATTTGTTTTATTTTTGTTATGATAAACAAATAATTAAAGAGTATGAGATATTAATTTAGTTTTCTGTTTTGTAAATATTCTACCCTTGTTTAAATTATCTTGGATTGAATGAGTTGCATTATACCTGTAAGAAATAACAATGTCTATAATGAAATTCCTTAAAAATTGTTTTCATCTTTATTCTCATAGGCAATCTACCATCTACTGGAAAAACATTCAGCGTGTTGGATAAGAAAAGTATTTCATCATTGTATTTTCTTTGTTTCTATTGATTTTAAAATTAATCTCTGAATCGGAAGTCATTTGGCTGTCTGGTGGATTTGGCTCCATTATGAATGTTTCGTATTGTTGAAGTTTTTGTTATAAGTGAAAGAGAAGGACAGAATAGAATATAAATTGGAAAGAATTGAGAAGTAAAATACAAGAGTACAAATGCAATGGTAAATAGAACCACTTCATTTTCAATTGACGAATTTGAATTACTTCAAAACAAAAATAAAATGAAATGAAACATTAGATAGGATTTACAGTTAAATCAAAAGGATATATTGCTTGAAAAGGAACGGCAGAAATAAGTGGATTCTTTTATCAATAACAAAAAGTAAATTATGAGGAAATAAAGTCATTTTAATCGGAAAGAAATTTGAAGTTACATTGATGTACTAGAAAAAATTCAATGGAGCATCAAGACATCACAAATGATTATAAGGAAATAATGCTAGAAAATATGGATTAAATGAAGAGATTAAAATATGCTTGAGTAACTGGAAAGGTGAATATACTTAACCCTTTCCTATCTTGGGTCAAATTGAAATATTCAGTAGATAAAGTATTCCAAAATAACTGAAAATGGACGTAGAGGATCAATCTACAAATGATAGATATACACAATATATTAAAAATAATAGTGCAGAAAAAAGATTGCTCCAGATATAAAATGATACACGGAAACAATGAAAATAATTATGTTATGATTAAGAATTAAACAATATCAAGGTTGAAAATGCAATAAATGCTCAGGCATATCAGTAAAATTTCCAAGAGGAAGGACAAGTCAAATAATCCAGGAGATGATGTATATTTTGGTCAAAATTTCATGAGTATAGCTGCATAAATATAACTAAATCCTTTTGTAATAACAAAGCTAAAGAAGGTTATTCGAATCAAGTTAAAGCAATTATAAAGAAAACGCATTTTATAAAAGCCAAGTATTGAAACCAGATTAATTATTTAATCCTTATAGCAGTTAATGCGTTCAAATATTAATGTGCTAAGTTAGAGAAAATTGATCAAGATTTCAACCAGAACTCTATATTGGCTTTATATTGCAGCATGTTCATAAATCGTATATTGCGAAGAGTTATGTTTTCTTTTAACCAGACAAAATTCTGGACAATATTAAAAGCGGATGGTTTTAGGATTTAAAAATCAAAGAGATCAGTATATATATTTCATTTATATTGTATGTAAGAGACAAATATCCTAAAACAGAATTATAGAAATGTTCTCTGTTAAGAGACATATTTACACGGATTTCCGTATTTTAATTATTCTTTGACCACTTTGTCATAACTCGTAACATTCATAGAGATCAAGTAGCATGCATTCCTCTTAAGATCGCATAAATCTCATTAGTATCCTTGAATAATTGCAATAATGCAGTCGTTTGAAAACCTAATAATAACAATTTCCCATATTTTCAATGTCTTTGTTTGGCTATAATGGGCTGCGGCAAACCCAGCAATAAATATGTGAACTATTGGCAACATCATGCAAGATGATTATGCTCGTTCTGTGAGAAGTTCCGCGTATGCTTATACCTTTTGAAAGCTTCTACCGTTTTAAAGCCTTTTTGGAATTTATTTTGTCGTTGGCGAGACGAATCACGGAGAAGCCTCTTCATGGCCGGTCAGTTTGATTTTCCGCTTTGAATTGAGTGAGCCATGTAATGCCACATTTTCAATGGAACTTCCATTTATATTTCTCACTATCTTCAGTATATATATATATATATATATATATATATATATATATATATATATATATATATATCATAACACATGGAGTTGATCATTTTTGTCTACAATTGCTATTATTTCACTGAATGAATGTAAGAAGAGTTTTCGGATTTTCTTTTTTATGCTTCCTCATCCTTCGTACTTAGGTCTGCTCAAATGTTGGATCAATTTCATTGATAATCGAATCAACAGTTGCTTCATTTCACGTTTGTCCGTTTCCTACCCTTTTGTCTTTTCGCTTACATTCTGCGGTTTGTAAGGACTGACTCAGAAAATATTGTTTTGCTTCATTCTTGCTCCATATTTCTTCTCTTTTACAATTATGTAGAAGAGCTCTAAATAGCTTTCTATTCTCTAAATATCTCTAAATATTATTCGCTTTGCCTTTTAATTATACATTCAATCATTTTTTGTGTTTGGTGTTTTAAGATTGTTCTGGTTTTTTGTGTGATAAGAAGATTTATACATCGCATAATAGAAAGTGAGTAAATGACCTTCAGGATGCACATGAAAAATTGGTCAATTCAATCTTGAGAAAATACACCAGCTCTAATTGGTGCAACTCAGGGACCCTCTAAAATCTCAAATCTGAATGCTATGGATTACTCTGTTTGGCGTATACACCTAACTCACTTACAAACCCGTCATCATGACATCGTCGATATTGATTCATTGTAGTGAATCCAAATTCAATTTTGGAATGTAATTCCTTTGACATAATCTGTAACGTAATTGACTCCTGGTTACCCCACTTACAACTTTGTGTTGAACATTCAGGCAAACATTTCAAACATCTATTTTGTTCAGTTTGTGCATGGATCATGATAGAAAAATAAATGTCTTTCTGAATTTACAATTTTTTTACTTGGCAACCTGTAGCAGTATGTTTATTAATGAATAGAATAATCTGGAAACGTGTATCCAAATTGTGAGTTTCATTACTATCACTTCATTGCAGTAAAAGAAAGTTTTTAAACATGTGAAATTATTAATATGTACAGACAAAAATGTACTATTTTTATATGAATTGCTGTAACAGAATTATTTGTAAAGTAATAATTTCAATATGGAGAGATGGATGAGAGGATCTTTCAAGGGTTGTGAAAATGTTGTCATATGAATTTAATATTTTGGCGTAATATAATTAGATTAGTGAAAACCTACCCAACGATTCTAACAAAGAAACTGTTCCATTGTTGTTGAGACTGAATTTGGTTGTACAAGAAGTTATAGAAGATGAGTAATATTTTCTTGTTTTTGATTGTTGTCTTCAAAGCAACCTCTATAGCTATAATCTGAAGAGAAAATCGAACAGACATTTTAAGGCACCATCACCTTAAAGTTGCAGTAATACGATTACATAAAATACCAACACTTGGAATCATGGTTTTGTTAATATTATTGTTGCTGATACATTTTTTTTATATTTTTCTGATGAAGTAACATATTATTAGTATTTAAAATTACTTTTGTTATTATGTTTCAAGAAAAGGTATTTATTTATATATTTGAACATCATTTTTATTTCAGTCATTGTCGTTTTCTTATATTGTTTTTTGTTGTTTTTAATTATCTACATTACATACATTAGTAGTAGTAGTAGTGGTATATATTTCATGTGGTCATGTTTACGCGACACAAGCAATATTAACCTTAGCACGAGTAAAAGAAATTCTATGAAACGTTTGTTTCTTATAAGCTCTACTAGTTATGTAAATGTACAGAGAAGTAGAAGTAGGTAGGGCAGTGGAGAGTTGCTGTTATCATTATTAACAGGAGGAATAGTAGCTATAAATACAGATGCATTATTCTTGTTCTTCATTTTCTTTCTCATTGGAGCATTATAATTTTTGTTTTATCTAAATTGCTTCCGGGCATATATTTTGCGGACCATCTTCATTCGCAAAAGATTCAAACGTTGTTTTGGCTGGCTTTTGCGGTTTCTCAATGTAAGAAATCTGACGCTATTCACGTGTGTAAATAATGCGTCAAACACCGATCTTTATATCTCTATCGACCGCGTCATTCTCGATGATTTCCTCTTCGCATACTGCTATTACACAGAAGCTACCACCACCACCAGAACCACCACCACTATTACTACAACTACTGCTCCCTACATATCCACAATGACTACAGCGTTTCTTCTTAATAATATTCATAATAAAGTTTCAAAATATTACTTCAGCAATCGAAATCGAAAAAGATAATGCGGTAAATATGAGGATACAAATTAATAAGAAAAAAGAAAAGAAAAAACGAAAACCCGATGGCAGAGATTGACAAGAACAGAAAAATTAACAAAGTACTTGTTGCTCTGGTCATGACCACATCAGTATCGCGTGTCTGTTCAGTAGTTTATTTTCATTGTTTTTCTTGCTGAGATGTCAATAGAGAGTAAAAAGGGTCCCTAGCAAGATGACTATCGACAGATTTGTGAATAAAAGGCGTCATTTACGTTGGTAAAGAGAAGAAGAAAAGAAGAGAAAACGAAAGAGGTGGGTATGCAAGTATAAAAAAAAATTATGAAAAGAAGGATTTCCATTCAAGTGTTAATTGTTACCCATTTTATGTGCTATTTTTCTGTGCTACAAAATGCATTTATATAAACAGTAACGCACACACATACACATACATGCAGGAACACATAGCAGTGGGCAAAACTTTTCAGATTGTTTTCATTGTTATTAAAAACTACAGAGTACTGCCTTCCTATACACTAAGTTGTATATGTCCCTAGCGTGGCGCAGTTCTTTGATGAATTTTGAGCCGAAATTTCTACTGCAGAATGACCAAAGTATGTGATCTTTAGAGCAATGATATTATATGAGGAAATAAATATTTCCTCTGTGAAAATTTTCCTCATTAGGCACCGGACACATTGATGCTCGGACTTACACATATTCAACATGGTAGCAAATTATTCATTCAGTTTGAAGCTATTTATCGATCAATCGATCTAATAAAACTAAGAGTTCATTTAAAATGTTTTAAGCGAAGAAAAACTTTTTATCGAATATTTTAAGGATGAACAAAATTGTACATATAACAAAAATACAATATGAAAGGGGTTATATTCCACTCTGTTTAATTTAGCCGTATAAATATTTCAATATATTGTCATTTTAAGTTTCTCCCGCTCTTGTTTATTTTTTATATTCACATTCAGACTAACTTCCTCAGCATTGTGGTTATTACCAACACATATTGGCCGTCGCATACTCTGGCCATCTTCAGGTATATGTCAACCTAAATATATTAGTATGGATGTAAATAATATAAATAATGGTAACTCTTCATCTGAAAAAAATTTGCCAGAAATATGTATAATACTAATGATTTTTTAAAAATATGCAGTAAAAGAAGAAAATATTTTTAAGAAAATAGAAATAATATAAAAATATTACAACAAATGAAATTTGACTCAACAGCAAACTGTAACACAAAGTAAATATAAACAAAAAAGTATGAAAATTAACATTTCTGTGTAAATTAAAGTTCACAACATATTGATACCAGTAACTTTGCGATACATAAAACAATAATTAAACACACACAGGCACACACAGACACACACAAACACGCGCACACACACACACACACACACACACACACACATACACACACACACATACACACACACACACATATATATATATATATATATATATATATATATATATATATATATATATATATATATATATATATATATATATATAGCAGTGGACATTGAGGTCAATACCCAGAGGCGACACCCTGTTTCATGCTTAAACGCAGTCATCAGGCCAGATGATTGCGTTTAAGCATGAAACTGATGCCGCAGCTGGGTGTTCACCCGTTGTCCACTTTTATATTTACATACGCTCTATTCCTCATATTGAGCCCTTTCACCCACAATTATAGCATACCTTAAAACTAGGGTTTTATCATATATACATCCGTCCATCTTTTAGTTTGAAGTTTGATTATATATATATATATATATATATATATATATATATATATATATATATATATATATATATATAAAAGTGAACATTGAAGTCAACACTTTCATGCTAGACGCAATCGTTAGGCCGCTTATATATATATATATATATATATATATATATATATATATATATATATATATATATATATATATAAAACAAACTTCAAACAATAACATGGAAGGCTTAGCCCAGTAAAAATATTCGCATTTAAAACAATTGCTTCCAGATTTTGTATATCTGTGTAGAACATTTTTATGGGAATTTATAATAATGTCATCATTCTGTTTATCTTTCTCTCCCTCTCATTTATATATATATATATATATATATATATATATATATATATATATATATATATATATATGTGTGTGTGTGTGTGTGTGTGTGTGTGTGTATGCGTGTGTGTGTGTGTGTGTGTGTTTTGTCACATGAATATATTGTGAAAAATTCCTGTATAATCTGTAACCAATCACTCATTCACGTGTACCTAAAATAGAAACTACAAAAAATCAACAATGCATTTTTTGTTTAATATGTATGTAATTCTAAGCTTTTATATTTTAAATGCTATTTTCTTTCAGGGCGTAGCCGATCAAACTTCCTCATAGTTTCCTTTATTTTTTATATCCAAGAATTGTCAAGACTTATTGGGAAAAATGGAGAGATTAATCGTGGCCTAATCTCAGGTTTTACATTCGGACTAGTTATTCTCTTAGAGTGGCATCCATTCACGGCTAGGGAAAGCTGGTCATCCTGTTATTCAGCTATAGCTAGAGGTTGGACAGTAGAAAAGGGTGAGCTTGCCAAGGTCATTTGTGTAAAAAAAACCACAAGAATCCTGGAATTTGAACTCGGTACGCCGATTATAATTTCCGCTACGATAGCAGTTCCACTCGTCGCACTAGACATGTATATCGGCATCACATAGATTTAACTGACTCAAAACTCGGACAAGAACAGATCATCAAATATTAAATCATTTTATGTATCAATGATTTAAATCGCATCTAATTTTTTGCATGAAAAATGTAATATATCTTTTTTCTATTCGTACAGTATAGTGCAAACCGATTTGACTGTGTAATAAAATTGATTCTTAGTGGCATTCTGGCAAATTTCAGTTTGAGAAAGACTTAACAAGCGTTAGTAATTGACTAATCATTAATTATTACAGATTCTTACAATTAAGAGTAAAGGTAACTTGTCATTTTGAAAAATTAAATATATATCTAGATAGAAAAATTATATATATTTCCACGTCTGATTGTTTCTATCTCTCTGTTTTCACACACATATACACGTGGGTACACACACACGCACACACACGCACACACCCAGACACCCACACACACACATATATATAGAGAGGGAGAGAGAGAGTGAGAGAAAGAGATATACACACGCACACACACACAGACACACATATATATATATATATATATATATATATATATATATATTATATTTATTTTGTGTGTGTCTGTATAAATATAGATCATGAAGATTTGCGATTAATATATATATGTTATATGTATGGTAACACACACACACACACACACATATATATATATATATATATATATATGTGTGTGTGTATATATATATATATATATACATATATATATATATATATACACACACAAAGATAAAACAATATTTGGTAAACATGAAGTGAAGAATCAGTTGGTATATTATGCATTAACGTGATATGCATTGAGGTCTCTCAATATATATATATATATATATATATATATATATATATATATATATATATATATATATATATATATACACGTGTGTGTGTATGTATGTATGTATTATAAAGAGAGAAAGAGACAGAGGTCATAAGAGATTTTACCTTCATACACATTGTATAGATAGATCTACCGAATGTCTTTCCCTTCACATAGGCACACACACACTGAACAGATAGATCGATAGACAGATATTGAAAAGAGGTAGATATTGATCAGAACGAGAGAAGAGGTTTCATTGTATGAGGGTCGCAGTGGTGAGCTGAAGTGGTGAAGAAGTAGGTCGTTCCGTCTAGCTTTTGACTGCTAGCATACTGGCAGCTAGCCGCCGCCCTCCTGTGATAAGGTGTTCGCTGTTCGACAAGATCGTGCTGATGATAAGCACTGCGCTACACTTGCAATAATGATTATGGCTGAATGAAGAAATTGATAGTTTTAGTTTATCTTTTTTACTAGCATTTGTTTCATTGAAATCATAAATATCAAGAAATAGTTGTATTTATAGAGAATTGACCAAAATTAATTCTTGTAAATTATGTATGTTATAGGTATTAGAAGTTTAATGATTTTGTGATGTGTGATTTTTGCGGTGTATTTGTTTGATAGGCGTACGGCTAGTAAGATGAATACGGTAAACGAACAAGTTAAACTGCAAATCTTTCTTTTCTTCTTTTTCACTCTTTTTAGGTTGTTATTTGAAAAAATGGGAGAAGAGACTTTTAAGACAGGAAAAAGTATGTTGCTGTCATCCAACGAAAGTAAAGAGTGGAAGATTAAAGTAATATAGAAGACTGTTGTATAGAACGACTGCTAAGACAGGCGATAGCGTTTTCAATGCTCATTCCGTGCGCGTTATATATGCTGCGTTTGTATCATTGCGTATGTTATATCTATCAAATATAATTAATATTATCTATCAAATACTCATCAATTTGTTTATTATCTTCTTAGGTAGAGACAAACAATAGCTCTTTATAAACACATGCTATCAGAGAACAATCGCAACATTTACTACATAAGTCAGAGACTTGAAATAAACAAATATGTAGAATAATAGCCCAAATACACTGGTAAACAAATAAAACCGCAGTCAGATGTATATATCGACTTATTCATATTCAGCAATAGTTGTAAGTGTCGGATTTGCTATGAAGATAAATCGTTATGTTCTCTAATTTAAACACTTTGTTTCAATAAGAAAGTCCTTTATTTTTATGTGTTATACATATAAACACACAGGCAATTGCAAATAACATTATTTTTGCAATTTCCATTTCATTCGGAAGCACATATACAGGTGGTGCTGAAAAGTTATCAGTGTGACCTACTTTTTAATATTTGACCAAATAACTAAACATCAGATTATGGGGAAAGTGCGCCTTGGTCAGTTTTAGAACTTTACACCACCCCTTAGATTTTCACACACGCACATTGCTAAGAGAAAAACTTTGAAATAAGCAGTGGAAAACGGCTTATTCAGCAGTTTTCGTGTCAAATTCCCTGGACTTTTGAACAACACTTCTAACATGCATGAATGTGGATGGGTATATGTGATCTTTTTCTGACCGTCTGTATGACTGTCTGGCTGGCTGTTAGTCTCTGTCTGTCTCTCTCTCTCTGTCTCTCTCTGTCTCTGTATCTGCCTCTCTCTCTGTCTCTCTCTCTCTTTCTCTCTTTCTCTTTGTGTGTGTGTGTGTGGTGAGGCATATGGAGATATATCAAAGGCCCAGAAACCTAATGAAAGAATGCATTGTTGTTACGAGTGGAGGAATCATTTCTTCGAGGGCACAATATATATCATGAAAAATGAAGAAATATAAAACTAACAACAAAAAATGGAAAATATACATTTAAACTTCACTCACAAAGTTAGAAACTAAGGAAAGATTATGCTGGAAATATAAACTGATTTATCTATAAAGAACAGGCAACAAGGAAATCGGACTTAAAACTTTATATATACAAAAAGAAAGACGAAAAGACCGACGGATACAGAGATAGAAAGCTAGGCTAGTTTAATCTGATAGTAGTTACATAGCACGTGCGGGGATAGGCATCGATGTCGTTGATCGTTGCAGAAGATAATGAAGAAATTCAAAACCAGAACCTTAAGATAAAAGCTGCAAAACGATGACTGTGTAAAAGGGCAAAAATAAAGAAAATATCACGATGAACGATACAAAAATTTAAAGGGAAAATATATATTCTTGTTATATAGATTGTCAGACAATTATTATATATTTTCAGGTTTAAACCTTAAGAGTTAGATATAGAGCTGAATAGAAATTGTTTGATAAATAAACTAATTCACGCATAATAAACAGAGTATTTAAATTTGGTCTATAAATTAAGGGACAATTAAGATTTAAACGGCAAAAAAATATTGAACGATCATGCCCGCCAACGGGTAAAAACAGAAAAAACTATGTTTAAATAACACATTATATGCTAATTTTCGCTTTAACGATATGCAAAACTTTTAAAATGAGATTTAAAATATTTCCCATTATAAAATTGAAGAGAAAAGTGAAATAAAACAAGTGTTATATTCTTAAATTTAATATTCTAACAGCAGCATTATGACGTTATGCATTCGTCTCATCAACTATATTCTTTTTCCTCTACAAGAAATGTGCAGCAAATAACCCAGCGAAGAACATAACCTGATAAATCCCAGTAAATAGTAACCTCATGAATCCAAGAGTTGTACATTATTCATTTAGACTCGAATCCTAAATGAATGATACCCGCATTATTGGGAAAATGTTTAATTAGAAATTGATGATACCCACTGATTTTCATTGAACCATCAACAAATGATGATCACTGTTTAAGGGTTTAACTGCGCTAGAAATTCTATTAACTTATATCCTAACCATGTTCGCCTTTCTTGTGTATCATGCGCAAGATTAAAGTGAACGGAGTAAATATTCGAAGATATCGTATCATAATTAGCGTAAAAGCGAACAAACATTTTGATAACAGAATAGTCATTCACCAGAATTCACCAGAATTACTTTTCGTCAATCCCCTATGAATACAACTATTTCTAAACGTGTATAATTTCAATGAAATAAATGTCATTTAAAAAATTAAATTAAACTAAATTATCAATTATAAGAGAATAAACATTTTAAGTTCTCGACTAAATGTTTAATTATATTGGAAGATATAAATACATGAGATTATTAGGCAAGTGTCGTATTAAAACAAATATAAGTAATGTTAATTCATATCTTTAAAATGAAAGATATAATCACTGACATTAGAAATGAAACTAGCCTGACCAGAATGAAGTGTTCATTTCCTGTTCATAAATTCCCGGAGATTCTTATTAAAGTAGGTGAAGGAATTTGAATGTGTCCTCTTCCTTATTTCTGATTATCCTGGAACCAATTTAATCTAGTAATTGAAACGAGTTTTAATGCAATATTGTGAAATCTGTTTAGTAGAAATGTAAATCTGTTTGATCTGCTTTGGTGAATGAAACCTTGCATTTAGGAGATGGCAATTTCTATACACAAATTGTATTTTTGATGTGATACTCCTTGGACATGCTAGAGTTATTTAAATAAAAAAAACTCTGGCGATGCTGTCAGCCGCATCCATTAAGAAATATTGAACCATAAGTATCCTCTTATCCAGGACGATTTAAGTGATGATGAACAATCTGTACACTGTTTCTGCACAGATAAAAGCCTTCGTTGAGGAAAATTTGGTGTCGGTGCTAAGAATGATTTCACAGAGAAAATTAACTTTTTCCATGAATGTTATTAAAAGAAATTAGATTTCTCATATTTAGTAACAATTTAGCCTAGGAAAATGTTTCTGTTTTGTTCTCGTAGTGGTGTACATGTCTATGGATAGTTGGTATTGTTCTTATGTAATACTGCTAGGTTTCTGTTCGCCCTGTTTCCACTAAATCTGTACTAACTGTTGGAAGAAAGCGTTCCTTAGTGAATTTGGTTCCATAGCAATTGCGTGTTCAATCCCTAAGCTGAGCAATACAAAGTTTGATTCATTAGAAACCTAGCTAGCATTAACTGAGCAACCTTAAAAATACCTTGCGACTTACAGATGGACACTGAAACGAGAAAAACACTACCCCCGTATATTGAATAAATGCTTAAGTTCGAAATTCTTTGAAGATTACTCAGATCGGCAGATAAACGAAGGTATAACAAAAAATGTACGGCTTTTTGAAGTACCAGGTGTACCCTGTCTTCTTTTCAATCACAATCGGTGTGTCTACCGCGAAACTCCACACACAAAGCACGAAGATTTTATCATGTCGTGGAGACTTGGGAATCTTCATAAACTACAAATTTGTCTCGCAAGATCAAGTTTTTCTTAAAGTGCAACTTTTGGCTCGGCCATATTTTCTTATGAGCGTGTTTTGTTGCAGGAGGTAAGCCGTTTTCTATTCTACAGCAGGCACTAGGAGAAGAACGACATGATAACAATATCAATGATGAGGAAATTAGATCGAATGTAAATATTGTAAATAAAAAAGTTACAATTCTCAATTTGTAATTCTACACACTGTTGCAAGTCGAAACATGTTGCGATTGGATGCCTCATCAGAATTCATTGAGTAAACAAATTCTCTGCTTAGATTAATTTGGAATGTGGCTCAAATATACACCTAGAGTTTAACAAAATGCGCCTCAATTTTTTTCTTAGTCGCTTCACCTTTGACGAGGATCCATTTCGATGTTGCCTTCAAATGAACATGATTCTAAATGTTTGATTTTCATTAGCAGCACTTATCGGAGATTCCACAGAAATTTTTTTAGAGCTAAACACTCGCTAGTATATATGCGCAGTCACTTCATCCGAGTAGTATCGACGAATACATTAAAAATATACATGCTACAATCGATAAAGTATTTGTCTACACAAGTTCACACACATGAACTTGTGTAGACAAATACTCAATATATAGCAGATTTCAAAACAATATTTCGCTCTCTTGTAAAGCTTTTCAAATAACGGGTGCGATCGGTAAATTGTCACCATTTTATATTTTTAATTTTGCGCATGTGCGTTGTCTGATGATTTTGTCGACGGCTAATTAAAGTAGAGTTAGTTGGGCACCGTCTGTAAGAAAAAGACAAACATGACGCAATTCAATCTGCCAGAAATTTGGAAACGGCATGTTGTTCTGCTTAGCATCCATACCGAAAGCTCCAATATGAACATTTCAGAGTGTTTGGGTGTCAGTCTGAGGAAATTGCAGAGGATTCAGAAAGACTTGGATGAGTCTAATGGTGATTGCGAAGGTACGGCAGATCGGAAAACTTATTCTGATCGTTTTCATAAGAAAATAATTCCCTAACTTGTTGGTGAGGGTCTCAAACCCAACACGGAGGCCTACATTAAGTGCCCTTAGGTAAAGCTGCCCTAGGTCAAGAGGGTGGATGCTGGAAAATCCTGTGTCTGGCAACAGAACTCTGCACCATGCTACACAGGCAGGAGAAACCACTTCGACCACATCACCCTTACATCTAGTCACCTAACTCCCGAGACTACAACCCCCTTGATTATTATGTGCGGGGCGCAGTTTAGCAAGAGACCAGCAACACTCCATGTAACACCTTAAATATGGCAAGAATTATGGCAGCATTCACCAAACTAAACAAGGAGACCGTCATTGTTGCATGAGGTGCAGAAGTTTCCGAAATCGGCTGGAATCTGTGGTTGAAACCAATGGAGATTTTATTGAATAAATTTACTTTTTAAATATTCCAAGATATTTTTGTGTCATTTTAATAAATTTATCCATTGCATATAATTCCGTGTAGATGTTATGGTTACAAGCTAGTTTGCATGTGTAAGGCACTTTATATGCGAAATATCTCAGATTGCTATTAAATTAAGTAGCTTATTTCCCTTTCGCATAGCATATGATATTGTTACGAAAATAAACTGGTCATTTTTAATCGTTAGGCTGTATCTAGTACATTTCGAACTACCTTTATTGTTCTGTGAAGTTGAAATTTTTGTAATGGTTCCATTTCCACTCACAATCCAATATTTGAATTTTTCCCCATGTTTTGTAAAACACCTCAATGCACCAATGATCACTGTTACAGTAATTACTTTCTTTGTTAGTCCCTACCAACCATAATACACACTAGTTTCTTTGTTAGTCCCTGCCATAATTTAATATATACTAGTTTTCGATCTGTGCTTTCTATTCTCTTTTCAAATGGTTAGGAAATTTCTATCAAATGCTTTTTGTCCATTATCATAATAAGCATTATTATTCAATCATTCAGTGTTCCCGACAATAGGACAGAGTGAATCAAAGGGAAATATGCGATAGCATCTCTACTCTGTAGCAGTTACCAACAGTGTTTTCCCATTCTTTGTGAAACTATTCTCTGATAACGAATATAACATACATGCTTAACAACTTTCTCAGTTCTCTACCAAGATGGAGATATCTATCTTTCAAATCTACTTAAGTCCAGTGCTTGGCATGTTTTGTCTGATTAATACCAATTCCGCCGTCTGTCTTGCATTGGGCAATCCGTTTAAATCTCAAAGTCCTAGAGGATTTTAAGTATTATTATTATGGTTGCGGTTGTTTTCGACGCGGCATATTTTGATTGAAAATCTGGTAATTTCTGTAAAGTTAAAATTGTTGAAGGTGAAATAAAATTTGATTTGATAAATTTTGTTTTTATTTTTACCTGCTTAGGAAAAGCTTGCTTTTTATCTATAGAATATACGTTGATCCCAAGACGATGGAAACAATTCATATGCACATACACGTACTCATAGAATAATCCACGTAACCTCTTTACTGTAAACACATTGTTCTTTGGAGAGAAATCTCATTATACAAAAACTTGAATATAACGGGTTTGGATACGTTTTTATTTTGGCATATATATTTTACCAAAAACGTAAATATTTGTACAAAGACAGAACTTGGGCTTATAAGCAGGAACGCACACACACACACACACACACACACACACATATACATATATATATATATATATATATATATATATATATATATATATATATATATATAAATGAAGAAACAAAAATAGTTATACGAGTGTATAAGTGTATTAATACACACACACACACACACATATATATATATATATATATATATATATATATATATATATATATATATATATATATATATATATATATTATATATATATATATATATATTTTCACCAAATCCCTCCACAACAGCCTCCTTACATGCACATAAGAACTCAAAAAACACGAACATCTTACTAAGGACAAAGCTAAATCGATCGACAGAAACACTACTTACGAAATCCTGAGTCGAAAGCTTGAAACAAAGCATTTCATGGATAAAGAATGTATATATATATATATATATATATATATATATATATATATATATATATATATATATATATATATTGTGTGTGTGTGTGTGTGTGTGTTGGTGTGTGTCTGCGTCTGCATGTATATGTGTGCGTATGTGTATGTGCGTGCGCATTTATGTATCGAAATATGTGTTGCATAATATGCACACAAATATACACAAAGTCACGCACACATGCACAAACACAAATAGTCATATCTATATATATATCTATATATCTATATATATATATATATATATATATATATATATATATATATATAGAGAGAGAGAGAGAGAGAGAGAGAGAGAGAGAGAGAAAGAGAAAGACAGAGACAGAGATTAGGAGATCAGCCTATCACGGTACCTTGGTTTCAACCTTCGATATTTTCAAGCGATTCGGGCGAAATAATTATGAATTGAAATAGAAGTAGATGCAGCATCCATGTATTTTAATTTTGTATTGGGTTTCATGTATGTGGAGAAACTGCCAATTTGTAGATTTAATTCTCCATCCAAATATTTGAAAACATTCTTATTCATATCGACCTCTATTTCAAAGTCGAGACTTTTGATGAGTTTGAGGAGCATCTTTCTTATATTGTATTTTACTCTTCTGTTGCCTGACGCTATCATCGGCCAGTCATCCCTATACAGGTCGTGCTTGTCTGTGTGTACCATTTTGTTGATTTTATATAAAATATATAGGCGCATTACGTCTGAAAACTCAGCATCATCAAACGAAACTTGTGGTACATCGAAATCGCCTTTTTTATTTTTTTTAATCGAAGCCCTCTCCATTGTGTAATAATACGGTAATGTAAAATTATATTTATTCGTTCAGGTGTTATATTTACAAAGCTCTTAGAGAAAAGCAGTCCGTTTTTAGATATTTAGATATAGATGGCACATTTTTATGTCGTAAAATACATATTTATATATATATTTAATTTCGTGGAACCAAGAAATGCACTTATTTGTGTCCTTCCATTGCTTGACTTGCAAGGCGATCATTAATTAGTCGCATTTTTTTCAGTATTTTCTGGCTTATTTTGCCCAATTCATTTTTGGTTGGATTTATTAGTCGAAATGAAGGATTATTGTGGATTTCATCTTTATGGTTGTGATATTTTTCACCTCCTCGTTTAAACATTCAATGTGCAAGTTTTTTTCATTTATGCAAATTTTAGTGACTTTTTTCCGGTAAATCTACGGGTTCATTATAAAAATGTTAATTGTTTTGTCGCATTTAATTAGAATATTTTTTTAAATTATTTTACTTCAGTAGTTAATAGTTTTTTGAAAATTAATTTTAACGTTTGTGAATTTAATATTGTCTATTATACCAAACATAGCTTTTTCGAAGTTAACCAGTTCTTCAATAGCAAGCAGGTAATCCCTAGTTATTGCATGTTATATTTTTTTTATTTTATTCATACGTGGATTGATTACAATTTAATATAATGCTACTGTTTAATTAAACTGTGACCAATAAATAGTTTATATATATATATATATATATATATATATATATATATATGTGTGTATGTGTGTGTGTGTGTGTGTGTGTGTGTGTGTGTGTGTGTGTGTGTGTGTGTCACTTTCTAATTAAATTCAAACCTCTAGGATATATGTTTAAAATTTGACTTCATTTTCCAATTTTTGAAAAGATGTTACATGTTATAATGAAAATTGTAGGTAGCTTTCTGGGGTTCACATTCTGTTTCTTTTCTCTTTGTTTCTTTTTTATCCAATTCTTTTCGTTCGTCTCGGTCAGTGTCAAGAATAATGTGCTGTCAATGTGCTGGGAAATATATTTTATGGAGAGCTGGTAGTTTGAAACCGTCTTCATGAATTGACATTTTGTATCTTAATATAAAACATATTATTCCAAATTTGAAAATATATTTAAAAATATTAAAAATAGAGGTCAATTGAATTGGATAAAACGTTTTTGAGGAACATTGCTGCCTAAATATATCTTGTGTATGCTTGTATATATATATATATATATATATATATATATATATATATAGATAGATAGATAGATAGATAGATAGATAGATAGATAGATAGATAGATAGATATGCGTGTGTGTGTATGTGTGTGTGTGTGTGTATAATGTCTTGTTAAGTTTTCTCAAGTAAGCAGCTCGGTAGACGAAATAAAACTAAAAAAATAGAGCGTCGGCTGAATTACAAGTATCTACTAAAAATAACGTTTGAAGTGATAAAAATATGTCGGATTAAAAAATAAAAATCTATTAATTATTTAGATATTGCTTTGTTTGAGTTTCGGGTCCGCATGTTAGGATACATGGCTTTAAGGAATAATCTGGACGGGTTAATTAACCTTTCTTGACTCCTAAACTCTCAGTAACCGGTCGAGCCCAGCACGCCCGATCAGACGTTTTTTTCTCCTGAAAAGTGGGACGCGTTTTCGAATCTTACGGGAGGCCATATTTTCTTTATTCTTTTTTTTGTATTTCCGATCACACAGGTAGGCAGACGAAATAAACAGTGTTTGAATAATAGGGCGTCTACGTAAATACAAGTAACCACTAAAGAAGATGGTTGAAGCAATGTATGTATGTGTGTTAATGATTGACTGTTTATATCTATGTTCGTATAGAAAAATAATTTCATCTAGCAATATCAAGATCTTTCTTAAAATTAATAATTCGAAGTGGAGTGTAATTTCTTTAAACAGGTTTTAATTTTCTGAACAAATCGATTATATTAGTTTAGAGTAATACAATATTATGTAAAACGTGAGGGAAATGTCTCTTTGCAGTTCTTCCTATGAGCATTTAATCTATAAATAACCCCAACAATCTCAACATTAAATTTCAGAATAACCGATTTATATATGCTTTTTGGTATAGATTTTATAGTTATATTTTTGGTTAGACGTACGTTTGAATATATAAACGCATCCAACTACAGTGTGAGATAGATAAATTGTCGTCTAAATTACGCTAAAATGAAAATATGACTGACATCTCAATTTAACGGATATATTTACCAAAATTACACCACAATATCTAGAAATATTAATATATGAAGAGTAAATTTATTCAATAACATCACCATTGGCTTTAGCGAGGACCTCCAGACGATTTCGGAATCCCCTGCAACTCTTTATGCTGGCCTCCTTGTTTACGTTGGTGAATGCTGCCATAAACCTTGCATTCAGTTCATCTTTGGTGTTACAAGGAATTGTGTTGATCTCTCGCTCAAATGCGCCTCACACATGGCAGTTTGGGGAGTTAGCTGACCAGATTTAAGGGGTGATGTGATCACAGAAATTGTCTGACAGGTATATCTGAGTTTAACTGTTTGTATGACACGGTGCAGAGCTCTGTTGCCAGGCATAAGATATTCAAGCAGCCACCCTCTTGACCCAGCGCAGCACACCTTTGATGTAGGCTTCCGTGTTGAGCCTGAGTCCCGATGGGAAGATGAATAGAGGAATAACATCGCCATCACTAGTGATCACTGCAAACACAGTGATGTTGACTGGATATAACATCTAACCTCTTTCCGAATCCACTGCACTGTCATATCAACACCCAACCACTCTGAAATATTCGTATTGGGGATCCTGGTGCGAATCCCAGGCAGTACACCATGTTAGTTCCAAATTTCTGTCGGAATGAATTGCGTCATGATAGCCTTTTTCTCACACATGAGACTCAACTGACTCTGCTAAACTGTGTAGTCTAAAAGATCAACAACGATCAATGCTCATGCGCAAAATTCAAATGTGTGTGTCTGTATGTGTGTGTTTCATTAAATACAACAGACAATTTAGTTCATTTTTCTTGTGTTCGAAGAATTGTTTTCTTTTCTGGACACAGGGTGTTTAGAAATTGTCCAAATGTTCTGTAATTTCGAGCGCTTTCATCTATCCCTTTAGCCATTATCAAAGATGGTTTTATTTTTACTTTTTAACTGGATGTATGGTTTGTATGTATATATCTAGACTTATAGAGATGTTTCCTTTTCCGAACACAGTCAGAACATTGTGGCCATGTTCATAGTTAATATTCTTAAGTGTTGGCTTTTTCTTATGTATTATTAAGGCTTAAATTATTTTTATATGTTTTTTACATAGGGAAGAGGTTATTATGCTTGTATTTTCTCCTAGTATGTTTTGGATAGAGTCTGGTAAGTTTGTGCCGTTGTTTAAATGGATTTTGATTAAGCTGTTGTCGGATAGATGTAAGTCTATGCTCGGAATTACAGAACATTTGGACTGTTTCTACAGACTCTCGGATTAGAAAAGAAAACACTTGTTCGAACACAAGAAAAATTAAATAAAACGCATAATCTCAGTACCTTTGGGTCGTCTTTAATGAAAATGTATAAATGAGGGATTGCTGCCTAAATTAAATTTTCTACCACAGAATTTATATATTTTTTTTACATATGACGGAGTGCATTCTTTAAAAGGAACATTTTTCATCCAACTTTTCTTCAGAAAGGTAAGAAGTATTATATTATATATATATATTACTTTAAACGATATATATTTTTTTTTATTGGATACCCGTATTTGAGTAGACGCTTCATTTTTTAGATATTGTTTTATTTCCTCTACCGGCCTGCGCAACTGTAAACTCTAAATAAAATACATAGTCTTTATTAAGTATTCATGCGTGTTCAGGTAGACAAAATAAACACCATTTAAAAGGACGGAGTGTCTATTCAAATACGTACATCCACTATAAATAATATTTGCAGTAAGAAAAATGTCGCATGAAATCTAAAATCCATTAATACGCACACACACACACACACACACACACACACACACACACACACACACACACACACACACACACACACACATGTTTATATATTGTTGTGTGTTTGTGTGTGTGTATGTCGATTTAAATATTAAGTATACCTTCTTACGTCTTTTTAAATGATCATGGATTCATGGACATATTGGTCAATTTATAGGTGTGCCATTGTTTGAGATATAAAATTTCCTATTCCTGAATGCATTTTTTGTAAATTCCATTACTCCAGTGTTTTAATGGTGCTCAGTTTTCCATACATTCATTCCCAAGAAAAACTGCGTGATAATGCAGAGGCTATATGTACGCTAATATAACATTTGTCAGAAAGTTCTTAACAACTAAACCGACATTTCTATGCCTGAACTTTAGTAAACATATTTCGATGAAATAATCATATACTAGAACGTATGCATTATTTATCACATATAAAAAGCTGTCTATGTTTTCTTTTTCTGTACGTCTGTGACAACCTTTTTGCTAGTGCATAAGTCTGACAGTAGCTGATATAAAAGGAAAAGAAAGTTATAATTTCAAATAATTTTTTTCTGAATGTTCACGTAGACGCATATTATCTGCCTGTTTCCGTACAGTGGAGTATTTTACTATCAACTCTTTGCATTAAAATCAAGAGAATATGTTTAATACATTTGATTTACTGTTGCAACGTTTGGCGTTTTCAAGAAAATTTGATTATGATATAGCCGACATATGTTATGATATCGCTTAATGCAGTTTTCAATAGTAGAAGTTTATTTGGTAGATACTAGTTTGCGTCAGTGCACGTGCAAGAATACACACAGGCACAAACACACACACACATATATATATATATTTATATATATAATTCTGTATTTGTGCAGCAATACCCCCTTTATGCAAGTTTCTTTAAAATATTGCGGACATAAAACAATCCATATATTAAGTTAAAAGTAAAGTAAAATTAATCTTTGATAATGGCTAAAAGTATAGCTGAAAGCTTGGGTATATTTACTTATTTATTTTCCCTTCGACGTTTGACAGAAGAGCTCAGCATTTTTGTTAAATAGGAGTTTTTATTCGAGACTTCGATAGAAGAATCTTTGGAAAGTCGATTTACCTTCCCATATATATATGACTCAAACAGTAAAAGAAAAAAACGAATGGAAAGCATTACCGAAGCATATAATTTATTTTTTTGTTATATAAACATTCATGAAAATTATGTGTCAACAATAGATATTGATGTATAATTTTAAAATGTAGAAAACACAGTGAAAAACACACGTACAAAATAAAACTGACATATATTTTAAATTTGTATCAACAATACTTCCTTTAAATTTATGAGTACAGTTAGGTGTGCCTCTGTGTATTTGCAAGGACGGGAGTGTGCTGATGTAAAAGTTCTTAACGAAATAACTGAAAATGTTTAAACATATTGTGATATCATTATCGCTTATGGGTTTATACTCTTAAATTGTTTGCGAAAATTCATATCTATTTTAATGGAAATCATTGTTAAGTAATATACCGACATTTGGAGATGTTAATTCTTCGTGTTTAATGTGGGAAAATTGCAATCGAAACAAGGAATCTCTGAAGCTTATTCTAGCACGTATCGAGAAAGATTTATAATATTTAAAATGACATGGTTTTGATTTCAAAGATAAGATCAAAGCTATCTAAAAGATTTCAGAAGTTGAAAGATCTTGAAGAACTGGCCAAAACATTGAGGCAAGATGCAACTCAGAAAACGTGAACATACAAAGGTTTAGACTTGAAACATCCAACATTATTATTAATTTAGAAACATTAAGAATCAGCTAGAAAATAATATAATTGATTCCATATGAACATACAACAAAAATCGGTCAGTGATTAATCTTCATACACTTGAGCGACACAGAAAATATAATTTTCGAACAAGCTAGTAATTGACAATGAGAACGGTATTTAATTACGAGAATCCTAATAGAAAAATAAATGCGGTCAAAATCGAGGGCATCCTTCGACATATAATCCAAAACAGGATTTTCTTTCTTGTTAATCGGTGCCATCCCATACAAGGTAGTAAAGCCACTAAGACACAAGGGGGGGGTTACAGATTGTCGAACAATTAGGGAGCGAGAGGAGAAATAAGTAATCAGGAGGACAGTAGATAGCGATTTACATTGCATTTAAATCTTTGCAGGTTAAAATTGACGTAAAGGAGTTCTACAAGAGAGAAGTACGAGAAAATAAACTGTTATCATAGAACTTGGCTACATCTAGCTAGCTGAACTGTAAATCGATGAGATCATGATTTCGATCTAGTACTGCCCGTATTTTTTTCTCTTAGTGTTTCGTAAGGTTCACATGGGATATTCCGTTCAGAATTGCTATATCGAGAGGAATATGAACACTCAAATGCAAAGAAATTAGATAATAATTTTCAGCGTCACTAAACTTCTCATATTTCAAAGAAGATGCAACAACCAACGAACCAACCAACAAATAAAAACATTGTTAAATAGACACGCATATATCACTACTGTACATAGAATTACTGTATGTTCTAAAGGTTACATTAAATATTAATTTAATTGATATGAAATAAATATTAAAATTGCTTATATTTGGTTCTGCGTTTAGATACATGTGACTAAATAGCCATGATAGCATTATCTCTCCTCCCTATCTACCATTCATACACGACCATAAATGTATCTAGCGACGTGCATCGCATCGTATACTTTAAGGCACTTATATTAAGGCGTTTACTTTTATTTTCTACTACATCTCAAAAATCCCAATATGGCTCTGCTGAGAATGTGAGGAACATCTGAATAACAATCATCATCTGTTCTTTTTGCTGTAGTTCATATATATCTATATTTATATATATATATATATATATATACTATATATTACTAAGTTTTTTTTTTTTAAATTACCGAATCAGAGAAATGAAATAGCTATTTTGTGCCGTCATTGTCAAAAAAGTTCCTTAAATAATAATTAAAAATAAAATTAAAAGGTGCGACCTGGTAATATACATACATATATCTGATGTGAAAAAATAATTTTATATACGATAAGTAATTCTATTACATTTGCTTGTTTTATAAAAAAAATAGTCTATTAAAATTAACAGTGAACATATTTCAAAATTGTAGATAAATCTAACGTATTCTAGCCCAAACATCCTCAAAAAGTCTTTAAGTATACACATAGGAAATATGCCGTAAGACTTTTTTGCCGTTAACAATAAACTTTTAAAAAACACAGATGACATGCATTTAACGGATGTTAGAATTCTTTGAAAAATATATCCCTACCCTACCTAAACATAACCCCTTTTTTCAACGTAACTAATAACTGATGTAACAAAAGTTAATGAAAATGAACACGCTATAACCCTTTGTCTGGATGAGTGGATTTCTCTGTATCCTTGGAAAGAATGAATTATGAATTTTTGCCATGCCTTTAAACCTCAGAAAGTTAAAAAATAAGTTACTCCAAAATTCGGTTGAAGATGAAATGGAAGTAATGTTTTTAATTTAATTACAAAATTACATTCGAAGCTTTTAGCTTCCATTTTTGAAACATGGTTATTAACGTGTAGCGAACAAAAACATATTTTAAATCGGTTAATTTATAATATATATATATATATATATATATATATATATATATATATATATATATGCGTGTGTGTGCGTGTTTGTGTGTGTGCATACCGTTCATTCGCATATCTCTCTAGTTAGCTATCACATTCTCTTCTCACATACACAAATACAAGCACGTACATATGAACATACAAGATTAATTCATATTACAATGATTATTTTAATCGTTATAGGGGTCAGCTCTGTGAATATAATCAATATCATTATTCCTGTGAATATCTATATTTCTTTCTATATTTTCAAAGTTTTGTGAGGAAATGTAAAATATTTCCACACGCCATCATATATCTCTTTACTAAACTAATATTTAAATTAATTTCTACATATAAAGACAGCAGTCAAAACAAATAGAATCCATCAGAAAATAAAGATCAAATTGTTTTCTTTGTGCTATTTTTAAAACGTGACTTATCAACAGCTTCCATTGCTATTTGTAATATTCAAGGACAAAATAATTATCGTCCTATTATCTTCTGTAATTAAAATTCAGAAATATCATTGGGTTTAATTTAAATATATACTTCTTTGACGCATAGACATTTATGAATAAATTTAAATTTTTCCTCTGTACATATACTTTAAATAGAGGAACTGTTTATTCTGATATGCAATTTCATTTGCAGATCAAAAGATAGCCAAGATAAATAAAAAATGCATACATACATATATATATATATATATATATATATATATATATATATATATATATATATATATATATATATATATAAGGGTTTTGTGTGTGTGTGTGTGAATAGGCATAGAGATATGTTTAACAAAAAAAAAATGGACACACTTCAGAAAACACTACTATCTTACATAATAAATTATATATATATATATATATATATATATATATATATATATATATATATATATATATATATATATATATATATATATACTAGCAACATGGCCACGCGTTGCCCGTGCTTGATTAAAAAATCATACGACCCAATCAGCAATCGCTATCACTTGACCTAAAATATTTTTGCTCTTCCTTGACTTTAAAGGAGTCCCCTTTGCGTGCTGATGTTGTTACATGCCTTACATTTTGCCTATCTAACACTGCAAATTTTTTCTAAGCTCTATACTAAACATTAAATCTGTTACGAAAACAGAACTAAACAAAATGAACACAAAACGATCAGCTTTAAAAAAGGACTCGTAACTGGAAAAACCGAATGAAAAAAGAATGTTAACAACAAATACTTTTTCACATCCAATCCAGTTCTGCGGAATAAGAATCAACGTTGATTTTAAGCAAGCGAATGAGCCAATTGGAGTAAAGTGCCATGCAGATTTAAATTTTTCACACTTGTGACGAATGCAGCTATCGATGTTTTTGCATGATAGCAAGCTAGTTAACATTCGTGTCAGTCAGTTGTTGGCTCTCACACTGGCCAATAGAATCTTCCTGCCTATTCGTGGCAGCCAGCTATAGGCTCTCACACTGGTCATTTCCGCAATCGATGGGAGTTGGTAAATGCAAATTCGGTCCTGGCCTTCCGCTAACTTGGAGAATGTGCATGTAAATTTTGGTGCAAATCCGTCGAAAATTGCGGTCATGCATTCGTTACACACACATACACACACACACATATCTTGCCTTTTAAAGGTAGAGATAAACTTATATTGTTAAATATAACAGACAATGAATGCCTACTATGTTTCATCATGAGCTGTTCTAAACTTCATATTGTTGCTTTAATTTCGAGTGATAGTAAAGACAAAAATTGTCGAATATTTTTGTTATGCTCTTCATTGATCTAAGCTTTCGGCTCACATGAGCCAACTTCAGATTGTTTATGCTGATATTTAAACAATGATAATCACCATCAAAGATGATAATCTGTTATGTTCACATAGAAGATTACTATGCGACAATAACGATCTCGGAAGAGCAGACGCAGGTCGTAACTTTATGATGCGGTTCCATGGCGTTGTGCCACGTGAGAGATCGAAATATTAACAACAGAACCATATGTCTAGATACGATGGAACGTGTTGCGACATAAACAGAGGGGTATGTAAGGAATCATATATATATATATATATATTTATATATATATATATATACATATACATACATATATATATATATATATATATATATATACATATATATATATATATATATATATATATATATATATATATATATATATATATATCCATATATATATTTGTCTGTGTTTAGTTTCACAAATAAACATAATTAGTGGCAAAAAATTCGAAATATATGCAAAACAGATATGACTTAAGAGTAAATACGCAAATAGAAAAACTGCTGAACACAGACGTAGCATTTATGCACGAACGGATTAAAGTAATATCAAGATAGAAATGATGCGTCATATACATGAAACAAAAAAGTTAATGTTTAAAGGAAATATATTACAAAGGCGGAATGAGTGCGCATGAAAATTTTTTGCAGATGAAAGAATAAACTGATGTAAATATAGAAATGTGCCTGTAATTCTGAGTAAGAAAAGAACTGGCCAAGATGAAAACCACCAAAAGCCTGTCGTGTCATAGATTTTCATATGCATAGATTTTACTATCCAATAATTGGATTATACAAGTTATATATTTATTTATATTTAGTTTAAAAATTACTAGTACATTAGCTAAAACACCTAAGATAACATGTTTAGAATATTTTGAAAGCAACATTATGATATCTATATCCCTGTTTTAAGAGGCTTCAAGGAAAGTAAAATATCATTTTTAGTTTTAGCTCCAGTGAGCATCGTGCATAAAGAATAGATTTTAAGAAACTTCAGCATATCAAAATAAATATCATTTATTTTTAAGTAGTCTATACTATTGTTTTTAAGAAAATATATAAAGGCGGTCGTGGACACTTGTCATTCGTACAAGGTCTAAAATGATATCTACTTGATGATGAACTATCGAAATCAGACTTAGAATCACTTGGAAAAATTCATCAAATCAATTGTTTGAATTTATCACTAAATAACAAAGACCGAAGCCATTCAATGAATGCGGGACTTGGCATCCGACATCATGCCATTGATTCGTCCACACACTCCAGTAACAAAAGTTTTGTGGTTCGTGTGCCTGCCCTAGAGAGCTAGTATTGTTCTTCAGATCGGTCTTTTGTTCTGACAAAAGAGAAAATATAAGGAATCATTTACGAAAATAAAGTTGCACCTACATAGCTGCCTATCAAGAATGTGTACAACAGGTAAAAGTAAGGAAATTGAACAGTAATCAACAGGAGAGAATTGAAATGAGAAGTAACTAAAAAAAAAGAAAAGGAATCTACAAGCTATTGGTTAAATGAAGTTACATAAGAATAGAGATGAAATATTTTAAGGTTTGGTATTGTTTAACATTTAGGTAGAACGAAAAGTAAGAAAATACAAGACATAAATTGAGTCATGACCGCAAGAGCAGAGTGAAAACGGAAAATATATTTGAGACTTCATACACAATGGCGAAACCATAATAATAAGATTATATCATGAGGAGTCAAGGCGAGCCATCTTTGAACTTTTACTGATCAGCAGTCTAGATTCATAGAATACGACACGTAAAAATTATAAGTTTCTTAATCTTGATTACATACAAATATTTAGGAGGCATTTAAAAAACATTATTGTAATAATCGAAAAGAAAGACTTTAATTTTTCTAGTCCGTAATTGTTTCGCGCATGCTTGTGATTCTGCTTTTAAATTTATTTTGCCTTACAACATAGCGCGTTTCTTTCCTGAAGAATACTATCCCAACATGATGAAAATAGTATTCAAATATCAACAGAAAATGATCTTTTGGCAAACAATATCATCATCACTTCCATCAGTGACCAAATGTCCGGGAGAGAGCAGTGTGTGAATAACCACCAGTTCCATTGGCATCCAGAAAAATTCCACTTTGGTTCCCACTGTAGTTATTTCAATCTCCTCAAAGAACTTTCGAACCACCTACATTTCCTCTCCCTTCTAACTGATTATCAGAAGCACATTTATATGAGATAAGTGATAGTAAGAGCCATTCTTTTATCATAAACACTTTCCCCACTAAACCTTATGAAGATATCCATTGTGTCCAGTTATCATCATGAATGGGTCAATATTTCATTTACCGAGGGCACGTAGGGGCACCACCCGCAACGTAACAGTAGCAAGGTAAATGAGATTATTATAGAGATGCTGATAGGCTTAGTTGATTTGGGAATTGATAAGATTAATGAAGTGATAAACGAATTATATGATTATGGCGAAACAACGGATGATCTAAGTTGCTGAACTTTCATAGCTCCAAAACCAGATGCGAATATATAGGCAAATTTGATGGAAAAGTGTGTAAGAAAATCCATGTAACAACATTAATACATAAAATCGTAAGGAATAGAGTTCATGGGTAGAATTATACCTCATATTTGGTAATAATATTGATGCATGAAATTTGCATGTCCATCTGAGTCCCTAAATTCTTTTTTCTTCCTTTAATTGAAAAGGTCCAACTTTTCTATTTAGTTAAGAAAATAATCAAATGCCGAGTTTTTCGCAGATTAACAGGAAAAATGAAACTTCTAAGTAATATTAAAAGAACCAATCTTCTAGACAGGTATTTGATGCCTTCTGATCCTGTTGTTGAGAGAGGGAAAATCTTATTGACTTTCTTTGCCGACTATGCGATGTAACTCGATTTCTAACTGCCTATATTTTGTGTCTAATCGAGAGCAACAGCTTCAAGCTATGTCTAAAAATTTAAGTCACTATAAAACTGTGCATATATCTGTTGGTGTATTCTGTCAAATACGTACAAAATGACAATAGTTTTATTATTATATATTAAATTACGCCTTTCTCAAGGCTACTATCACGATGAATCCCTCTAGGCTTTCATTCTTTATCGATAGCTTGATTAAGGTTAGTGTTCAGTAAATTAATTTAATGAATATAAGCTTATCTGGAGGATGTATCAATATAATCAAATCTGCATGTAAATATTAGAAGGCATATACAGAATTTACATTGTTGCGTCGAGAATAAATGCTGACTCAGTATCAGCGGAAATTTGATTGTGAAACTTCGGTATGATCCATGACAAAATATAAAAAACAAGAAACTAAACAGCAATGCCTCGTCTTTGTACATTGTGTTCTGAACTCACTGAGTTATTTTTCATGTCGAGTCAAAAAAAAATGTATATATAGAGAAATGGAGTTTTTATTATAGTAAATCTCTCCTCAATTTGAATATTATTGCAGCCTAACCTTATTCGTCTACATTTGCCGAATTTGAATATGTACTGAATGTTGACATTAACATCTTCTAAATTCTTCCTGACACGTGAAAAAATGTTCACTTCCAAGACAGATTGATTGTTAATTGCTGTATCGTAAATTCAGCGAATGGAATCGAAGGAAGTAGAACAGTAAATATTTACTAGATTGCGACAACTTTGATATTGGGTTTAATAATATATTCATGGAAGGAAGCTAATGTCAATAGATCTACTTACTAATAAATATTTTCTTACCTTGTTATGACATCACAATGGACCAAATTGAGGCAGGTGTCATAGGAAGAATTTACAGGGGCCAAACTTCCAATGTTGTAGATCCAATCGCTTATGAATATTAACATTCAAAACCATAGGCTTTACCTGAAATATACCAGCTAACTTCAGCTTCAGAGAATACATTAATATCATAGCTAAAATGCGAATCCAATTATGCATAAATTTGTGTGACGCAAGGCAACAATATCAGGCTCCATACTTAAATGAAGCCGATAATAATGGCCTACAAGTTGTACTTAGCGTGATTGCCTTCTGGGGAGTTGTTCACACGCACATATATATTATTCCTTCATAGTGAATTCTACAAGTAAGAGATATGTAATATACATTGGTACTGTCAATTGTGCCTTATCTTCGAATAATTTAGAATTACATTATATGAAATGCGAAGGTAAGATTAAAACCCAGCTTATATATTTTAATCGCACAATATAATTAATTTCATATCTTTTTGTTGTAAACAGATACCGAAGTAAACATATACCGACGTAAAAAACATCACTGTTTTAAATGCTAATTATAGTATTTATTAAAGTAAGAATATGTTTATTTTTCAATGGTTTTCGTATGTATATTCGAATTCTTTTTTCATTTGGCATATACATTTTATTCAGCGTTTGGCGCTTATTCCTCTAGCTCTGTGACACTTTATAATGATTTTGAGACAGTCAAAATATGTAGACATTCAATCATAATTCTATAAAAATGACTAAAGCATTTTCTATGGAAGAGACAAACCCTACTATATATTTATATTTTTGTTGATTTCTTTTTTAGTTTGATCTCATGGAGTATATATTTTAGTATTTCTGTAGGAACATTAAAATCTCATATTCTAAGCAAATATAGGAAATACAGGGAAATAATAAATACGTAATTTTGATGAATATATCTATATGTAGATATGATAGAAAGTAAAAAATACACATTACAAAAACGAAATTAGTTTATGTAGACCATGGCCTACAAATAAAGTTGTAGGCTCCATTCTTATCTCTGATTGGAGGGCACTGCTTTAGTCTTAAATAAATACAAGCCTTAAATTATTGGGAATACTTTTAATGAAAGATATTGTTAGTAATATCAAACAGGTAATTAACAGCTTGACCTAGTATTAATTATTGCCATTTCTTATTGCCAAGAAACCAAAGAAAATATCCATTTATAAAAGTATAAGCAAGTGATTTCAACTTTAATAAATCTAATCGTCAATGTTTGGTTTGTCTGGAAAGTTCATGCCGATTTTTAAGTGATATTAAAACACATAACAAAATTATGCCATTAAATATTTATTTTGTTGCATAACCTTTCTCCGTTTTTCCTTCAACATAAAGATTCCATCTTCCCGGAATTTTGGTGGTTTCTTGGCAAAGAACACATTAAAGATTATTTTATGTCATCGAAAGAATTATTTTTTTAAAAATTGAGATTATTTTGTAAGGACCTGAATACATGAAAATCCGAAGGGGCAATGTCTGGTGAATATCGCGGTTAGGGTAACACATCCCAACCATTCTGCAACAATTTTTGCCGGGTCGCTAAAGAAAACCGAGTTCTAGAACTATACTGATGGAAAAAAATACCTCACCTATTTGCCAATTCTGGGTATTTTTTCTTGAATTGTTACCTTTAATTTGTCCAGTTGATAAGAGTGAAGAATCAGTTGACTGGATAATTAGAAGAAGACAATGGATGGCCACTTTATCGAGGAGAATTACAATTCATATGTCGGATTCTAGTTCAATTGGACTACGTTTTACATTCGTGTCCACATTCACAATTTAAAGAAATAATAATAGACAAAATTAGTGTACTCTACCACGAAATTAAAAAAAGAAAACATTAAATACTAGAAGACATTTATATAAAAAAATTACTAGATAAAAATAATTATGAATATAGCAACAAAGTTTTAAAATGTTTAGAACAGCAAGATTTGAAAATATCTAAATTGTAATTTATGGTAAAAATACAATTATAACAGAATGTTTTAAAACTGGTGTTTACAATTTTTAATAAGGATTTTACTATATAAATTAAGTTACCTCCCTTACACAGCGGTAATATTTTAATTAACAGAGCGCGTTCATACGTACACAAAAAATTCTTAACTAAAAAATCTTAGCTAAAAAAACTACAATCCCAAAAGAATGTTTTAAAACACATAATTACAATTTTTAATAAATAACTTCCCTTACATAGCGGTAATATTTTTAATTAATTAGCACGTTCATACGCAAACACAAAATTTCATTGCCGTCAGTTGCATTAATTCTTTGTTTTAGCAATTGGCCCCTAAAGTTGATCTTGGATAAGAGTAAAAGTAATTGGAAAAATAAAAAGTTGAAGAAAAAATACGCCATGTTTCTCAACCAATTTAATTGCAACATTAAAAAAAAAATGTCATTGAATATGAAAGGATTAAAATAAAATTAAACGTAATATTACAAAATTATTCAACTATACATACTTTTATATATATATATATATATATATATATATATATATATATATGTGTGTGTGTGTGTGTGTGTGTGTGTGTGTGTGTGTGTGTTAGTATTAAGGTGTGCAATATTCATGGATAATAGTACTCAATATCCAGGATGGAGCGTATATAAGAATAAGAATGAACTCTCGCACTTAGTATTAATCTCAGTGTCCACTCTCATAGATATTATATATATTTTAGTTACCAACTCCCCGCTTGTGACGAAATGGCAAAATATCAAAATTCATTTTTAATCTATTGAAAGTGATCCTAAAATAAACGATCTCGTTTAAAAGAATGTCCATGATTTTGCATTTTAACATTCATAGAATTTTGTTGTCGCATTTCCATATATGACACCGATTTACTTGTGGCAGGAGCTGCTCAATTTGTTTATATCTCATTGGACTCAGTAACCGATTTTCTTCTTTCTCTCATATGTATATATATATATATATATATATATATATATATATATATATATATATATATATATATATATATACATATGGAAGAGATTATAATTTTTCCAACGAGAGAAATGTGTATATTTTAAAAAGAAGATGAACCGCAAAGGTTTTGGTTGAAATGTGGATATTTTATTTTAAAATATATATTATACTCTATTTTCCATAATTCTGCTACACGTGTTTCTGGTTTCGCAAACTTCTTCAAGCAAAGAGTAGATATTTACACACACACACACACATATATATATATATATATATATATATATATATATATATATATATATATATATATATATATATATACATGTGTGTGTGTGAGAGAGAGAGATAGAGTGAGAGAAAGATAGAATCATACGTGGAGATTGATGATTTTGTTTTCTCACGGCTTATCAATATTTTGCAAGTTATTTAAACGTAGAAAATATTTTTAGATATAATTCCGACTAGTTACCTCACATCTGGGGGAGATGTGATGACTTAATACCTTTCCCAATGATTTAGCCGCTTTAGGGAATATAACGGACCTGACTGGAATTGGAACTCGGCTCTCCGATCTCCAATTCCGAACCGTTTTCATTATAACACCCGTAAATTCAAGCTTACATCACCTGAAATTTCCAAGCAGTTACCCATCTTGGTTCTGACTAGGCTACAAGTTGCTTAATTTCGGTGATAGTACGAAAACAAATGATTCAACGTGATATGCAAATATGACAAGTAAAAATTACATAGACACAATACCGGCTTCTAGGCAGTAAACTGGAATAAGTTTTAGGGCATGCTTCATATGATAAATGTTCTACAGATTTGAATAAGACAAAAAAATGCCGTGTATTTGTCATGAGGTCATATAAAGCAATAAATGTACAAAAATTATTTAAAATGAAATTAGCAAATAATTCACACGTCTTCTTGCTTTTATATATATATCAGGGGGAGAACAGAAAGAATTTGCGCGAAAATGCATCCACACACTTATATAAAAGAGGTGTGTTTTTAAGAATATATTTTCTTTTGATACACACGTCAAGAAAACTGTCGGCCATAACAGCCGTATGGGCACTCACATTCATTGTACCCATAGCAGTACTGGAGAGGCCAAGGAGAAAGAGACTGACAGGGCTGGTTTTGAATTCAGTTTTCCTTCTCCTAGACTGATTGAAACCTCATGTGTGCTGAGTCAGCTCTGCTATTTAAACCATAGCTGGGACAGCGGATAAGCTACAGTCATAGTTGTGCGAAAATGAACGGTTGGAAGATTGTGGTTCCATATGAGTAAGGATGAATTTATATTGAATTTTTGTTCAAGTATAATCACTTAGATATATGATTGCTGAAAAGTAAATTTATTGTGTATATATTTGTATATATATATATATGATGGACTCTCCCGTCGAACTCGACGTATGAGGGCCAGACATATCAGTTCCCAGAAACTGAAAACCCGACACTCACACAGGATTTGATTATAGTGGTGAAGGCTTTGTGCAGGGCCATCCACACTTTTTGGAGGGACGAATACAGGGACCTGGTGCAACGAATGCCACAAGGTCCTCAAACGACCCTCCGCAGGTTTTGAATTCAGAGTTGTCCTTCTCCTAGACCAGTTGCCATCCAAGGCTATAGAACCCAGTCTGTCCTGCTATTTACCCATAGTTGGAGGGAGAAGCAGAGGATTCACACCTTTCCCAAGGGTGTTAGCACGTAAGTGAATGTAATGGATTACGACTGGAATTCGAACTCGGCTCTCCGATCCCTCAATCCAAGCCGTTATCCATTACTCCACGGTGCCTATATATATAAGTACATATATACAGACCAAACTGGTCAGTGTTAGACTTATATAGGTGCAGTCATACCTTCATACGATAAATTGATCAACGAGGAAAGTTAAAAGGAAATGTTTTTTTGAAGTTTACATTTTATGCACTAAAAATAATAATAGAAACGAGAAATGTAGAGAAAAACAAATTAAAAACGTAAAATTTGAAACTGATGACGCGGTTGTAAGAGTTGAGAAAAATAACATAGAAAGTAAATACCAAAAACTTCTTAAGTAAAAATCGCCAGGAAAACCAGAGACTTCAACAAGTGATGTGGAAAGAGAAAGAAAAGCGGACCGGTTAAAAATGTGTTATCGTTTGCTAGAGAACCAGTGTGTCAAAACTAAAAATAATAATCGTGAATATAAACTATATAAAAAGAATAGAGAAGCTACACAAAATTTGCTGGAAATGATAAGATAGCGAATTACTGAAAGTGAGAATGAGCGTAAAAGCCAAGGGCAAAATTATGAATAAATAGAGATTAGAATATTAATGAAATATTTTTCTATTTTCTTTCAAAGAAATTATAACAAAACAATAATAAAACAAATAAACTACCGAAGAGAATAAAATTGAAATACATTTTTTAAAATAATAAATATTCATAAAAAGATAGAAAAATATGTGAAAAGATGTCAGATTGGTTTTATATATTAAGATGATAAAGAAAACAGTTTAAATGGTGATAGTATTATTTAAAAAGTGAACAGAAAAGGAGAAACGAATCGAAGAATAAACTGCTTGACGAACGACATCTAACAATTCCAAGTAAAAATCAACTGTAAAAAAGTAGTTACGGTAGGTGTAAAAACAACACACACACACGCACAGGCGCACAAGCATGCACGCACACACGCACACACACACACACACACACACACACACATATATATATATATATATATATATATATATATATATATATATATATATATATATATATATATAAATATAAAAGTGAACATTGAAGTCAACGTTTTGAGGTGACATGCTGTTTCATGCTAGATGCAATCGACAGGCCACATTTCTTCAAATATATATATATATATATATATATATATATATATATATATATATATATATATATATATATATATTTATATATATATATATATATATGTGTGTGTGTGTGTGTGTGTGTGTGTGTATTCAAAATAAGAATGAGAGGGAAAGCGTCTGCATGCAAATGTCCGTTTTGAAGAGTGAGTACTGAACGCGATGGACGTGAAGATTAATAATTAAAGGAATGCAGTCTCGATATGCCATAAATGTTCATTTATTACGACATGTTCGGTAGGGATAAATAAAACAAATAGTATCTAGTAGGAAATGATACGAAGAAACGTGAGGAAATCGGATCAGAAATGATATAGTGAGGAAATATCAAGAAATATAGAGAATATTTTGCGATAATGAAGATGGGGAAATAATAAAGATGAAGTAGACTTTGAGAACAGAACGTCATAGAAGCAAGTTAAAGCGAAAACACTGTTACAAGTTCGCTAATTGTGAAGGAAAGAAGGTTGATATGTCTATGAAAGGATAGGATTCATTCCTAAGAATACAAAAACAAAAGTTCATGCGAAGTCAGATTAAATACCGAGCAAAGAAAATCATACAGTGAATTTAGAAAAAATAATGACTAATGATTTTATAGAACCACCAAATTATAACCGTTAAAAAAATAAACTTCTGAACTTAAAATGAAAAAATAGCAGAGAACTGAATTGTAATAGTAACAGCGAAAGGAAGAGACGAGATTACTCAAACAGATGTAAAACTAATAACAAAAATGCAAGTAGGAGAGAAAGAAAAAGCAATCAGGTAATTCAAAATAGTACGTTTAGGAAACTGCAGAGAAAAGAAAGATGAAGAAAATGTACATCAGAACTTATCCAAGGATGAGAAATAAAGAAAATAGGAAACAAGGGAGAGTATACATGGATTAAGTCTACAATCATAAGAGCAAGAAAATCAAACGACCATGAAAATGAAATTTCGACATGAATTAAAGGACGATAAAAGAACAGAACCAAGAATATCTCAAAAACATCATAAAAGAAATATGTCTTTTATTTTGAAAACATGCACTGAATTTATAATAAACAATAAAATTAATGGATGCAAGTAAAGAAACTCAGAATCTAAAAAGAAGAACAATCATTTTCCCGTCTTGAAATATTTGTGAAAAATCAGAACCTCTATTATCTGTAAAATGCTTGCATACTGATAGAAAATAAGGTCAGTAAATATGAAAAAATTGAAAGGGGAGTAATGCGTCCTTTCACCTGACGTGATTCTGAGAGCATTACATGTGTCTAACAGCGTTTATTATTGGCGGAAACAGTCTTAATAACATGAGATATACAGATGATGCAATATTGATACCAGGGACAAAAACTGCATAGTTGTTAACACAGAGAACAGCCCAACATTAAGATTCCAGATTGAATATACCAAAATTAAACAAGTAACACAATTTATACTTATGGTATATGTTTCATAAAGGACGAGAAGTGTGGCACTGAAATCCGAAGGCGCTCCGGAATAGCTAAAGAAATATTCCATAAGGTACACAAATTATGAAAAAAAATTTCGTTAGAAACAAATAAAACAGTAGTTGAATGTTATGCAATATCAGTCCTCCTATATGGCAGTGAATGATTGAGGATCTCCTCCTAGATGAAGAGACGAGATGCAGCAGAAATGTGATGCTTCAGAAGGATGCTGAGAATATCAATGACTGAATATGTAACAGAAACATGAAGAATACACATCAATGTATATTTAACGTTTTAATGAAGGAATCACAGTTTCTATAGATTATATTGCCTTTTTATTGAAAATAATTATCTATTTTCTCTAGATAATATTTCATTGGTGATTGACAGATTGATTTGTTATTTACGGATTATCAACCTTTTGCAGATTATTTAAAATAAGAAAATATTTTTGAGTTGTAAGAACGTTTAAGAAATAATGATTTACTTATGAAATTATTATTATTTAACACATAACTGGGAGAGAAGAGGGAGGTTTCATATTTTTCCCATTTGTATCAGCACTTAAGTGAATATAACGAACCCTACTGAAACTCGGTTCATCGATTCCTAATTTTGAGCAGTTATACGTTACACCACCCGCATATCTAGGATTACATTATATGGTATTCCAAAGAGTTCACCCATATACCTAGTAACCAGGTTCGATTTGGCTTAACTTCTCAAAACCGGTGTTACTACGTGATATGGCCGTATGTCTTTATAGTACATAGCGTATAAAATAATAATAATAATAATAATAATAATAATAATAATAATAATAATAATAACAACAATAATAATAAATACCTTTATATGAGGTGCGGCTAAATATTTCGCGTATTAAATAGTAAGGATTAAGACAAAATACTTTTGGATATACAAATGATCGGTTGGAAGCATATCAGAAGCTTCAGATTTTATTAGGCCAGACATCATTTTTTACTTAACCAAACATACGAACATTTTCAGAATATACATTTATTTAAATGAGTAATAAATCGTTTGAATTTCATGCCATAATATTTCTACCTATTAAAAATATTCTTTTAGATGGTTTCAGGATTTATGATGCAAACAATTTAAGAAGAAAATCAAATTCTTTTATTTCTAAAAGATACAAACCGTACAAACGGATTCACTATTTTATCTATATATTAATATTTGCTACTTTACATTCTATAGCCTTCGTCAGTTGTTGATTCTTTTCAAGAGCTTTTTGTTGCTAGAATAATCTTCCATTCTCATATACATCTCTTTTAATGACTGAGAAGAATGTTACTCTTGAATTAATATCTCTGGAGAGTCGTTAGGTCAATTATTTGCCATCCTTAAATGTTTTTTGGTATAGTCGACATTAATCAGCTTTTACAATTGTGAAGATACCTCTTTTGAAAAAGAACACATTTTTTGCTTAGTTGATTATTAGGAATGTCTTGAATCAAAAGCTCATTTCAAAACAGTGTAGCATATCCCGCATTAAAGCACTCTGGAAATTTAAAAAGATATTCCTAAACATACTCTCACGAATCTCATTTGCGTGCATTACTGTGAAAGTAGTAATGAATATTATACGAACTAAACTTTCACAATTTAATCAAAATGGACATAGAATATCTAGGAAATCGCATATTCATTGAACAGAAAGTTGTAAACCTCTTATGCTGAACTCACAGCGATGTATGATCACATCAATAAGAGGTTTCACTTTTTTTACGAACACCCGACTTCACCCGTCTCATTGAGTACAATCTCCGTTATATTTTTATTACATCGTGGCACGTTTCAAGACGTATCAAAAGTTTTGACACTAAGAAAGGCACTGGCGCAGAGAAAATCCCAATGGTTGTAATTAAAAATATCAACCCAGAAATATTCCCGATCTTATTGAAATGTATGTCAAGTTTTCAAGAACAAGGGTGAGCGCTCATCTCCTCTCAGTATAGATCCATCAAACTCCTCATTGTGATCAGTAATCTATTTGAGGCTATAATCAACAAAAAGTTTGGTAATCACCTATATAGGAATAACCTCTTAAGTGACAAGAATCTGTGAGGTATCAGTGAGGAATCAGTAAAGCACTAGACAATAAATACATCTCAAGTTCTTTCTAACGGGTAGGTCCATCAAGGTAGTTGTAAACGGCCAATCCTCCGAAGGCCTAGCAATCAACGTAGGCGCCCCCCCACCCCCGGGGCCGCTTCTCGAATCAACCCTCTTTTTAATTTACATAAATGATCTAGCTAAGAGTATTCTCCGAATATTTGTGAATATGCCTGCTGATGATACAACGATGATACGATGATGAAACAAGTGATTAGCAGCTGATCTCTCCTTTGGTCTAGCTCCCTGTAGGGGAAAACTGACTTGTTACCTTCAATGCCTTGAAAAAGCAAATTAGTTATATTCTATTATTGCCAATCTGATCATGAACTATCGCTAATCACAGTGAAGGGATGTTCACTGAGGGAGGCCCCGTGCTCTCGGTCCCTATTGTGTTTTACTCAAGCCAGACCTCAAGCAAAGTTCATAGATACGATCCCTCGCTAAAGATCCTTGGAAAATGGCCGGTTCCCTGTACAGCTCCAGTAAATACCTGGATCCTCGTTCTATACCCTACTTTAATAAAATGGAGTACTCTTGTTATATATGGGTAGGAGCTGCCCAGATTTCATTTTCCAGTCTCGATATAGTCTAATAGCTTCTCCTCTAGAGGGACAAAACATTTTCCACCTTATAACCGTATTCTTACAGAGGAAACGACGCAAGCCGCTTCTTGCTCTATCTCTATTTACATTACTTAGTTCCACCATACTACACACATTGTAGCGAACCGCCTTCATACTCTTTGTAGTCCATTGACAAGATATATGTTTCACACGATTAGCTCCACCAACCACTCATTTGTGGTACCGACTCTCAAAAGAACGCTTTCCCGATGAGTACAATCTTAACCTGTTCAAGTCTTGGGTTAACCGTTACCTTCGCCACATATCCACATAAACTGTGCATCTTATTCTGTAACCCTCTATCATGAGTAGCTCCTGGCCATTGTACAGGGTGAACATCAATGTTAGAAGAGATAAATCAAGCAGAGAATCTTGTCCAAGCTCTGACTGAATATATGGATTTGATAGAGGAACTATACATGGTCACAATATCGTATATATTTGAAGACCCAAACACCGAACCGAATCATTTCATAACTCGCCAGGGATGTGACAAAGAGGAAATCTCTTCCTAAACAATACTCTGATCGTGTACAAGTGAAGATATCAAGAAATGGACATTAATAATTTAATTATTCCCTATAAAACCCAAAACGAATCCACTAAGAGAAAACCTTATTACCGTTTTCCTGCCAAAGTCTAGTGTACTGGGGATTAGGGTGTTATGACGATGAAATACTTCTTATCCTAACTATGAATACTTATCTTGAAGAAAAAAATCAGCATTCTTTATCAAGTGTTCTAAATTACGATTCGGAATTGGAATAGAAGTAGTAATGTCACATATCCTAAATACATAAAATTCTGAATGCGAAATTAATAAATAATAAACACATGAAATACATCGGTGCATCAATCAAAATTAGTATAGAAGATAAACAAATATAGTATAGGAGATAAAGAAATTGAATATGTGTTAGAGAGGCTGTTAGATTTGTTTTGTTCAACTCTGCAAGATACTTCAAAACCAGAATATTATATAAAGCACTGGAGGCAGACACTTAAATACACACGTCAGATCTAGATCCTGATATATGACATGCATGGCATTCAACTTGTGCGGAAATTAGTAAAATATCAGCTGTATCCAAGGTCTTCTCGGATCAATGATTAAAAATATCTCCAGGTTAATTAATTCTCTTCGCCTTAACGACTGTATCTAAAAGGGAAAGTAATGTTATAATCAAGATGTTGACTTTCCACACTAGCTTAAATAAAAGATTAGGAATGGCATTTCTAACTGTATAAGTACGAGCAATAACAGTCAGACTTGATTAGTCTATATTCCTGAAAAAACATTTTACGAGAAAAACTTATAAACGCTTCTGTCACTGAACCCTGAAAGTTTCCTGTATGGAAACGGATAATCTCATCATTACCAAGAATATTCTAAATCTTTGCTATTTTTAGATACAAACGAGCAACTTCATATCATTTTATTAGTCAGACCAATTTTAAGTATTATTATTATATATTGAATATTTCTAAAATGTATTTTTCAGACTCTTAAGAGGCACGTTGGCGTAGTTGATAGGGTCTCGGATTGTGAAATCGGAGAGCCGCGTTCAAATTTCAGTCTAATCCATTACATTCACTTGCACGCTAATACCCTTCTTGGGAAACGTATGAATCCTCTTTTTCTCCCTCCAATTGGTCTAGGAGAAGGACAACTCTGAATTCAAAACCTGGGGAAGGTCGTTTAGGGTCCTTGTGGCATGTAGTGCACCAGGTCTCTGAACTCAGCCCATCAAAATGTGTGGTTGTTCTGCACAAAGCCTTCACCACTATAAGCAAAAAATGTGCTGGTGTCTGAGCTGTCGGTTCTTAGGAACTGAGTTGCTTGACCCTCATACGTCCAGTGCGACTAGATAGTCCACCATGACCATATATATATATATATATATGTATTTTTAATGATTTCATTCAACCAAGGCTATAAAGCCACTAAGCTGCAAGTGCTTACTGAGTATTAGATAATATAAGAAACAAAAACACAAAGAGATAGAATATTACAAGAACAATAATTAGGACTGTAGATAACGATTAACATCGTTTGTCTATATTTCTGAGATTAAATATTGTAATTATTTACATTATTTGTATTTTGGGGACTATTGCCCTCATCTGTATTGCCATATTCACAACGTTTCAGCCTTGGTACGCTGCAGCCTTTTAGGTAACAATAATTTCTTAAGGAGGCCAAGCATAGAAATGTATACAGTATTGGATCCAATAATATGGATAGCTAGGGAAAATCAATGGTAACAACAAAATTGCAATATGAGCTCTTATGTTTGCTGAAATAAAAAGTTCAGTTCGATATTCCAATCACCTGAAGAAGGTCGGAGCGTGCCAATGCAGTTAAATTGTTGAAGATCAAATTTGACTGGGGTGAAAGACGCCGGAAGTGAGTTTCACAAGTGATAAATGCCGTAAAAGAAACTGTTAGCATAGATATTACGGTTATATACAGTCATTTCATTTGTAAATTGATAGAACCTTTCCGCCAATCTAGTACTGTGCTTAATTTCATAAGATCTAGCTAGCATAGAGGAAAGATCGTCAGAACAATTAACATGATTTTTTTTTGTTTGTTCAAACTGTACAAGACCTGGTAACTACTCGAAGTAGAGGGTTACAGAGTAAGAATCACAGTTTATTCAGTTAATACAAGACTTGAAAATGTTACGGTTGTAGCGATCGGGAAATCATCCACTTGGGAGGAAGCGGCCTGAGTGTAAGTTACTTCTCACCGATGGATTACGGAAGGAATGAGGTGGATTTGCTACAGTGAACTGAAGGTTTAAAGTGCGGATCTAAGTCATGTAGTTCGTCTGAGTACTTTCCATGGAAGTGGCGATACAGCAGTGAGAATCTTGCTACATCTCGTCTGTGTGAGAGGGGTTGCAGGGGTGTAAATAATTTGCCACCCACAAGGATACAGAGACGCTTTTCGACTCTATTAAACTGAACAATGGTGACTGATAGCAGTACTCAATTTTATGCCTGATTTGGTTCTTGTTAAGTTAGAGGATATCATGAGGTAACTACAGGAGCAGTACAAGAGACTTACCATTTCTCTTGTATCTTAAGCGATGGATAGTATTTACGAGTTTCACTTGAGGTCTGGGGGAGTTTAATGCCTTATAGACGCTCAAGGTGCATGACCCTCCCAAGGAGACATCCATTCATCTTGACTGCTGTTCAGGTCCGATCAGCGATGATGGAATATTGCTAGTATGGTTTATGGTTAATTGAATATAACCAGCCAGTTTCCCCCGACTGAGATGATAGAGCTAGATATACGGAAGATACATCAGTTGCTAATAAAAGGCACAGGGAAGCTACATTAAGACGGTGGGAGAGTGACTGAAGCCGAGATACCATTTCCTAACTAATAACATTGTAGATTTTTCGTTGGATTTTATCAAGAATATCTAAGTATATAGCAGAATCACCAAACCGGACGTGGCAGCAGTATTCAAAGCACGTACAAATGGTAGGCTTATAAATATCTTCTTTGTAATAGTTTCAATTTCTCTTCATATGCAGAGCAAGCCAGGAGCTTTATAAAGTCTCAGGCCACTAAATTGTTTATGTAAACTAGTTTTCTAACTGACACTTTGCTGAATGAAAGAGGATTATCTCTGAAATCTAAATTGTTAGTCCAGTTATGATATTGTGATTATTATTATTATTATTATTATTATTATTATTATTATTATTATTATTATTAAGTATCAATTTAAATACTGAGTCATAAATGACATCATAGAGCCGGTTTGTATAACTTTCTTTTTAAGTAAACTGAAAGCGAATTTATCTGTCGGAAATAGAACGATCCATATTGTGTGTATGTACGTTCGCTAGTGTGCATGTATATTTTAACTCAACGTCATGCATAAAGTTATATTTATACATCTTTTAAAATGGTTAAAAAAATATATATTTATTAGCGAATCTTTTCGGAATGTTCAGTTAAAATTTTGATTGTTTACGGTTTTAAAATATAACTTATTATACTTGTCTACAAATTAATTTTTGAATATATTATACGAATATATATTATACGAATATATTATTTAAAACACTGCTGAATTCTGTATGTCTGTTTGTGTTCATGGGATTCAATAAATGACACAAGAACGTGTAAGTCAATCACGTACAACACAGATATACGCATAAGCATAGTTATACGTAGTAAGTTTGTGACGGACGGAGAATTATCTCTTCTTTTATAATATAGATTCTAAAAAAAGGTCATAAACTTTTGTTAATAGAATACGATGCTCACTAATTGTAACCGATGAGAATACTTAATCAAAATGTGTGGTTGTTCTGCACAAAGCCTTCACCACTATAAGCAAAAAATGTGCTGGTGTCTGAGCTGTCGGTTCTTAGGAACTGAGTTGCTTGACCCTCATACGTCCAGTGCGACTAGATAGTCCACCATGACCATATATATATATATATATATGTATTTTTAATGATTTCATTCAACCAAGGCTATAAAGCCACTAAGCTGCAAGTGCTTACTGAGTATTAGATAATATAAGAAACAAAAACACAAAGAGATAGAATATTACAAGAACAATAATTAGGACTGTAGATAACGATTAACATCGTTTGTCTATATTTCTGAGATTAAATATTGTAATTATTTACATTATTTGTATTTTGGGGACTATTGCCCTCATCTGTATTGCCATATTCACAACGTTTCAGCCTTGGTACGCTGCAGCCTTTTAGGTAACAATAATTTCTTAAGGAGGCCAAGCATAGAAATGTATACAGTATTGGATCCAATAATATGGATAGCTAGGGAAAATCAATGGTAACAACAAAATTGCAATATGAGCTCTTATGTTTGCTGAAATAAAAAGTTCAGTTCGATATTCCAATCACCTGAAGAAGGTCGGAGCGTGCCAATGCAGTTAAATTGTTGAAGATCAAATTTGACTGGGGTGAAAGACGCCGGAAGTGAGTTTCACAAGTGATAAATGCCGTAAAAGAAACTGTTAGCATAGATATTACGGTTATATACAGTCATTTCATTTGTAAATTGATAGAACCTTTCCGCCAATCTAGTACTGTGCTTAATTTCATAAGATCTAGCTAGCATAGAGGAAAGATCGTCAGAACAATTAACATGATTTTTTTTTGTTTGTTCAAACTGTACAAGACCTGGTAACTACTCGAAGTAGAGGGTTACAGAGTAAGAATCACAGTTTATTCAGTTAATACAAGACTTGAAAATGTTACGGTTGTAGCGATCGGGAAATCATCCACTTGGGAGGAAGCGGCCTGAGTGTAAGTTACTTCTCACCGATGGATTACGGAAGGAATGAGGTGGATTTGCTACAGTGAACTGAAGGTTTAAAGTGCGGATCTAAGTCATGTAGTTCGTCTGAGTACTTTCCATGGAAGTGGCGATACAGCAGTGAGAATCTTGCTACATCTCGTCTGTGTGAGAGGGGTTGCAGGGGTGTAAATAATTTGCCACCCACAAGGATACAGAGACGCTTTTCGACTCTATTAAACTGAACAATGGTGACTGATAGCAGTACTCAATTTTATGCCTGATTTGGTTCTTGTTAAGTTAGAGGATATCATGAGGTAACTACAGGAGCAGTACAAGAGACTTACCATTTCTCTTGTATCTTAAGCGATGGATAGTATTTACGAGTTTCACTTGAGGTCTGGGGGAGTTTAATGCCTTATAGACGCTCAAGGTGCATGACCCTCCCAAGGAGACATCCATTCATCTTGACTGCTGTTCAGGTCCGATCAGCGATGATGGAATATTGCTAGTATGGTTTATGGTTAATTGAATATAACCAGCCAGTTTCCCCCGACTGAGATGATAGAGCTAGATATACGGAAGATACATCAGTTGCTAATAAAAGGCACAGGGAAGCTACATTAAGACGGTGGGAGAGTGACTGAAGCCGAGATACCATTTCCTAACTAATAACATTGTAGATTTTTCGTTGGATTTTATCAAGAATATCTAAGTATATAGCAGAATCACCAAACCGGACGTGGCAGCAGTATTCAAAGCACGTACAAATGGTAGGCTTATAAATATCTTCTTTGTAATAGTTTCAATTTCTCTTCATATGCAGAGCAAGCCAGGAGCTTTATAAAGTCTCAGGCCACTAAATTGTTTATGTAAACTAGTTTTCTAACTGACACTTTGCTGAATGAAAGAGGATTATCTCTGAAATCTAAATTGTTAGTCCAGTTATGATATTGTGATTATTATTATTATTATTATTATTATTATTATTATTATTATTATTATTATTAAGTATCAATTTAAATACTGAGTCATAAATGACATCATAGAGCCGGTTTGTATAACTTTCTTTTTAAGTAAACTGAAAGCGAATTTATCTGTCGGAAATAGAACGATCCATATTGTGTGTATGTACGTTCGCTAGTGTGCATGTATATTTTAACTCAACGTCATGCATAAAGTTATATTTATACATCTTTTAAAATGGTTAAAAAAATATATATTTATTAGCGAATCTTTTCGGAATGTTCAGTTAAAATTTTGATTGTTTACGGTTTTAAAATATAACTTATTATACTTGTCTACAAATTAATTTTTGAATATATTATACGAATATATTATTTAAAACACTGCTGAATTCTGTATGTCTGTTTGTGTTCATGGGATTCAATAAATGACACAAGAACGTGTAAGTCAATCACGTACAACACAGATATACGCATAAGCATAGTTATACGTAGTAAGTTTGTGACGGACGGAGAATTATCTCTTCTTTTATAATATAGATTCTAAAAAAAGGTCATAAACTTTTGTTAATAGAATACGATGCTCACTAATTGTAACCGATGAGAATACTTAATCCACTAAATAAATAGCATATTTTGCCATTTCTCAAATGCACTAGTAATTGGGAAATATATTTTAGGTATAAATAGCATAAAGGACATACATACGAGCGGTAAAAATATTAAATTTAATGATTTTTTTCTTCATAATCTTGGCTAATAGCAACCATATGATACGTATTTGAGGATAGGTTTTATAGTTGTTTGATATTTCTATATACATATATTTAGTTAAGATTCGAAGTTCTGTATGGCTATTTAATGGGAAAAGAGAGACCACAATATTGTGGAAATGTCTGAGTAAGTTTATATATCAACAACGATAATACTCACACACACACTGATACACACATCAGAAATACAATTTTTAAGTACCATGAATTAAATAATTACAGGTGTTTTTATAATTCTTCTGAGAGCATCACTTTCGTGAGTATATTCTTACCGATCCAAGTACTAAATATTATTAAAAATTAAATGTCATAGCCGATTTCCGT
>OZ038481.1:75126979-75144479 GCA_964036315.1 Acanthosepion esculentum
CGTGCTTATGTAGGAATTTGCTTGCTTTCACATACACATCCGGACACAAGTATCTATATATGTATGGGTTAGATAGATGTATATGATTGATAGCGTGTATATGTGCTCATAATTATACACGTTAAGAAGAAAACAGTATTTTATGTTTGCGCGAGTTGGTTATTGAGATAGAAATGTATAGATATTTGCAGAACACAAAGTAATGGATTTACTCAGTGGACAGTCACTCAGAGAAAACATGTCAAAATTAGTTAGTTGAATAAATTGGAAGAAGAGAAAGATGAAATATCGATCCATGAAATCCAATTTATTCCTTTTATCTTTTCCGCCACTAAATTCTTGTCTTTTTGATTGTCGTATTGTCATATACTGCCTTAGTTAAACTATTGTTTTTATATAGTAGCTTCTGGAAATTTTTTTTTTCTTTTAACTCACTTGCCAAGGATGTACGATTTAATAACGAAAGAAAAGGGAGTGCATATTGATCGGAGTGTGAGACAAATGGGCCTTAGCTAAGCTTACATACGCATACATAATTTGATATGAATTATACACACACACACACAAACACACACACACACACACATATATATATATATATATATATATATATATATTGTGTGTATTTAGGCAGCATTTTTTCATTCATACATGTTTCATTAAATAATATCGATAAGTGTTGTCTATATATTTTATGTAAGTTCTTTTCATATCGTCTGATAAGCTTAATAACATTATCATTAAACAATGAAAGAAAATCACAATATTGATACATATTTTTTAATCCAATCTAAAATATATTGTGTAATTGTCATCTATGATAATGGCTTATGTAAGCCGAAAGCTTAGATTTTCTTTCATTGTTTAATGATAATGTTATTAAGCTTATCAGACGATATGAAAAGAACTTACATAAAATATATAGACAACACTTATCTATATTATTTAATGAAACATGTATGAATATATATATATATATATATATACATGTATATAAATACATATATATATATATATATATATATATATATATATATATATATATATATATATATATATATATATATAAATATGTTATATGTGTAACAATGAAAGTTTTTCCAAGTGGAAATTTAAAATCTATCCCTTAATACATTGCCGAGCATTAATGGCTATAAATATATTTAATGCAATTCCATAAATTCCATGATTTTATTCAGTCCAAGGTCACAGACGTTTTAATAGTTGAAATTCATATTATTACAGTTTAAGAAAGTTATTTTAGAGGTATAACTAAACAAGCATAGAACATATACATACGACAGATTCGGTAATAAAAAAAATACACTTGCTAGACAAACTTGATAAATAGGCAAAAGGAGGTTTACGGCATATAAGGATTGAATATACACACACACACATATATATATATATATATATATATATATATATACATATATATATATATATATATATATATATATATATACATATATATATATATATATATATATATAAATATATATATATATATATATATACATATATATATATATATATATATATATATATATATATATATATAAATATATATATATATATATATATATATATATATATATATATATATATATATATATAGTGTAGCCCGGATATAAGAGAAACTCGGATATAAGAGAGATTTTCTCTGGTCCCAAATTAGAACCTGTGTTAAAAAAACAAAATAGACCAAACCCGGATATAAGAAAACTCCGGATATAAGAGACTTCTTCTCCGGTCCCGACAACTCTCTTATATACGGGTTACACTGTATATGTTTATATATATATTTTTATATATATGCTCGTGTGTGCGTGTATTTACGTATCACAAGATTTTTTAAAAATTTAAGTCATTTAAATATGATATACCGAATTTGTTATGATCATCAGCACACATAAATCGTATTCATTTTACAATTAGCACTGTAGTTATTCATCCTATATAAAAATTATTTAAACTTTATCATATTTATAGTGTGAAATGTTACTGTATCGTAGTGAACGTTTGTATATATACATACATACATATATACATACATGCATACATACATTCTCTGAAGTAAAGAAGTTAGTTTTCCTTCTATAACATGAAAAATATTTTAAATACGTGAAATATTTTAAATATCACAGTATAACTTTAGTTTAAAATTTTTTTAAAAAATGTCAAGTATTACTCTTTTACATCTGATTGTAATTAAATTTAACATTTCGAATGTGTAATTTGGATATTTAAAAATAACATTTTTTATTTCGTTTAATTTCAGAAGGTATTTAGTCTTTATCAAATGTCTATTTATACATCTTTAGTATATGACACGATTTTATGCTGCATTTGTTGTGCATTTTTATCACCATGCCTGAATATAAATTTATGTCAATACCACTGTTCATATATATATATATATATATATATATATATATATATATATATATATATATATATATGAATATATATATATATATATATATATATGTTTATATATATATATATATATATATATATATATATATATATGTTTATATATATATATATATATATATATATATATATATATATATATATATATATATATATATATATATATAGGTAACTATACTCGTGTCGAAAAACCTTCGAATTCTTGATTTAACAAGAGGATCAGCCTAAGTGAAACGTTGGTAGGTTTGTCTGGCTCATTAGGTTTGACTATATATATATATATATATATATATATATATATATATATATATATATATATATATATATATATATATATATATATATATATATATATATATATATATATATATATATATATATATATGAGGTTTCGTAATCGTTTCGGGCTAAGTAAAGCAAATCTATGGACAGGGTTCGAATTCCGGTCGAATACACTTGGTAAATGTATGGATCCATTTCTTTCACTACACCACAAGCAATGAGTTAAAAAAAAAACATTAAAAATAAGTTTTTGAGTTGTGAATATTCACTTTTTATTTTTTTAAATACTTTTTTAAAAAATAATTAAAGGGAGATTACTTGTTCTTATTAAAACCAAAAAGATAAATTTATATCCAAATAAATAGATCGTGTATTACATAAAAAATAAACTATAATTTACAATAAAAAACTAAAAGTTAAAATATCGATATTCACCACTCAAAATATATATTTTTTGTTTTATGCATACATATATAAATCTCGCTTAATTTATATATATATATATATATATATATATATATATATATATATATATATACATATATATATATATATATATATATATATACTCAATAGCACTGTTATATTATATTGAGCACTGTTTGATTAACACCAGCAATAAATTATATATATATATATATATATATATATATATATATACATATATATATATACATAAACACACACACACACACTTATATATATATATATATATATATATATATATATATATATATATATATATATACAGAACGAGAGAGAGAATTCGTTTTCTTTGTGATTTGTTAATACATATTTATTTGAGATTCCATAGTATAGATAAAAACTATTACTACCAGAAAATGATGATATTTTCCTTACTAAATATAAGGTTTCCATCAATATTTTTTTCAGCCTAAGTCAGGTGATTATTCTTAGAATCATGAAATTCCCACTAGTATTTTCCACATCCTAGATCGCTGTTCTTAAACTCACGTTAATTTATGTCTATAATATTTGTTTTTGAATGAATTTCTAATACATATTCATGAATTTGTGGTCAAACCATGCAGGTTATGGGGATCACATTGATCAAAACACAAAAATGATGTGAGCTTTACTGGAATGAATGATAAACCTTATTTCAGGTGTTCAAGTTGAAATTAACAATTTTATAAAATTTGAGGTTAAATGTCTCGCTTTAGGGATTCAATTTCTTTCTAAATCTGAGAGCGTTAACATGTTTCCAGAACCTACGTTTGCTATTCTATTTAATACCGGTGAACTTGCATGTTTGTCCCTTAATATACTTCGAAGGGAATCCGTTAAACTGCAGTTTGTGTATCATCATTTACACACAAGTTATAGTTTTAATTTTCTTAGTTAACCTATTGATTTGAAAGAATCGTCTGCAGTTTTCTTAAAATGCATAAAAATGCTGTGTATCTTCATCTTACTTAGTGTCATGAGTCCAATCATGCCGATGATATTAACAAAACGTTCATAAATTATTAAATAGTGATGCCATATATAAATTTATTTGCACAATCTGGCATAGTAAAGTTGATTCAGCCTAAATGTAAATCTTTACACTGAAGTTATCTATCTATCTATCTATGATGGACACTTCCTTCGATTTTTAAGTATGAGGATCTGAAAATCTCATTCAGTTTTTATATTTGTGTCGTATGTGACACTTCAATCCAGCTAATGATCTGCATACAAGTCCACGTATTATGCAACAGCGATGATATCGTGATATAGCGTCAGTAATATATGTTGAGGTTCTTCGCCGTTGTCTTTCGTCTCTCAGTCGGTCAATGCGAATGATTTCGAAATTTCTGATACCACAAATATCTTCAATTATTTCTATTCAGGACAACACATTCGAAGTTAGTATGAGGCTCATTGACAGTTGAGTGGTTTTTAGCTTATATTTATATCTGAGCCACTGTCGTCTAACAGTCCTTTGTCCACTGTCAAGCTGGTTATACATGAGGACCTGCATCAGTTAAGTCAAAATTCCAATAATTATGCGAGAAGAGCAACATTAGACACCCTATGGTCAAATGTATAGCCACAGACCGCGCAAAGTAAAGTGTTGTGTAAGATATCTATCTAATAGATATGGAATATATATGGGGTCCACGATTCTGCATCGTACAACAGTTTGGTCAAAACGGCTGCACTCTCACTCTCTCTCTCTCTCTCTCTCTCTCTCTCCATATATATATATATATATATATATATATATATATATATATATATATATATATAAATATTAGTGAATATATATAATATCCTACGTGCATAGTACGACACGGAGTTTCATGCAAATCTGCAATCTTCAGATACTGAATACGTTCCAGTCGTTCTATCCACGTTGGATATTATGTATATTTACTAATATATACATAATAGCGCCGTTTCATAATATTGAGCACTGTATTGATAACACCATATATATATATATATATATATATATGTGTGTGTGTGTGTGTGTGTGTGTGTGTGTGTGTGTGTGTGTAACAAAAATGGTGAATAAGAAAATAAAAATAAAATAAAAGTGACATGAATTCGATAGGGGGATTGAGAAAAGGACAACGAAAAAGGAAAGCAAAATATAAAATAGTTTCATAGAACGGAAAATATTTAAAAATATAAACGTGAAGGCAAACATCATAAGAGTATATGTATCGGATAAATGAGGAAGAAGATTCAGAATAAAAATGTTTTTTTTTTCAAAATTATGATTGAAAGACTAAATGAAAAAGTATGGCAAATTAGAAAGTTCAGTGGATGTGAAGTTGAACTAGAAGTAGAAAATCGATAAACTACCGCTCGCGAACTCATGTAAATTGAGGGACAAATATAATGATTATATAGACCTCGACACAGTAGGTAACAATACTGCGGCTGAATATTAAAAAAAAACCTGTATTAAATCCCTATTCATTGACTGACTATAATGGCCATTGATAAAATCCTCTTCTAATTATATGTGATATCTTAAGCAGAATTTATACTGTAATTTAAAGATTAGAAGTGGGACATAACAAATGAAATATGCTTGTTCGAATCTGACTTGTTTTTTTTTTCTGAATCTTCTCATAATCACAGTACAAATTTGTTTTTTTTTCTGTAAAAATAGTGTCTACAATAACATGAATAACTTTTATTTTCTTCCTTTGGAAAGGATGTCTGGGCGAATAGCTTTGATTGTTCTGTCAGAATGTATTGTCATGTTCCATAAAATTGTTACATGTAATCGGGTCTGGGTGTTATTAATACCAGTTTCATGCAGTTTCTTCCCGTAAAAGTTGCCTATTTTCCAGTGCAGGTATTGGCCTACTCTATCATGCCGAGTTTTATATTCAGTGAGTACTAACACTGTGCAACTTGATACAAGATAGTAAATTGTTTCTGGATATTTATACGAGAATCTGCATTTCGGTTTAACATATTATTTCAGTATGTGAGCTTGGTGATTTCTAGTTAGCAAGCATTGGTCATGTGAAGCAAGAATAAAGCCTTCGGTTTCAGATTTTAATCGTACAATATGAAAACACTGGTGGGTACGACGTCTACATCCGATTGTTTGGTACAGGCAGAGTATTGGGCATGCAGAGGCTTATCTTAGCATCGTTTTTATTATTATTATTATTATTATTATTATTATTATTATTATTGTCAATTGTGCGTACTTTTACGCATATATATATATATACATACATATATATATATATAAATATATATATATATATATATATATATATATATATATATATATATATATATATATAAATATTGTCATCCACAGATAGACTGTTTCACTGTATCACAGCTCATCAGTGTGACTAGTGGTCTGGTTGCCTCTAGCTAGTATCGAAACCCGACTGAATATATATATATATATATATATATATATATATATATATATATATATATATATATATATATGTGAGTGTGTTTCTGTTTTTGTTAGTGCAGAAATGTTATTCTTTAGAACAAAATAATTTTCTTCCCAAAAGTGTGATATTTTAATTTTTCTCAGTTAACTTTTTTCACCAACCATTCTCCCTCTCTTTCGCTATACGTACACACACACGCACACACACACACACACACACACACACACACATATATATATATATATATATATATATATATATATATATATATGTAATAAGTGTGTGTGCATAGTATAACCTTTTAAGATATCTGTACGTTATACTTCTGAAACCTACGTAATTTCATCCATGCGAAACCAATTTCCGTGGTGATTTTCAGTCCTCTGTTATAAGTCGTCCTCGTAATTCTATCAGCTCGGCTGGTTTCATCTCCTGAGTGTCTTCCATTTTGACACTGATTGGGTTCACGTAATCAATGAACATTGATGGAGTTAAATCCACTCGAAATGCTGCCCCATTATCCGTTATCTTTCATTCTATGTCTCAGCATTTCAAGCACAAAAGTTAGAGATGATTCTGTCACATCTTGAAACATTTACGTTACATTGCACACTTCATTTGAAAATATATATGTATCAATATATATTATATGTAAAACAACAATCACTGCACTCTGAATATTAGTTAATGTACATAAAATTAGAAGTTGTTGCAGAAAGAACAACACTTAACTAACTGAAGATGATTTCTTTTATAATCCTTTAATAACAAAACAAATTATTACGTACATAAAATAAATGCAAAGTATATAAAGCAGTACATGCGGAAAACAGTTGCGATTAGGATCAATAAGTGCACCCCAAAGAGGGAAACAAAGATTTGAAACAGATAATAGAAATGCAGAATTGAATATAACGACAAATATATCATACTTGTTACGAAAAGCACCTGCTGTGAAAATTAATTATAGATGGACATTCTCTCTCCCTCTCTCTCTCTCTCTCTCTCTCTCTCTCTCTCTCTGTATACACACACACACACACACACACACACATATATATATATATATAAAAACATGTATCTCTATCTGTTTATATATATATATATTGTCATCCACAGACTGTTTCGCTGTATCACAGCTCATCAGTGTGGCTAGACGTCCGGTTGCCTCTGGCTAGAATCGAAAACCGGCTGAATTCGCCAGCCGGAAACTTTACCCTGAAGCCGTTGGCTCACGGCAGAGAAGAAGGTGAATTTAAGCGTATTTATTTTTAGATAAACACACAGTGACTGAGAGAACTCGATTCGATTTACCGAAGAGTCTTGCATTATTAGCCGTAATATAAACATGTATCTCTGTGTACATATATATATATATGTATGTATGTATTTGATTAAATGAATTGATGAGAAGATTTCAACATTGATAGGACTGTTGAACTGTCACAATATGTATTGTAAGGTACTACCCACTGATTGGTGATTACTTACAACAACTTACTTGACCTCCCACTTCTGGCTTTCTTCTTCTATAATTTGGATAGGAGTTATTCTCTCTATTAAAATTTAAATTAAATTTAAATCAAAGGGAGCAAAAATTCACTGGGGTCTTTGTTTTACCCATGTACCTTGGATAAAGTATTTTCAGAATATATGTGGTTATGGAGAGTCTATCTCCAAAAGCCTAGGAGGATTTCGGTAACAATCAAACAGGTAGAGGCTACAACTTCATATATATATATATATATATATATATATATATATATATATATATATATATATATATATATATATAAACACATATATATATCAACCTATATCTCTATATATATTTATCACTAACGAACGCGATCTATATATCTATCTATGTGAGTCTGCGTCTGCATATATCTAACTCCCTATCTATCTGTCTTTATATATATCTACATATACCAATCTCAATGTAACTACCTCGTTTTGCTGGATGTCAGGAAATTTTTGTTCTTTCACATCATTGTTAAATTCTGAAAATAGTCAAAATCAGCAGGTGGGTTAAATTTTCGTTAGAAAATCCAAATATATATGTATGTATGTGTGTGTGCATATATATATATATATATATTTAAAGATGTTTATGATGTGTTTAACGTTCTTTTTATAGATACAAGTATTTAAGCAAATGCTCTGTTTTATAATAAACAGTATTATGAATGCCTGAATGTCCGAGAAATTTTCATAGAAAATTTTCGTTCTCCGACAGGAATCGAACCTGTATCCTATACGTCATTTCCCGTGACGTGCCTTAACCGTTCGGCCACAGAGAAGCGTCTGGTTAGCAAGGTCGATTTTATTATCTTTAAACTTAACTCTTCCATGAATCTCTTCTGTTCATATCTGCTGTAGCGTATCAAATGTAAACAAATGACGTCATATATTTTTGCTAACCAGACGCTTCTCTGTGGCCGAACGATTAAGGCACGTCAGCGAAATGACGGTTCCGTATAGGATACAGGTTCGATTCCTGTCGGAGAACGAAAATTTTCTATGAAAATTTCTCGGACATTCAGGCCGGTAAATCTTATTTAATACTGTTTATTATAAAACAGAGCATTTGCTTAAATACTTGTATCTATAAAAAGAACGTTAAACATATCATAAATCTCTTTAAATATATATATGTATATATGTATATATATATATATATATATATATATATATATATATATATATATATATATATATATATATATATATATATATATATCGAGAGAGGGAGACAATGGGATGGAGTAGGAGAGAGGAGAGAAATAGAGAGGTATAAAGATGCATATAAAGATAGTCATAGATACATCGAGATTAGTATATGTAGATATATATATAGAGAGAGACAGATAGGTAGGTAGATATATGTAGATACACACACATATATATAGATAGATAGATCGATAGATGGGTATCTATGACCTACCTACTTTCTCTCTCTCTCTTTCTCTGTGTGTGTATATATATATATATATATATATATATATATATATATATATATATATATATATATGTGTGTGTGTGTGTGTGTGTGTGTGTGTGTGTCTGTGTGTGTGTGTGTCTGTGTGTGCCGGGTGTAACAGCAAAATTGTGTAAAAGTAAAATTACCCATTTGTTAGATTAAACTTTGTATCTTAGAAACGATTAATGATATCTTAATGGAATTCTCAGAGTTTTGAGCAATAAAAACGTATAATTTCTCTCATATTATAACAGAAGCGAAATGATATGTTCATCATTAATTAATCATAACTAAGGGTTGGATATGTATATAGATAGATAGATAGATAGATAGATAGATAGATAGATAGATAGATAGATAGATAGATAGATAGATAGATAAAGACGCAAGGAGTTACTGAGGGCAAGAGAATATGAGCCAAATATTCTATTAAGGAGAGAAGACGAGAATTTCTTTAGAAGAAACTCTTAACATAGAGCTTACGGTACATAGAGCCATTTCAACTGTAAAACTATGAAACCTTTCCGCCAATCTAGTACTGCGCGGACATTCATAATATCTAGGTACCACAGAGGAAAGTTTATCAGAACATTTGGAAGGTGGGTAAATGACAGATAGACGACATGCCAGCTCAGGAAAATTAACACTACAGATTCTTCTTTGTATTTCATCAAGAATCTCTAAATATATAGCAGGAGCATCAGACCAGATGAGGTAGAAATATTCAAAGCAAGTTCGAACGGTTGTCTTATAAATATGTAAGATAGATTATTGTAAGATAGTCTATTTACTAGACTTATTATTAAATAGTCTTATTAAATATGTAAGATATGTCGATAAAAATGTCTAGCTCAAACACAGTGAAACAACTCCTATTTATGCAGATGTTTTGATTCAATATAATCTTTCCACCGCATATTAGCAGATAATTTTAGTCCGAGAAGGCGCAATGACTAACTCCACTGTAATCTGGAATCAGCCATGTTAATGCAAGATAAAATGGGTTCCCTCAGACGATTAAAAAAGAGTAGATTCGTTCTGGATGCGTTAAAATTAACAAGACACGATTTGACCCATTTAACAACAGATTGAAGGACATTTATTTTTAGATCAGCTGCCTATTTGACCTCATCGAACCGATGAGACCTACTAATACGATAGGAGTAAATATTTGTGTCATTAACAGAGATACAGAGTCGCGAACTGATGATATCAAGAAGGTCATATATGAAAATTAGGAAAACTATATGGCCCAGGAGTTAACCTTTGTGACCATCCGTATGAATGTGAACGGTTTTACATATATATATATATATATATATATATATATATATATATATATATATATATATATATATATATATATATTGCAGTCGTGTTTCGATGCGTATCAATGCATCTCATCAGGCGATCGTAAAGTACAGGCGAGTGAACTATTTATTTATTTTAAAAGCAAAATGCAACCTCTTTTTACGAAAAAAGAAAAAAGGGAGTTATAAAATGTATGTGCTTTACTCTGATCAACCAATTAAATAAGACCTACGTTAAATTTAAACGAAGCGAAGAAACACAAATGTATATTGGCATCTAACGACAGCCAGATAAGAGCGGATGTAAATAGTTACGTAAATTATACACACTAGACAATGACCTAAAAAAATAAAAATGGTGTGGAGAGGTAATTTAACAAAATGCTAAAAAAGTTATATGCTTTGTGAATTTTCAACATATTTTTCTTTTTTTTATAGTTGATAAATTGCTTCTTTAAGAAACTAGTAAATAATTTAAACGAATAGAATTATTTGGAAAATTAATATGCAATTGTTGAATAAATATTTCTGTAAGTACTATTGGTGAAAGACAATGTATGCTGATACCATCTAGTCTTGAATGAATTCTTAGTACTACCAATCTAGAATATTTCGATCTTCGAATTCTCTATTGTATAGATAGTACAAAGTTAAGCATGCGATTTAGTCAAGATAATAATAATATTTTACTAATATGGTAATTTGAGAATTTTTTTTGTTGTTGCATTTGTAGGAGTTTTTCAGTCGAAGTGGCATGAACTAAATTGTTCATGCCACATCGACTGAAAAACTCCTACAAAAAAAAAAATTCTCAAATTACCACATTAGTAAAAAAACGCACCCTCTTTAATTTAAAAAAAAATTCAACCTTAGCGTTGCGACTGCACGCTCCAAAATTTCTTATCTGTTAACAATAACACATTTCTAACAAAAACATATTTCGATTCGCATTTAATCTTTCGTGTCCCGCTACTACCTGTAATTACTAAAAAACAAATTAATTTCCATGCCTGAGGATGACTTTATGAACAGCTGAAAGTACTAGCAGAATAAAAAAGACCTTATAAAACTTGAAGTTATTAAAAACAAGGATCATAATATTCATCGAGAGGTTCGTAGGTTAATGTAACTTTAATAAATCTGTTTGCGAAGATGTTTTTCGCCTTTTATATCATTAACTTTACTAATCTACATTTTGTATGAACGATTCATGTAATATATATATATATATATATATATATATATATATATATATATATATATATATATATAATGGAATGATAGGAAAATCAATGACAGAAGTTAATTTTTTTCTTATGACAAGCTTTGTCCTTTAGGATTTAATTGGACTGATATTTCTGTTGATGTGACTTCACCTGTTCACGCAAATTTTATATAGTTCTTTTTCGTAATGTTTATATCACTCTTGCTATTAAGTGTCTCACATTAGGATATTAGATGACATATCAAGAAACTATGCTGATGTTTGGTCATTTGATTAGATTTGTGAGAATTGGTTCTGGCTCAGAAAGATTTCATCTTCCACTTCAAATATAAAATCAAAAAATTTAGAGACACAAGACTGGATGTCTCTGGAATACACCCACTAAAAGTAATCTAGCGAAAGCTATGGAATTGTATATGTATATTTCGGACAACTCCAAGATACAGACAATATATGACTATGTTTGTAAAATTATTTCTAGCGGCATGCCAGTTCTGAGGCAGCATTTGCTCTTGATCTGCAAGAGCAATTCATCAGCAGGAATTTACGAGTTCTACGAGTTTCAGTGCCCGTGTAAACTGCGCATTCCCACGAGATGTAAGGGTGGAATTTCCGAATAACTGACTAGATAATAACAACGCAAGAGTGGAAAACATTGCACTACATTACAAATAGATTCAACATTGGTGCAGTTCAACCTCAAAATCGAACACTGTACAACATAAGCAGTCTTCGATGCAATTTTGTAGTCCTTCACCGGTATTGCCTATAATGCTTCAATAGTGTAGGAGGAGCTATAAGGATATGGAATGCATACCGTTATAGTTCACGCAGACCGGTATTTGATCTGACAGACACAGGTCTTGTTGCTGAATTTTATGCTTTTCATATGTCACGTTATTGTGCGACGTGATAACAAAAGCATGCATCCCCTATCATGGGTGGAATGAAAATGGTTCTAGAGACAACCGATTGATTTATTTCCATGCTCAAAAGATTTGAAACCCATTGAAATTATATAAGCCTTGTGGCCGACATCACTACATATCCTGCAACTACGCTCTTCAAGTAAAACCAAATTATATATAGAGTTGAAACGTGTGCACACACACACATACATACACACGCACACACACACACACACACACACACACACACACACACACACACACACACACACATGCATATATATATATATATATATATATATATATATATATATATATATATATATTTATATATCGGGTGATTGAAAAGTAACTCCCTGTTTCATGTATGAGTCGCCAGCCAGAAGTCCTGAGTAAACGCCTTTTGACATTTCTTTTTTTGTGTGTGTGTTGATGAAAGGAGTATGTCTACTTGAACAAAACTTGATTTTGGCAGAAGTTGACGAGCGAATACAAGTAGCTATGTCTTCCATACCACAAGAAATCTTGGTGAAATCTATTGATGCGATTCCTTGGCGGCTGGAGTATCTGGTAGTAAAATCTGGCGCCCATATCAAATTTTAAATAAAACCTCAGGGTAAATGCTTTCCTCTCATATCCATGTATTGTAAAAATGCAAATAATAAATAAACTATACGTATTTTAAATATGGGGGTGATACTTTTAATCAGTCTGTACATATATATATATATATATATATATATATATATATATATATATATATATATATATATATATATATATATATATATTGCACAACTCGGAGTTTCATATTACAGATGCGAATTTTGCGTGTATATTTCTGGTTATCGCGACATATTTTATTGTTATTGTGATTATTATTGCTGTTAAGTATTTAAATGAATTACAATTTAATTTGGGATTTGAATTTAAGTTAACATTAAAGTTTGAAATGTAGATTGAAAATAAGAATTGCAAACTTTAATTTAAAAACAGACGCTCTTGATATAAAAAAACGTTTGGAAATCAAGGTAGGTAACTATATGTTTTCTACGAAAATCAATATATTAATTAATAATATTAATAAAATGTATAATAATAATAAAATATGAAGTGATAAAATACAAATTATATGCTAATAAAATAATACATTACAAGGGAAATAATAAAATAAAATAAAAAATAAAATAAAAAAACATAAATAAGACTATATAAATAATAAATAAAATAATAAATAAATAAACATAATAAAGACGTTGGTGGTATTTAGACTAAAAGTAAAAGTGAGATAAAAAAAATAATAACGGTTATATAGTACAATTCGTAATAATAAGATAAAGAAAATAAATTGGCATAAATGTTAAATGCATTACAGTCTAATAATAACACTAGTTATATAGTAAAGATAGCAAAAATAATTAATAAAAACATATTTTTAAGTATATTCGTCCTTGCATGAAATATAACTGTCCCATCTGATCCGGTGCTCCTTATATAATTAGAATTTGAATTGCTATCGGTTTTGTCTTGGCATCCCGGCTTTAGTCATTTTAGCACTTGTCATTTTCCTGTCCTTTTTCAATAAATATTTTCATGGTAAATCATTTTATGAGTATTTCTCTTTGGTACTTTGTCTTTCCAAATTTAAGTGCAATACTAGATTGGCAGATAGGTCTCATCATTTTACAATAAAAATGGCTAGATATAACCTATGCTAACAGTTGATTCTCTTGTACTTCTCGATTTGAGTATTCTTTTCCTGTCTTTTGCTTTCCAGTCAACTGCGATCTTCATACATTTAAATCAATCCGATTCGTATGCCTGTTCTTTTATTGTTCTAGCTCTTTAATAGTGTTTTACTTATTTTACTATTCTTTCATGCTTAGTAGCTCCTTGCTTCCTAGTGGCTTTATTGCCTTGCTTGCGATGAAATGAATTAAATTTTCAAATGTGTGTTTAATTGTCTGACATGAGATATATCGAGATCCATAACCTGAATTTCCACATTCAACATTTTTTTTATTATTATCTGTATTGTTTTCAAATATACCAATTTGTATCAGCATTAATTTTGTGAGAAAAGATATTTTCAGGATAATATATCTCCAATTTAGATCTGTGAAAGAAACAAAATAATTGAAAATAATTACAACACTATTAAGTGCCTGCGTCTGATATGAAACGAGTGACTAAACAATTTCCAGTTGAAAGTTAAGAGTCATTAAAAAGCAATATATTTCTTCACAAAGATTATAAAAAATATCAAAAAATTACGTAAAGAAAAAATACTTATGATTTATTAATAATATATCTCTAGAAAGAATGAACATTGAAGAGGCAAGTAAAGGAATCTATACTTGATCTGATCGTCCATTTGTGGACATTAGAATATTTATATATGCTAATATATCAAATTATATTGTCAGAAGTGTAGCAAATGTTATCTAGATATCTATAAAGAATAATTAAACTAGATCAACATAAGAAGAAAAGCTTTGTCTGGCAGATTATCTAAAAAATGAAATTTTGTAATATCAATGATATCCTTAAATAGATATTTCAGTCTAATGGTGGAAACCTACTCTTATATAGGAATAAAGTGCCGCAGCCGACACTTGAGTTTGAACATAGATCGCCAGTGAGCAAACACAGACGATCCCATTATTGAGTTAAGTAGACGACGTGACGATAGAGGAAAAGCATATATGGAAGTTAGAGTGACGTCTAATTGGCCGCTACTCCTAGTCTATCGTCTATACTATACAGATCGCTATTTCTAATCTATCCTCTATTATTATACGGACCGCTATTCTCTACTCTATTCACTATACTATTTCTCTCTACAGATCACTATACGGATTACTTGTCGATCGAGCAAATATTATTAGTGAGAGTGCTATTCGAAGAAAAATGACACCAGCATTGTCAACGGCGTACTGTAGTTGTATAGGCGATTACAAAGTCTCTACTACAACGAGCATTACGAAAGTGACAACAATATTCGTTGGCCTCAAAAAAGTGGTAACCAGTGTTCGTTGACATCACAAAACCTACGAACTTACATGTATCACAGGATATACTTAACAATTAACAATATTTATCGAAAATTTAAATTTGGACTTAAATTGTCAAAATCGTAGAGGAATTTGATAATGAAAACCAAATCTAAATTTTGATGCATATATTTATAACATTCAGGTGGAGCATATGAAGTTCGAAATGGGGAAATATTTGATATCAGTGATGAAGAAATAAAAAGAAATCAGCAGAAGGGTTTCAAATCCACCAAACTCTTTGGAAAACCCATCATTAATCTAGAAATATTGGAAATGTCTTTGATATAAGAAAGTGAAATGAAAGTTAAAAATATTAAAGCAAAATATATGAAACTTGATTCAACAGCAACAACCTAGCAAAAGACAGCAACATTATTAAACTATCAATAATATAAACTTCTTAAGTGGACTGAGAATTTTAAATAAACTCACAAGGAAATTGATTACAATGCATAAAGCCTTATACGTTAAATATACGTTGATAGGCATCAAGTGACTTTAGTAAACATTTATTGTCATCACAGATTTAGAGGCCTGTTTTTTGTGAGTTCTGCTTCCGTTTTAATTTTTCACTACTATTTCACCTTACAATTTACTTTATCAGAAATTGCACACGGTGTAATATTATTTTTACATTTCCCGGCTCATAACTGATATTGCGGTAGAAATCTTTATCACTATCGCAGAATGGATGCCGAGAAATTCTATTCCATACCATGTAGCCAATGTCTGCGCAAAGATCATCGTTCAGGTTTGGGCTAAACATTTTCCGTTCACATTACTAAATGCCTATAGAATTGTATTGAAGATTAACTGAGTAGATTATGTCAAAATCTAATTTATTTCAGTAAACTTTTTTTCATTAAAATCAATTACCACGATTAGGATTGCTGGATGAATTGTTTTACTTATATGTTTATCACATTTATCTTCATACAGTTTATTATAAATTGTACTGAGAATAATAGAACATTCTCTATGGAATTTAAACTGTTAGTAAACCATCACTTAAGATACCATTGTTTTTATATTTTATTTTGTTTGAAATCATGAGTTACTTTAAATAATATTTAAACTAAAAAATGCTACAAATTTAGATGCTCAGACAAGGTTATATAATCCATAGGGAAATGATTATTTGGATAACAATAATACTATACGAAAGTCTATGTCTGTGACACGCTGCATTCATTATATAAACTATTACCAATAGCACAACAATACTATGGTATTAGTAACGGTAAAACAAATACTACAGTAGTAGAAGTATGATGTATAATATTAAAATTTAAATCATATTATCACGTTTCGAAACAAAATACTAAATATAATGTCTAAATAAAAATAGATTTTACAAAAATAATCTACATAACAGGAATTCTCACGTGAATAGGAGATACTTTTAAA
>OZ038481.1:75149479-75279479 GCA_964036315.1 Acanthosepion esculentum
CGTTGGATTTAATTTTATTTTGTATATATTATATTATATTATATTATATTATATTATATTATATTATTATATATTATATATATATTAATAATGTTAAAATAAAATAAGATCTCCAGGGTGACCATAAATGTCGAATACACGAATTTAGGTGAAATCGACAACTTCCCAGAAGATTGTTCAGCGTCAAAATTATATTTAACGATAACGTTGAGGTTAACCAACATAATGTTTGGTATTGGTCTCAAAATAATTCACTTTTGATGGACGTTCCAAACAGCAAGGAAGGCAATGGGTTCTGTGTGGAAATTATATATTTGGGACCATTTTTCTTTGATGACATCACCGGTGGGACATGACTCATCATGTTGACAGACCAATTTGAATGATTAGATAAAGAACATCGAGTGGTTCTAACAGAGGGGAGGCCATTCCCATTACACCATGTTGATAAGAAACTAGCTGAATGAAAATTGCACCTATTATCACAAAAGAAATATATTTGTTAATGAATAGGTCTTCATTATTGCGAAAGTCAGTAGGATTGTACATACTAGTCTTCTCTGTTAGAATTGTTGATTACGATTTTGAGAAGCTTTTAATAGCTTAAATTTAGTAAATGTAGCCTTAAATGGAAACATCCATTTTATAAAATGAACTTTTATCTGATACATAAAAATCTATAATCGAAACTTATTCTTTGACAGTAATTACTGCTTAACTTTCCTAAAATTCTGAATGACTCTCTAACATCCAGTTCCAACAGGATAAAGCCCCTCTATAGGTGACTGGCTGAATGTCAATTTTTCTAACTGCATTGGAGACGTGACCATGTGGACTAGTTATGAGTCCTCTTGAAGTTTTTTGTGGGATAAATTACCTAAACTTTACGGCCGCCCTGTACATTTAATAAAAGTGTAACGAAGACAACAATTCCCTAAATATTATTGATCCTGTAACACTCATATTACAGTATTTTTTACCTTTCCTTTTGTTTTTCATTTGTATAATTCATCGGCGCTCTTTACGAATTCCGATAAGAGAATAAATTTAAACGGATGATTAAAGTTAGAGTGGTGCCACTTCAGACAAATATGTTTTGTTCATTGAAAGATGCATGCTGATTTTCAGCTTTTAAGAGACTGGTATGGGATTTTAAATCTGTATAACCTTAGACAAAAAACAATATATAAGGCATGAAAATTATCATACTGGACTGAAGCAAGCTATTACTCACAAACGCATTATATAAGTCTCTTTTACTGATCGAATAATTAGGAAATAATCATCAGTCAGTTCGGAAAAAATTCAAACGGACAGACAAATATAGAATAAGTCTGTTTGTAAACTTTTAGGAATGCCTTTATTTTGAAGAGAAAGAATATCGGGATGGAAAATGAAAGTAAAAAAATGTGACGTTGAGAAAATGAATATGAATATCATTAAAGAGACAAAGAGATTTGGTTTGAGGACAAATTTTCGAAGATAGAGAAACTTTGTGGGCAAAATTGCAGAAGCAAATTAAATGAATGGCAGAAAATAAATGTATATTCAAATAACTGAGAAGTACACTTAGATAGATAACTTGGAAAAGACAAAAAGAGAAGGAGAAAATGAACTATGGAAATAAAAATTAATTTGAACTCAGTATGAAAAAGTAAGACAAAACTAAAAGAAGGAAAGTGAATAAAAATGAGAGAGGACGATGAACTGGAGTAAACAGAAAAAAAGAAAATTGAAGATGATTGCACCGAAGAAAATACACAAAATTTTATATTTTATTATACAGGTAAATTTCTGTAAGTAAAATTGGAATTAAAAAACTGATGTTGATAGGATTTTCAAGAGATATTTATGTGTATTTTGCACAGAAGTTGAAATAAACATTTTTACTAAAGAATTACTAACATATATAGGTTACAGAAATATACAGATTGTCCATGAATTCTATTTTAAGTTTAAAAATATATTAGAAGGCAAGTGAGGAGATATCTTAATTAAATTTGTTCTATGTACTCAGTAGTTATCAAATTCTTAATTACATTACATTCGTGTATTTCAGGTATCCTGTTGATGAAAGATCTACAGTTCAATGAGCCCTAACATTTCCTGTTCGGTGGATTGGATAGATGGACCAAATCCCTGGCCACCTTGTTCCCCAGATATCACTCACTTGGACTTCTTTCTATATGTTATGTTGAAGATATCGTTTATCGAACAAAGACAGGGGACATCACTCATATGAAGCAAAAGATCACTGATGGCATTGCCACTATTGATGAGGCTATGCTACATCGAACATGGCAAGAAATCGAGTACAATCTTGATATGCTGCATGCAACTAATGTTGCCCATAAAGAGATGTATTAAATTAGTTAAAAACTAACTTCAATATCTACCCTCCATTTTGTAATAATATACACATCTATGTCTGTTCATTTGCTTTTGTAATATTTTTTATATTGTAAAGAGACTTTATGGGCACCTGTATAATTGAGTAGAATACACATCTAAATTAATCATTATTTTATATTTGATAAGTTAATATGCGGTCTTTGCTACTAATCCATCTTTCACTAAGAGAGGTTTTAAGTGTCTTGGGTTTGAACTTTACATTACTTGCAGCAGTTTGTATTATTTTCCACTGATTTTTGCTTGAAGAATGCTGTCTTTTTTCCTATCCAGAACTACAATTCTTCCATTGAATTTCTATCTGAAGAAGCTAGACACCATTTCATTAATTGCTTGTCTTTGTAACATTCTTTGACTAAGTATCAATAATTAACAGAACAGAATAGAAGCAACATTTTTCTATGCATAGACACTTTAGATTTAAGTTTCGTGTTTACTATCTCTAACACTCAAATCCAAGAACACACTAATTATTTGCAATTATTTTGACAATATCATCAGTTCCGAAGTGACATACATTTGCTGACTACAATACCAGCCTACAACCTTACTTCATCTTGCGCTTGTCGCTGTCTAAGATTTGTCAGCTGAATATTGTCAAGAATTTGTCCATATATCTATTTGCAGTGGTAGTAGCAGCAGCAGCATCTTCTTCAAATATTATAATGCCGGTCAATCCACATGTCTTGCTTAATCTCCTATTTAGTTTTCTCAAATATATTTGTTGTTGAATTCTGTAAAATAGTTTCTTACTTATTTTTACAGTGCAATGACTTGTCTACCACTCCTCATTTTTATCTTTGTCAGAATTTTTTTCCATCCATTTACTCAATTCTTCAAGGTCACTTCTTTTTCCGTCAATACTCCTTGTGAGTGTTAGATTTTCCAAGTCCTTTTTCATCATTATTCTCCTTAATATTTTCTTTATCTGGACAAATATTGTCCATGTATTCTCGACATACATTTGGTATGACGTCATCTCTACCGCTTCGTCTCTCATCTGTGAAGACATTGTCCCGCATCACTGCAATATCGGAGATTAGATATTTGAATAAACGTTATTTTAGTGGATTCACGAGTTTCATTTGACATTACTAAGGGTTTTTGTTTGTTTTTTTGTTTGTTTTTTTGTTTTTATCTTGAACAGTTAAATCAATATCAACCGGTCGGGATTGACTAAGTCCTACTAAAGAAAAATTTGCCACTCAACAGGATCGAAACTGTATTTTTTCCATCAGAGATACCGCTTCTGCAGCTGAAGCGTATCGTTACCAATTTGGCCAGGGCGTAACTACTGACTTAAGGAATGTACCTCTCTGTTTTGGAACTCTTTATATCTCTATCTGCTAGCTTCATTTTCGTACACGAAACATAAAAACAGTAATTTGGATATTATTTTTATTAGTAAATGCTATTTCTAGTGAGTAAATGTGTCTGGGTTAACATCCCGTTTTTTTATTTACTGAAGAAGTGAAATTAATATCAGCCCGCCTAGATCGATGTCGTACTAAGCAGAAATGCATGAGTTGAACTGTCGAATTTATTGAACGCAATGCATACTGCCTTCTGGCGGTTAAAAGTCTTTTCTTCGTGCTTTTATCAACGGTTTTGCGTCATGTGTCTGTGAGTTTTCTATCTGAATCAGGCATCAAAACCGTGTCACATGCGTAGAGATCATCTTTCTCTTTGTCCGCTAAGAAATCAACCTTGCTATAATCCTCGTTCTATTTAGGAGTATTTACTGAACTTGTTCTTTATGCCAACTCCTTGTTCCCAGTAGCAGTTACAAATTATTTGAAGATATTTTCCGTGTCGATAACGGTGTCCCAACATTTCAAAGGAGTTCTTCACATTATAATCTGTTATAAGCCTTTGAGTCATCCATGGAGCATAAGTGTAGAAAGTTCAGTAATTCAAATCGCCCTACTTCCCATCCTGCATATACAAATGTACCTTATATCCTCTTGCAGCGTTTTGAACAAATAATTCCCGCCCTGTATACTGCTTAACTCTACTGCGAGATCTATTCAGTATAATCCCAATGATCCATTTAGTTTTGTGACTCATCAACTGCATTGTCCTATGAAGTTTGCATTCGTTCGTACTTGATTTATTCGCCAGTTTTAAAAAAGTGCGATCTAATGATTTTTTCCCAGTATCCCTTTAGAAGAATTCATTTGTTAACTTTAACAGTGTTAAAATTATATACCACTGTCGGCATTTCTATTACAATCCTATCCCATACTGCGTTTTGTTCCTGTACTTCTTGACCCGTTTTTACTATTTCTACTCGTTAAATATATTTTATTTAAAATTTCAAGGAAAAGTAGTCGAATATATTCGTTTAATTTCTGTCGTACCTTTTCTTTTTCTGTTATATTTTCCGCTTTAGATTTTATATATCCTGCCTAAATGCGCGCTTTTTGTTTTGCTATTTTGTAAAATCTTTGTGTGTTCTATATTTGTGTCCTGAAATATTTCTATTTCTGAAACTTTCATATTGATGCTATCTTATTTTGATTCCTTTCATTGTTGATGTTCTTGTTTAACCTCAAATATTCTGTACTATTTATTGACTTTACCTACTGTCACATATTAAATCGAGAACTTCAGCTGCGATCGACTTATTCATTCTTCTATTTCTATCCTCGAGTTGAATTCATTATTTACTCCTGCTTACTTGGCGATATTCTTTTTATTTTGATCTGTTCCAATATTTCGCTTTTCTTTTTTTACTGCGGTGTCGTAAGTTTACTTTCAAATAGAATCACTATAGCTTATGTTATATTGCAGTTTCTGCACGGTTCTGAGCTTTAACTTTTCAACCAGATTCCAGGTGTTAATATCTTCTATTGATAAAGCAGATTTTTTTGCCCCGAAATCATGTTCAAATTCTACGTTTGACTCATCGGGAATACCTTTGCTTGATATTCTAATTAGAACTGAGTTTTTAAGTGATATGCATGTAACTCCTTCCATGGTTTCTGCTATCATCTCTAATACAGACCCCCACAAAGAATGTGGATCTGTATCCCTGTAGTAGTCTTCAAGAAATGTGTTCGCGAACTGACTCCTGGTCTATATAAATTTTAGAATAAATGGCACGCTACCTCTTGGTATCCGGCTTGTTGGAAATCCTTCTCTTTGTTCCAGTCTTTAAGAACTCAGGTGGACCATCTAACCCTTCTATCAGCCTATTAGTACTCTACCTATTTTTGATAAACTAATAGAAGCCCTAATCCACTCTGAATTTGTTAAGTATCTCACGTTACAGTGCCTTTTTTCAGACAAGCAATATGACTTTAATTTCCTTAGGTCAACATTTGATGTATTAACGATTATTGCTGAAAAAAGTGTATCAAGCTTTACATAAGCTCAGACTGTTGCTGTGGACATCCCAAAAACATTCAACAGGTTTCGCATAACAGCTTTCCTCCTAAGTTGAAAGGTTATATCTCCGGGCGAATTTTAAAAGTGATACAGTCTTTCCTATCAAATAGCGAAATGAATTTTTCCCTGAACGGCTACTTTTCTACATCTCTCCTTGATCCTACTGATCGTTAATTTTCATTGATGACCTACACAATGGCATCAGTTATCAACTTGAAATCTGTGCTTATGACACAATTATCTACTCCTGTAAGTCTAATTGGTTCTATCAGGTCAAATTGGCAGCTAATCTAAATAAAAATGATCTACCATCTGCTGTTAGCTGAAGCAAGGAATTACTTATCAATTTTAACACCTTTCTATTAATTATCTTATCTCTATTAATCATTTGAGAGACTTTTTTCTGGCTCCCATCAGCATGGCTGATGCTAACCTTCAAGAGAGTAACTCGTTGCAACTTCTCAACCATGCATTATCTGCTAACATAAAGCGGAATTGAATCCATTGCTTGTTCCGCTGCTAGATATTTTTCTCTCCAGAATGTATCTTACATAGTTATAAGTCCATCATTCGTCCATGCTTTGAATGTTACTGCCACATATTTTTCCGGTGTTCCTGCTATAAATTTGAGATTGTTGATAAAATCGAAAGAAGAATCAGCAATATTATTGGTCATGACCTGGCATCAAGACTTCAGTCACTTTCTCATCGCTGTAATGTAGCTTCCCTATGTTTTTCTTATAAATACCCTCATTGTAATTCTTCTGGTGAACTCTTCGCTATGTTACCAAAAAGGTCTCATTAATTTACAGTTGAATTGGCTAGATGGACCGTAAGTTCTATGCCTTATTGTTTCGTATTTCGCGCTTTCAGCTCCCTGTTTTCCAGCCAAATTTGATTGTTAAATTTTAAATGCAATCTCAGTCGATATGCACTGTCTTCTTGATTACTCTTCTATTGTTCTCACCCTTTAATAACATTTCTCTTTTTGCTTATTATTTTACACTCAGTAACCTCTAGTCTATTCAGGAATCTACTGCCTTGCATGGGGTGAAATGATTAAAAAATATTGACTCGCAACCGAGTCATGTGGATGGAGAATGTCAGATGCGCATTATACCAGGGGCCTTATGATCAGGGACTGATGATGATCACGATGATTAATATTAACTTTAATTTGCATACGAAATGGATGTCATCGCCCCCAGGGCTAGCGCTTGATGATTCTTATCATCAGATTTCATTTTTGAATTTTTTGTTGAAGATTATTAAATTTTCTTCTTTTTAATATGTCTCCTTATGCTTTCTCAATATCCAGAGGTATCTTAGCTGTTCTTCAAAAGAATTGATTATTACTCTCTCTAAAATAGAACTATTCTTCTCCTCGTATGTCATGTGTTGCATGAGCATACTTATAAATCGTTTAAATATCTTGTTCCTGTCATACATTTAAGTTACTGTCCCACATGATAATTATAATTTCTTGTAACATACACTTATCAATAGTATTTGGTACTGTTTACTGTATTGTACAATCATCTATTTCTACTTGTTGTTTTATATTTTGAGTGCAGATTTCATTGTTTGCTATAATGAATGGTTCATTTTACACATTAACTAGAAGAACTGTTTAACATTTGCCAGTAATCCAGAAAACACGTATTTTCTTTATTTATTTAATACAAATCAGGCTTCATTTACATTTATCTGTTCATCTTGCATAAGAGATTCTCTAATTTTACCCTATAATATGTCCACTGCGGACGTAAATCAGGGAAGATACTGACGGATACTACGAAAATAACAGAAAATAATGTTGATAACATAACAACGTATAATGTATGTTTCAAGATAGCAAAGAATCGTTGAAATCTTTGGAAGGAATTTGCAAGAAATTAAAGGAAACAAAAGAGACAAAGACAAATAGGAAAATGTTTATATTTGTTAGAAATATAAATGAATGTATATAAAGCGGGGTCATTTTGTTAAAATTATGTTATCAGGACAAAGCTTACAGAATAAGAATACAGCCAGGTGATTATAAAGGTAGAGAATATGTGAAGAAGTAATAAACATTAGAAGAAAATAAAAGAGAAAAAGAAGTTGGAAAATCTGGAAAACAGACCGACTGATTCAGGTTTTATCTTTTCGATAGTAAAATGTGATAGTCGTGGTCGATGTGGCATTAGGAGTGTAGGAATAACGATGTTCTTCGTCTGATATCTTGTCGTAAATACATTTGGTCCGGGCTCTCGTCCAAATTGTTCTTGGTGAGCAGACAAGATCCTGGAGAGCGCGAACAAGACGCAAGGTCAACGGAAGGTTCTGCCTGATTCGGTCGATTGATTTGAGATAAATCGTATCTTAAACGCTACAACCGGATAAAAAGAATGGACGACATTTTTGTTTAATGACATGCTGCCACTGGTTGTCTGGTTGTTTGGGAGTTGACGCAACGTCAACAAACAGTAATATTCTTATTTCGAAACTCTCATAAAAAAAGAAAAAAAGGACGTTAGGAAACTATGTGTATCACCAAAAGCACCAGTGACTGACAATATCTTGGGAGATTTGGAATCTCTCCAGAGCTTTTGCTAAGTGCTAGGATATCTACTTTCGGTACCGTCAGACATTGAAGGCCGACGCCTGCTTTATGAACTTGCCGTTGACTTGTGTCATGATTATGGTCCCAAACAAGCAGCAAAGGTGACCGTTGGTCAGTGTCAGATATTGATCGCAAGCAAGTGAAGTTCAGTTGAAAAACCTACTAAGGAATTGAATGAACCAGTGTGGAAAGGTATCTGTAGTTAGAAGAAAATGTCTACTGCATAATCATGGAAAATAACACGAAAACATAGCTATAAATGCAAACAGATGAACACTTGCTACTTCAGTTTAAGTTCAATAGACAGCATCGGATATAGACAAAGTGTCGAAAAAGTGGTATATTCAGTTGCATTGTATGTCAGACGACGTGATTTAATGTAATTTTGAATCACATTTATTTGCAATTTAGTCATCAGATTCTTTTTGAGTATATGAATTTATATGTAGCCTTGTGTTAAAATGTCATAGGCAGACAGTCATAAAGCGCATGGTTCAATGTCTGATGTCTGGAGAAAACTAAAGACAATAAGAACTTTGACCTCAGGGCTGAAGTAAGTAATAATGTGTTGCCCCTTCGTATTTTGTGTTCTTGTCATTAAAACGTAATTGATTCAGTGGTATTTTCAAATATTTGAAGAAATCCATGCTTACCCTTCTCCCCATTTATTACACGAGAGAAATATACATATTTATAAATATCGATAAAACTTTTTAATATAATCGAATAACAGAGATGTATGTGTGAATGTGTGTGTGTTCCTACGTATCTGTCTGACTAGCTGAATGGTCATGCACACTGTCTTTCTGAAAACAGTGACATTTTGAATATCAAAATTACTGAATACGCGGCAATGATATAAATTGGCATCCAATGAATGATTATCAAGTCGGCAATGTGACGCCTCTGAGTTAGTAATGTGTGACCGCCATATTCACAGTGAATATGCATAAAGCCTTCTTTGAAAGTAGGACACTCGTCTGCGGAAGATTTTCGAATAATTAATAACATTTTCTGGGATGATTCAACGAGTCATTTGGCTGGATTCTTGAAAGTGGGTCAGCATACCCTCATATATATATATATATATATATATATATATATATATATATATATATATATATATATATATATATATATATATGTGTGTGTGTGTGTGTGTGTGTGTGTGTGTGTGTGTGTCTGTGTGTGTCTGTGTTTGTGTGTGTAGTGTGTGTATGTTAGGAAATTGTTTAGATGTACATATGAAAAAGTATATTTATGAGTTCTGCTATTATACATGTGTAGCAGTTTTTGTATTTATGGAAACGGTAACAGATAATCGATTATGAAAGATGAATGAAATACTCAAGGTCGTAAATCCATTTAATGCAGTTACAATTCTGCCTGGGTTAAAGCTAATATAAAAATGAAAATAAGCAAATCTAATGTAAGTCACTTTTATATGCAGTATTGTTTCGAACAAAATTTATTTTAAAATACTATGTTATTTACAACGTTTATGGTCTTGGTATATCACAGGTCTATTTCCTTATTTATCGGTGAATTAACGCGGTATCTTCATAATACAATCTCATTGACTTCTCCAGGATTCTGAATTTAAATTTGTCCTTCTCCTCGACTGGCTAGAGAGCCAAGTGTAAACTAATATTTAATCTACGTCTGGTTATTAAAATTGATTATTGATACATACATTTCCCAACATACTCTCTATCATAATTCATCGAGTTCAGAATAATCAGAATGTGTACGTATGTATGTATGTATGTATGTATGTATGTATGTATGGTGTAGGTATGTATAAGCATGAAAAAATAATCCTATGTACGTGTAGTATCACAAGACATTATCCGGCAAGTGTGAAAGTAAAGCCAGCACTTTTAACGCAAAAGCAAAAACGATTGTGCTCAATCCTTCTCTCATGACCAGCCCCGGTGAAACATCAAATGTTTGTTAAAAGGCTTTTTCGTTTTTTATTGGCGTCTTCATTTGATTTTTTTCATTTATGTGAGGACGTTCACTGAACATGGAAAATTATTTTATTGTCTTCTACTAGCATTTTGAATTATTTTATATATTTTGAAATAAATGTTATAATGCATATTTAAGATGCAGATCCTTGGTGTTTAATCGTCATTGTATTTCAGTGTCAAGCCAATCGAATCTACTAATGTTACTTCAATTTTGGGTGGAATATTGTTAATCTCTTACTAATAATGACAAATTTTCCATCCGTTATTCTTCCTAAAAATCTGATGATCAAATACACACCTGAATTTAATTATAGTATCCATTCTTGATGGCGTCTAGAATTTTACATAGATAGTCTGGAAATATATATATATATATATATATATGTGTGTGTGTGTGTGTGTGTGTGTGTGTGTGTGTGTGTGTGTGTGTGTGTGTGTAATTAGATGACGTTTGGAAATTTAGATAGATAGATAGATAGATAGATAGATAGATAGATAGATAGATAGATAGATTACACTTCCACAACAAATCGTATTATAAATGTATCACAACACAATACAGCAGATTTTGGTCGATTCCGTTACAAGAAAGAAGAGGCCTTGTAGTTTCACTTTAACTTCGCTTTGCTGAAAATCGTCGCCAAACAATAGATCGAAGCAATTCGTTTCCATTAGCTATAAGGCAGACACCTTGGTAAATTTGTTGCACTTCCAGTTTCTGCGGTGGAAGCGAAAGGAAGAATGCCTTGATCTCAATAACAAAATCCAGAAAAAGGGGTCACAATTTGTGCTTTCACAGACTCGTGTCGCCGCTAGATATTTGCGAAAAACTGCAAGTGTCCATTTACAAAGGGTCTTTCTTGCAGTGAATAACTGTAGCGTTGTCTGGGGTGGGAAAGTAGATGGAAACACATTGAAACAGAAAGGAACTGTGAAAGTTATACTCTAGCGATAGCAAACGCCGGACAATAAATGTACTTTCATAAATGCTAAAGTATATTGCATGAATATGTATTCCTTATATTCAGTAGGATATTCGAGTCATAATATGATTCACCTTTCTGGCATTAATTATGTTGATAAAAAAATAAACAGCACTTCTCACTAACCTTTTTTTACAATAATTGCCAATCTGTACAGGTCCCAAGAGTCACTCGAGGTAGGTAGTTATAGATTAAGCGACATAGTTTATGGGGATATGTAGGGAAGATAATGGTTAACCCTAAATTTGAACAGGTTAAAATTGTAGTTATCTGAAGAACGTTCTCTTGGCAGTCAGTCCAGCAAAGTAGCGGTTCGTGGAAAGAAGCTCTTCAAGTTGAACTTACATCTAACCAATGAAGAACGAAGGGAATGTGCAGGGTTTGCTACAATGTGCCTGGCGTAGTGGGTCTTTACTGTGAAGGTCATAACAGCTAGAACTAAGGAATGATGTTCGTTTGAATACTTTCCATGAAAATAACGACAGTGAAAGGCTTGCTAAGTTTCACCAGTGGAATAGGGGTTCTAACATGTAATATATTTCATCACCAACAAGGATGTGGAAACTATTTAAAACTCTATAAATAATGGTCAGCTTATGTCCATATAAATCAGCAATATTCTGTTTTCTGCCTGATTTATAAAGTATAAAAGTATAGCAGGCTCAGTCATCTACTCACCGGAGCGGTACTACAGGGCACCTGCTCTTTTCCCAGCATTTTTAACGATGGATAAATATGAGATGTTAGGCGATGATCCAGAGCGCGCTGATGATGAAACATCACAAGTTTCGTTTTTGAGATATTAAATGTGACCAGCCAGTTAAGCTGTTATAGTAATGTCAGAGGATAGATCAGCTGTCAGGAACTTCTGAATGCAGCAAGTGTCCTATTGCACCGAACTTTATTTCCTTGCAGATATATTACCTTTCGCATTTTATAAATCATCATTTTCAAAGGTAATTACAATATTCAAAAAATCTGCATTTTATTTCTTCCATGTTCATTTATGATTATAAAATTGTACTTCAAAGTATAGTGAAGTACAAAAGTTTATCGTCAATGGGAAAATACGTAAGTAAACGGTAATATGTACATCGCTCAATAATAAAATTATACATCCATACATTGAATAATTGACAATGTAGACATAATGAGTGTAATTTACTAGAACTGTGTCAGTATGTGCATTTTCCAGAACACGCCTACCCTATATCACTAATCAAAAACTATACGCCAAGTTTCTCATCGTAAATACTGTTAATAAAATTCATTCATCTAAATGCTGAGCTCAGATAAACGTCGTAATTGCATTAGTCTTATATTAGCGGTAGAAAATCCTTGTCCAAATATCTATAGGTATAATAAGACAAAATTCATAACAGAGTCTTTTTTCTTAATATGAATTCTTAATATAACTCCAACTAGTATGTGTGTGTGTGCCTGTGTGTGTGTATCTAACTTGAACACTTTTGAAAGCGGTAAGGAAGCACCTAGCATTAAATGGAAAATACTTGCCAAAGCAAGACCATATAACTGAGCCAGTATATATATATATATATATATATATATATATATATATATATATATATATATATATATATATATATATATATATATATATATATATATATTCTGTCTGAAAAAATGCTTTGAGTTCTTCAACTAGAAACTGCCTTACCAAATGAGCAAAGAACACATCTTCAGTAATGTTACAAACATTCATATTCTGGCTTCCATCTTCAAAGTTCATTCAAGAACAATCAAGCGAATAAGTTTTAAAAAGAGGGAACAGTAGAGAGGAAAACTGTATCAGGATGTCACAACAGGATGTGGGAACATGGTTTCAACTTAGAGCTAAAGAGATCCATTAAGAAAGATGCAACTCAATCCATAAGACGTTTGGCACCTCAGAGAAGAGTTTAAGCTATGACAGTCCCTAGAGCAGTGAAAAGACTCGGAAATGAAATCGTACGTGAAACCTCTGTGGCACCTTGTTACTCCAAGACAGAAAGAAGTTTAGAGATGGCGAATAATCCTGGAATAATATATATATATTTATATATATATATATATATAAAAAATTTGTTTATCCTTCATCCTTAGCTATGGTTAATGAATGATGAACATGTCATTTTCGTTTATGATCAATTTCATTGCATTCCTCTGTTAACCTTGGAAAGTAAGTATACCTTCTTATTGCTCAAATTAAATGCAGTAGTTATTATTAAAAAAAAACCTCGGGAAATTCCAGTAAGATATCTTTAATCATTTCTAAAGTTACACAAGTTACTGATTTTCTAAGTTACACAAGTTGGACACCCGGTATATGCATATATACATATCGTACGTGTTTATCTGCTATATTATGTTAAGAACTTTTATATGTATGTTTAAATATAATCGTCTTGCTCTTTTACATATTTATGAATTTTATGCAGCAGTGTATATTCCTTTAATACATCAAGTCTCTTTACAATTACATTTTCATATCAAAATTCAGCAGATGACTACGTTTCAAGGTACACAATCTCTGATCATTTAACTCATATAAATCAAAAATATTTATATGAAACTAATGTCTCCTTGAATTAATCAAAAGTGAACCCCATCAATATAATTCTTGAAATTAATTAATGGTAACCAATAAAGAATTTTGACAATGCAGTCGTTTTGTAGTTATTTAAGAAAAGTTATAAATACGAACAGGTTTTGACAGAATATATTATTTCTTTTAATTAATATTATATTCAGTTTTAGGTCTATATACATAAAATCTCCCTTTAAATCTCGACATTATTTTCTGCGTGTGTGTTCGTTTGTGAGTGTAATGTTCCACTTAATTTTCAAAAGATATGGTAGTAAATCCTTTCTGAAATAAAGACAAATTATACTTACTGATTTATGTAATATTGATAGATGTCTAACGATTTCGTTGTATAGAATAATAAGAAAATGAGACTAAAATTTTCATATGTAGAATTATGATTTATTCAAATCCGAACTTTGTTTTGTGCTTTTATATAGGCATTAACATTCCAAGAATTTTGGAGAACTGAACCTCTTCCCGACATAATGTATATTGTTAATAAAGCACATATTAACTGTTTAATGTGTTATTCCATGAGAAAAGAAAACATCTCTGTTTGTCACAGAATATCGTCAGCGAAATATTGTTTCAATGTTATAAAAGAATTTTAAATATTGAAAGCAGAGAATAAATTTAAGTCTTAAAAGAGGCCGTCATCTTAATTAATTATAGAAATAAAAAGTGATATGATGTGAATGTGTTAATATGTTAACGCGTGCGCATAAGAATATGAAATAGAAAAGAAATATGAAATCGAAGATAAACAAGAAGCGTCAGTGAAAAGAATGAAATACGAATCAGTTCGAGTGTATAACTTCACTTCGGTAAGTATATCTGTTGTTCATGCATACAGAAAAAAGGAGGACAAATCAAGAATGCAAAATCTCGGGTGAAGTCAAAAACGTCTTGATAGTGTGAACTATGTGAAAGAATCGAACATTTTCACTAAGAAAAATAAACGGAAAGGATGACTGCAAAGGGAATTTCTTGTAGAAACCAAAATGAAGAAGCAAATATAGGTTTGATATAAGACGTCAAAGAGGAAGAGAGAAAGAAAGAGGCTCTAGACTTGTAAATGAAAAACATTTAGGAAGAAGAAGGAGAGGCTTACTTAGAAAAAAATTAAAAGAAACGGGGTTTATTTTGAAATAGAAAACATAGAAAAATTTCTCCACAAAGATTAAATCAAATTTTAAAAAGGGAGTCAAAAGAGAAAGTAAGAGAGAGATCATAAATGATAGGTCGAGAAAAAAAAAACATTAAAAATAATGTTGTCGAAAACAAAAAAACAAATGTCAAAATGTTTAGCGTTGAAAAGGAAGACATGGCTAGTGTAGTTTGTTTTTGTTTTTTTTTGTTTTTTCATATCTGCGTCGTCATCATATTCTGAAAGCAAGAAGAAACCTCAGAGTAAAATAGACCTAGTAGCACTTTGCGTTTTAGAAAGCGGGAAAGAGACGAAAGAAATTGTTGAGGTTGTGAATGTGAAAGTAGCGGCGTCATTATTTTCTTTCTCTGATTAGCTGAACGATGGCAAAAATCGGAGTTGAAAACATACACACACATATATATATATATATATATATATATATATTAATATACGTCTATGCGTGTGTGCGCGTGTGTGCTATTATATATAAATGAATATATATATGTCAAAACTAATATATATATATATATGTATATATATGTCTATATGTATCCTTTACATGTGTGTAGGTATATATATGTGTGTGTGTGTGTATGTGTGTGTGATTCCGTATATATGAATGTGTGTGTGCGTGCATCGGTGTGCCTTTGTATATAATGTCTATGTACAGATAGGGCAAATAGAGTATTTTGTTTGTTGATCCACTCAAGATCCGATAGGCACTGATAATGGATATTTGATGATATGAAAGTTTTTTCTGTCATTTCTTGTATTTTTTATTTGGTTTTCTCCACTTTCCCTTTCTCTATTATCCCCATCTTTTTATATACTATTCTATTGAGTGTCTGGCTACATTGTGTTCATTGATACAATAATCCACAGGGCCTGGTTTAGTAATTGTATAATACAGAGTTGGAGTTGCCCGGACGCGTGTTGACATGTCATGTGTCTGATATATATTATTTCTAACATCTTTTATTGTACTAGATAAAGTGGAAAGGTAACAATCTTATAAATAAATACAAAAAATGTTCATTTTTCACTGCTCTAAACGAATTCAGTACTTATATATCTGCTGGTTGATTTTGCACGCAAACTTTTACCTCACCTATAATATCTGGAAAAATCAAAGCATTGAATTAAACCTTTAACTATAGAATACTTGATATTTGGTTGTTATCAATTCCTTTTTTGATTTTTAAATAAAAAATATATATCTCTTGAATAATCAAATATCTCCATTTGTATAATCTTTGAATGTAAATGCTGGTAAAAATAAAGACTTTGGCGTATTTATTTCAATAATTATGTATTTTGTATAGGCAAATTATATGTTTTAGTTGCTTTTCCATCTTGTTTAGAGCTAGGGTCCATTTGGTTAAGGTAGAAATATACAAAAGAATCACCCTACAAACAATATCATTCGCCAGAGGAGACAATATGTAAAATGTGTATAAAATATTTAAATGTTGATAGAATAACAGTTGTTTCAACGTAGAGTCAATCATTTTGAAACTATGAGGTCAGTTTTGCGACACACGTATATTAAAATTAAAATATAACGTTCTAAAATGTAGTCAGTAAAAATCTTGTCTACAGCAGTGGCAATATTTACGTCTCCGGAACGTCGAGAATCACCGTAAAAATACTGCCTTTCATAAACAGGTTCTTTCAATTTTTTTTCCAATGTACCATGACTATATATATACAGAATTATTTGACACTTGGTTATGATTAGATTATACCTATTAAGACAACACTTTTTAAAAAGAATTAGTAAACTAACTAAATACATCAATAAATTTAGTATACTACTTTACAGTATATCAGAGTATATTACGCAAGTTAATATTTTAAATTGAATTGCGTAAGTTGATATTAATCAGAGATAAATATTGGCTAAAATCAATTTTAAAAATGAATCTGTATTGTGTTTTCAAATTCCGTGGATATATAAATAAATAGCAAATTTTGACCAGTAAACTGTTTTCTGAAAACGACCAATAATAATTAGGAAAAAAGAATCTTCAATAATAAATTAGTGTATGATTATCTCTTTTAAGTGATTTTTCAAGTGAAAATCATCCAAAAAGTTGTTCTTAGCCAAACGCAAGTATCTTCTTAAATAAATACAATAATTAAATAAATAAAAAGAATGAATTTAAGATGATCTCGTCATTTATAAGATTAGCGTACAATGACACGCAAACTGAGTAAGAGAGACAAACAAACATATAGAAATACACAAAGCTATAAAATAAAAAAATAATAAGCATTAATAACTTCATTGGTATTTATGCGACGTTTTATGGTATACACACACACACACACACACACACACATATATATATATATATATATATATATATATATATATATATATATATATATATATATATACATACAGGTATCATTAAAAGCCACTGACAAGTTACTGTGGTTAAGTTTATATATATATATATATATATATATATATATATATATATATATATATATATATATATATATAGTTTTTTTTGTGTTCTTGTAATTTTCTTCGTGTCTGGACAATTTATGTAGGAACTGTCCGAATGTTCTGTATGTCCGAGCATTTCGGCTATACTTTTAGCCCTTATTAATGATGATTTTATTTTTACATTTCGATGAAAGTATGGATTGTTTTATATATGTATCTATAGTTATAGGAATGTTTTATTTTCCAAAAAGGACCGTTGTCATACCTGATGTTTTTGAGTGTTGACTTTTTTTCTTTTCTTATTAATAATTTTTCCATTATTTGTAGCCTCTTTTTACAAGGGTATGTTGCGATTATATTTGTATTATCAATGTGTATGTTGCGGATGGAGTTTGTTAGATCTCTGTGTATATTCAAATGAGGCCTAGTTGTGCTATGGTCAGAGAGATATAACGTGAATCATCTTGTTAGGCATGCTGTAGTATATTCAATATATTTATTTATGAATTTGGTTTTATCAAGTAAAAAGCTACTTAAGGAACGTGTGTTTTCGTAAATAGTGTTGATTTACTGTAATTGTAATATGCAGGTTAGTTAGAGCTTCTGATGATGAGGTTTTGTTTTTTATTGTAGATAATTAATTTAATTTTCTTATTCTTTGTTTTTATCGATTGCAGTTGTAGATATCTTTATAACCTTTCTAAGGGAAGATTCATCCTGCTTATAATTACCATGCATATATTATTTTATGGAAAATGTTACTTTTTATCTGTATGTTCAATGTTGCTATCGGTTACCTTAGAAATAAAAAAATCTGATATGGTGACACACACATATATATATATATATATATATATATATATATATATATATATATATATATATATATATATATATATATATATATATATACGAAAGAGCAAATTTTTGGTTGCTTCTCGCTTGAAAAGCATTTCACAAAAGAGGAACATTCATAGATAATCATACACTAATTTATTATGGGAGCTTCTTTGTAACATTACCTAACGTTAATATATCTGAAACTGAATTCCTAGGCTTCAAGCACCAAGCTCAATAAAAAACGTCTCAGTTGAATCAATAAAATCTGTCGAATCTTTTACATACCTAGGAAACGAGATAAATTATACTGAAAAGGATGTGAAAAAATACATAACTAAAGTCTGTATCGCCCTGAATAAAATAGATGTAATCTTATCTACCAGACAACATCAACCTGAGATACTTTCGAGCCACTGTAGAAATAATTTTAATGTATTGTGCAACTGTCTGGACATTAACTATAACCCTAGAGTCTAAGCTTGATGGAACCTATAAACGGATGCTGAGAGCTATACTTAACATCTCCTGGATACATTCATCCAACTTAATCACAGCACTAAGGACCCATCCCTGATATATCTTACGCGAACGCAGGCAGTCTCCCGTCGTTTTCTAAGTATGAGTGTCAAGCAACTCAGTTCCTAGGAACCGAGAGCCACACACCCCAACATATAACTGTATTACAGAACCAACCACACTTTCCAACAACACTTTTTGAAGATCCGAATATGGAGATGTGGTGCACCGTGTGTCAAAAGCTCCCCTGCGCAGGTTTTGAATTCAGTATTGTCCTTCTCGTAGACAAGTCGCCAGTCTGTCCTATCAACAATTTCTCTTGTTTTCCGATTTTCTTTCCCTTTTTTCTTTTCTGTTCCTTTCTTTTGTATTAGTTAATTTTGATATATTACTCTTCTTTCCTTTTCTTTTCCTTTTCATGCTTTTCTTTTCTTAACTCTGTCTATTTCTTTTTCTTCTTTCTTTTTCCTTTTATTGATTTCCTGTTCTTCCTTTTTCATTTTTTTTCTTTGCTTTATCTGCATATTTTTTTCTTTTCCTTTTATGGAAATTTTTATATATTTCTTTTTATTCCTGTTATGGAAATTCTTCCTATGTCTTCCTAAATTATAAAAATGTAACAAGAAGTGATTTTTGTTTTTTTTTTTAGTATATTTTTTAAAATAAAATCGTTTATAACTATCTTTGTTCATCACCTGATGAGATGCTTATATTAGGCATCGAAACAAATATGCATATTTGTAGTGATTACTTGGTTGTTTGTATGTAATAAGTTATAATAAATTATTGCTCTACTTTTATATTGAGCCCTCTTTTAAATTAATGTTATGAACGTTTGAATTTATATGCTCTTCGTTCTCATTACATTTGGAAATATACATGCATATATATATATATATATATATATATATATATATATATATATATATATATATATATATATTACTTCAAACGTTATTATAGTGGACACCTCTTATTTGCAAGAGAGGTCCCATTTTTATTTATTGAACCGTGTGTATTCCGTATATCAGCTGGTGAATTTGAGAAATATCAGTTCAGAAAACGTGTTCTCCCCCTGGAATTGAAACTGCGTCATTCTTTGTCGTGTAAAGTCACAAAGAACGCCACATTAAGCAAATCTCTATTTATCCCTTTTAAGGAAAGCACATCCTTTTTACACAGTTTATTTTTCTCGAAATCCTATAACTGCTTAGTTTCGTATATGAAACGTAAAACAATTTCTAGGAAATAGATTTTTTTTTACATTTTTAGCCAACATTCATCAAACAAACTTATAGTGGCGACTTCGTATTTTAAATGAACGCCCCTGTTTTCTTTAATAAAGAAAGTGAATTACAGCCCGTATTTCTGTCGACCCCCTGTATTGTAAGGACCATTTGAAACTAATCAGAGTTCTGCGTATCAATAATTTCAAATAATGCTTGCTCCATTTTAAAAATAAAACTCGCATCACACATCTTTATTTGTGATAAAATATTTTCTTTAATAAAATCCTCCCTGCCTTTATATTTATTAGTATTACTTTTATGTGATATCTAGTAATGGCATATGCGTTGTCTGTAAACTCGAAACCATTATAAAGTAAATATTTAGATCACTTGTCAGTTGGCCGTTCATTCACTCACTGTGACTTCCTAATAACTTTGTACCTTATATAATTTAATTTGCCACAATCCAGCTCTTTCTTCCTCAGGAGCTTAGCAGATAACCAACTTCTTTCTTGTGATCTTTTATTCATTTGCAGTCATGATGACGGTGGCTCTGAATAAATAATTGATTTTTAACTAATTTATTTTCTTTGATTTTACTTACCCAAATATAACTAACAGTTACTCACATTTCGTACAGAATTTCACATTATTTTTTCTCACGAAACATTGGAAGTTAGTATAATTGTAAAAGGAAATATTAATGTGTTTTTTAATAAAATATCTCTTAACTGTTACTCGAAAATATATGAATAACAAAACCTTCCTGGATATTTAAATGAACTTGCTTTTTTAAATGGAAGTAAGAGGAATATTCTTTTATGTGCTGTATTACTTCAGAACATTGGCGATCATGGCTCTCCACAACTTCCTATACTCTGTAGCTCTTAATAAAATTTGTCATTTTTATCTCTTCTAAACCCTGTTCCGACTTCGATATACACAAGGTAGATTATCCGTTGTTTTCCCTCTGTCCCTCTTGCCTTCAGTATGTGACTGTCACAAATTCTAAGTCCACTTTCCTTATTATATCTCCAAGAAATTTAAACTGACTATTTCTGATCTTAAGCACAAGAGTCCATTTCATTTTCATTTTATCTAAAACGTCGGCGCTGCTCACATTTAAGTCCATGGTATTCTCAGTATCTTTCTGTATAACCACACTTCTATTACCTCAAGTTTATTCTTTATCTGTATGGAGATTGTCATTTAGGAGGATTTATATGATATACGTAATCAGTATTTTTTCTTTATTTTTAATGAAATTTTCCTGTTTCTTAATACATTGTTTAGCCTTTAAATGGCAACTTTCGCTATCACAATACACCTTCGGACTTCGGTGTCGCTCTTATTTTCTTTCTGTTAAAAAAAACTTCCCAAATGTACTTGATTGACTTGCTTTATATCTCCAATTTTTAATTTGCATGCTGGGTTGTTCATTGTTAGGTGAAGATCAGTGTGATTAACGGCCAATAATTAAGAAACAATGCCAAACTACATGCTTGTGTTTAACGTTGGCAAAATTAAAAAGTAAAATTCACCGATTTCCTTAAAGTACAGACTTATCATTTCATTCTTTTCGAATTTGAATATAAAATACAAAAAATCATAAACCAATTAAAATTAAAAGTGAAGTTGCTGAAAGTTTTACAGAAAATAGAATATTTGCATTTTCTGTGTATATTTATCATCTTTACTTTTTTCTTACTTTTCCAGTTTTTAGAGGTTTGCTTTGTGACCTTTATTACGCTGTCTTTACTAAAGAAAAACCAGAATGTTTCTGAACGAAAAGAACACCTCTCCAAATAAGTCATTCAATTTTAAACTTCTAATTAAGTTTTTTTATGTGAAGTCGTATGCTACTTTAAAACAATAAGAGTACCTAGAAAATAATAAAACTACTAAAGCGTCGTATTTAAATGCATAATAAACACCCCAGAATGTATAAATAGTTACAAAAGGGAATAAAGATTTTTAAGTAAAATAGTCCTAGGGAAAATGAAACGTTAAATCATTACGAGAGACAATTCAAGAAAATGTAAAGAAAGTGGCAGAAATTATTGGACACAATCATTCACTTTTTCATTTTATTTCTTACAGTATCTAGCCCAGGTAAATGCGTATAAGAAATGTCTATGAAGAACATAGATAAACATGATGATTTACAGGAAGTAGATTTCAGTTACATTAAACAACATTAAATATTAAAGACATGATAAGACATATACAACAATTTCTGCACAGTTAGAAAACTTACTTCAGCCACCCTCGAAATGGACAGCATAGTCGAAACGACTATTAAAAACTTTTTAAAATGAATATTTCACGCAGACCCGCTGTGCTGTTAGCATTGAGTGGATAGATAAACACATGCAACCGTTAGACACCACAGGGACCCCAAGCTGCCAAACAAATCGTTGATTTTTTTAGTTTTACTTAGGTTGGTATTCCTATCATATACTTGTGTATTTATTAGATTTATTGAGTGTACAGCAAACGCTGAGAGAATGTATGTACCAGTGCAAGTATAAGTAATGAAAATTAAGATTCCCTTAGAAGTAAAACTAGAAAAGAAAGAACTTCTATGTGTAGAAATGAAGCTTTTTCTTTTAAATTAAGTCAATTATTCAGGCTTAATTCAAAGGCTCATTGCATAATAACTGTGAGAATTAAATCAACCCCTTTAAAAATACTATCTTCATCCGTTCATCTGATTTATTCACATGCATTGAAGAACTGTTCTATCGTTGCTTTATCAAGGTCAGCTTTGGGTGTTTACTACGCGCCTGGACGCAGAAGTTGTTGAATGAACAACATGTAAAATCAGTGCATATTTATTGTAATTCTATGCATAATTTCTGCCTGGAACGTATGAAACCATTGTAAATTTGAAGAAAACCGGTTGTTCGAACATTATGCAATTTGGTTAGCAATATAAAGCAAACTTACTGCCATTCGTTAAGTAATCTTCTTCTGTGGGGTAATTAGTAATGCAATGGGATGCCATTGCATGGACATATGTCCTCTTTTACCGTCGTATTCCTCATAAAGATGTGATTACCGTTATGGTTTTTGACCAAATATTATATCACCTCCGTATGTCTGACTCCATATTATCTCCCTTCGTGTATCCCTTTTCCCAACGATAAAATTTCTGCCGATATGGAGGAGATTAACTTAAGGAAATCGTAACCAGAAATCTGATTGAAGTCCCTAAAGAGGTTTTGGCAGATGATTTGAAAAGTAGATAAGGCATAAATGCCTGAATTCCCATTTCGTTAGGTATGTTTTATAAAAAATATATAATTAAAGAGTAGTCTGATTTTCAGAAGAAAACCATTTATATTATTATTAAAATATATTAATATTTGCAGTGCTGATAATTTATTTCTAAATCTATCTTCTCTATGAAAACAGAAAGGAAATGTTTGAAACTAATGTACGTTTTCATATATATATATATATATATATATATATATATATATATATATATATATATATATATATATATAAGTGTGTGTATATGTGTGTGTGAGAGAGAGAGAGAGAGAGTATAAGCTTCTATAAGGTTAAACTTTACAAAGTTTGGTAATATAAGGTAATACATGCAAATGGAAATTTTCGAGAAAGGCAACATGAGAACAAGTATTATATATTCTTGAAAGAGGTAGTGATTATGTAATAAAATCAAGAAAAAATAAAGAAATCGTTATTTATTATAAATTAAAGCGTTAGATATTTACCCTATATTTGCCACATAAACTAGAATATATACTTTAGGGTGACATGAAATGCATTTCAGAATGAAAGGTCTATTTATCAACCAGTTTTTGGCAACATTTGGTGTCTAAACTTGGCTAATATTCCGTTCTATATTTTATCATCCTAACTGCGGTAATGTGTTCCAATCAACTTGAGAGCGCGTCTCCTCGTTTGGTAGGTGTCCTATACTAGGCAGGGTAGAATTATTTTTCACATCATATGTGTTATGACAGCTATAATTCTCCGGTTATGACCTCTAATTTCATGTTTCTTGTTGCCGTTGCCAAACGTCAGAGACTAACATGGGTGCTCCAACATTTCGCCTTGATCGCTTCGTAAATCCAATTTTCCAAAACACAGTCAGCGTGATACAAAACCATTTATTGATAATTGCTGTCAAATTATATCGCTTTCTCATTCAAGATGAGACCAGCATTCTTATTAATATGCTTTTTTAAATGCAAGCAATTATAAATTAAACTGAGTTACTAAATTTAACATGCTATAATTTCCCGTTTTAATTAACGTATTATGACCTGCAATATTAAAAATAGCCATAGCGTAAATAACTTACATTTTGCAATAGTTAAGTCTAGTGTATAGCTGCAGGGATAAAACGGATGCAAATATAGCAAAGATAAGTTAATTTGCCATTCTAACCATATCTATCTCTTTATTACTTAAATACACGGCATTAGGGCTATGTTTTTATTATGTATAGAAAGTAAATTGAAACAATTTAGTAGTACAATAGAAGTTAATATTAAAGTTTAATTTATTAAAATATAGTTGCAAATTTTAATATGTAAACTGTTAAATTATATTGAATTGAAAACTAAGATCTCGCATAAAAGGATTTCATTAATGTATTATTAATAAAATCCTCAAAAATAAATCATGTTAACATATAAAGTAAATTCAGTGTTGTTCCATTCTGCATTTTTTTTAGTTTTTTTTTTTTACTAAATGTTTTCTACTACCTAGCAAACACACCATTTTATTTCTCAGGGTCAAACATTAAAATTATTCCTCAATTATTTCATACTTTTCTTCACTTTTTATCAAAAAGTCTATTTTCGAATAACCTGGTATGTATTTATAAATAACCTAAATGTCTTTCTACCTAAATACATGCATTTTATAAAATTATAGGAAGATTACAAAAATATCGATAGCAGTTTTAATGGCAGATGGGACATTTTTTTCACGCTTTTGCTTTGTAAAAAGAGATCACAAATATTAAGTTTTATTAAGCTATCTTTATAGTCATGATTGATTTTTATGTTACAGTGTAACCATTCTCAAAGCCTTTCACTCGAGAAAATTCATAGAAAACTTAATCGTTCAGATTTTCTACTCACACAAATTCATGTTGCGTAGAAGAAAAAATAAGAACGATCGATTGAAAGAGAAATAAACTCTTTGATATTCAATGGTTGTTCTCGCTTCAACTTGCATAATTATAACAGCAAGTAACAGTATTAAAACTTGTATATATTTCTGTACTGGCAGCATGTACAGGCGTTGCCCGTGCTGGATTCAAAAATCGTACGACACATACAGCAATCGCTATCACTTGACTTAAAATATTTTTGCCCTTCCTTGCCTTTAAAGGAGTGCCATTTGCCGTGCTGATGTTGCTACATGCATTACTTCTTGCCTATCTCACACTGCGAATTTTTCTAAGATCTGTACTAAACATTAAATGTTACGAAAAAAGAACTAAATAAAATGAACACAAAACGATCAGCTTTAAAAAAAGGACCCGTAACTGGAAAAACCGAATGAAAAAAAGAATATTAACAACAAATACTGAGCCAATTGGAGTAAAGTGCCATGCAGATTTAAATTTATCCCACTTGTGACGAATGCAGCTATCGATTTTCTTTTGCATGCTAGCATGCTAGTTAACATTCGTGTCAGTCAGCTGTTGGCTCTCACGCTGGCCAATAGAATATTCCTGCCTATTCGTGGCAGCCAGCTATAGGCTCTCGCTATGGCCAGTAGAGAATGGCCGCAAACTATATGAAAACTGCCTTAGAAGCATGAAAAAATCGATTATTTCCACTATCGATGGGAGGTGGGAAATGCAAAGTCGGTCTTGGCCTTTTTTCTAACTTGGAGCATGTGCATGTAAATTTTATAGGTAGAGATAATATATATAATCACGTATACACAAACACACATATCAACTGAATATTAGTATAAAGTAAATTTGGATATAATATAATGATATGGGTAATGATTCAGTTTAAATTTTTCTTGTAGAAAAATACGGATAACTTTTTACCTCTTAAATTCTTTGGTGCAAGATTATAATTCACACAAACTAAATGCGATTAAATGTTTTAACTGTAAATAAATGCAAAAGGTATGGGTCATACAAACCTATATTTTATTAACTCAGCATTCCATATACCACTATAATTTATGTTATTTTTACACGTTATATGTGATCATTAATGTTCTTTAACTTTTATTCTTCTTTTCAATTGATCATGTTCATGTTATCCAATGTATCGATTTGAACTTTATTTGCAAACGAAGTATACCTTTGAGAAGCTACAAAGACATAGCAAACCAGAGATCAGCTTCGTTTTCATTCCGATTTCCATCCTCATCTATCTATTTCAGTTATGAACCACAAGTTTGTCCTTTGTTGATATCTGGCGAGACTAGAGGACATTGCATTAATTTGGTGCCTGTGGAATATTTTTGGGCGGGGGCAATACACATCTTCGCAAAATTTGAAAAAACACATAATGCTGCATTTAGATATTTGTTGTAATATGTCATTTTCAAGAACCTGTTGATTCTCCGCATTTGTCTTGACTGTATCTCCAACTCTGAAGGGGCCCATAAATTTAAAGTCTACTTTGCATCTCATGAAATATCCTAAGTCATTTTTTTCATATTTCCATGAAGGAACGAAAAGCCTATAAAATAAAAAAAATATCCTATAATTTTCACCCACTTTATATTCATCTTCCATTTAGACTTAAGAAACCAAATTATCATGTACTTTTTCTCCAAACTTAAGGTTTCTTTTCATAAAGTTTATAGAAACAGGGTTGTTGTGTTACGTTCATATGTTTAAACAATGTTCCTCATATTGCCAGCTTACGACCATGTCATGTTGAAACTCCAGTTCTTGTACGATCACCGAATTTAAGCAACATCGAGCCTGATCAGTATCTAGGTGGCTAAGCGATTGGGAATACTCGAGGCTGTAATCGTGGATTTACGGCTGGTATAATAGAAAACGCCTTGCAATTGTAAATTATAGAGCCGAGTTATAATTCCTGTCGCGTTCGTTATATTCACTTCCACGCAAATACTCTTGGAAAAGCTATGGGTTATTTAGTAAAACATGTACCAGTAATAACTATAATTATCTCCAACAAATTCTTACAATCTAAAATATCTTCTGGTTTTAAATAACATGTAAATGTTTGATAAGCCGCAAAAATCAATCAATTAATCAATATCATGCATTTTGTCTCCGTGCTTGCATTCGCAAATTCAGCTACTTCAGAGAGATACACCTTGCTCAAATAACTTTTCTTGATTATTAATCTTGATTTTTGCAGATCAGGTTCACATATTTTTGGCCTCATATTTGAAATGCTGTGTTCTAATCATTCAGTAAGATTAAAATACTTTTTCTAATTTTTGAGATTATTACCTTCTTCCAATACATGAAAATAATTATAAAAGCTATTAGTAAATATTAAATGTATTCTGTTAAAATCTGCTTCCCATCGTTACGACAAATTCAGACAACTACGCCTATATATATATATATATATATATATATATATATATATATATATATATATAATGGATTCTCCTATCGTGAACGATAAATGAGGGTCAGCAGTGGATAGTGCCTTTTGTTTTACACTTAAGCATTCTAGCAAGGTAAGGGGAAGGCATAGTGCATTTGGGCTTTCTTAAGTGAAATACTAGCCCAGCCTTTCTTCGGGTGACAAAACTGCACTGATGAATTAAATTTGTTAAAGCATGAGTTTGATGGCGTTTCTGCTTCAGAGCTTGACGCAACTGATCACGCTGCTTTAGTCTACTGTCTTCAAAACCATTAAACTTAATGAAACATGTCTTACGCCACTCCTTTCGTTTTGATGTTTGGACTTCCCAGAATCTTTAGATCATAGTTGAGATGTTTCAAGTCGTCTTTCAATTTGTCTTCGCAGCGCAAGATTGGACGTCCAACTGAACGCTTGGAATTTGGTAGTTGTCCATACAGTACCAAAAAAACAAGGAAAAAGAAAATATATATAGGCGTTCTAGTCGCCTGATGATCAAGATAGCCTGATATTCGAGTCGTGATTTGAACTTTGTAACAATGGGAGGCGTATAATCTATTTCTTGGCAATTTAGACGTTGAGCACTATATATCACTGTTAAGATAGATGAGTTCTCAGTTTATGATTCCTTTTCTCTTTCTCTTCTATCGGTTTTCTTTTGGTTTTTGTTTTATTGGTTGTTAGTTTTTCTTTTTAACTGGTCTTTTTTTTTTAGTCAACAAGCAAGCATTGTGATTGGTTTTTATAATACGTTGGTGTATTGTCGTGTATGCATACATTGATACACACACACGCATACACAGATACACACACACACGTGTGTGTGTGTGTGTGTGTGTGTGTGAGAGAGAGAGAGAGAGTGAGTGCCCGCAGTCAGTTCATATATATATGCACGGTGCGTACGTCAAGAAACCGGGCTATAGCATTGATAACAGATGGGTGTTTTTAGCGTCTTCATTTAAGAGCCAAAAATAAAGACATAGATCGGAGTTAAAACACATTTTCAAAATATAATCACATATTAAAGGATTAAATAGAGATTTCGGTTTATTCAGAGAATACATTTCCCACAGAGAAACTTCTACAAACTCTCCATAACCTAATTATGTCAAAATCAATTTTTTTACAGTAATACAAAAAATAAGCAAAATTCTGCGTAAGAGTGAATCCCACTTCATTGTTTATGTCTCGACTCTTTGAAAAAAAGACATAGACGTCTCTGAAAATTCCGAATTTTCTCTTCCTGCTTCGATTTAGTAAAAAGGTCTAGTAATATATAATAAATATCGACAATCTTATTGACAATATTTTTATCATTTTGTTGTATTTTTATCCTTCGAATTTCATCAACAGGCTTATTACACTCACACACACACACACACACACACATATATATATATATATATATATATATATATATATATATATATATATATATATATATATATATATATATAATTATTTATTTGAATATTACAACATAAATATGTTATAAAATCACGAAAAAAGTAGCCATTTTGTTTCAACACTTCTAGTGTCTTTTCAAGTGACGATGTAGAATATAGAATAAATGGTTTTAAAAGTTTCAAATTAATCAACGATCCTTAGCCAGGAGTAAACGCTGTTACATAAGCTAGAGTGACCAATCAAAATACAAGTATAGGATGATTCGAAAAATTTGACAATTAAGCAAGGTTATCATATATATTAAAAGATTTATAAAATTTGAAATTAAAATTAAAAGTAAAAAATTAAAATTACCTATTTAGAAATCTAAATCAAATCTCTATTAAGTTTTAAATTGTAGAATTACCAAGGAGAAAAAATGTAAAAATATAAAAATAAAAATAAAATATATATATGCTATTTAATTTGTATTTTCATTGAAATTATGTTGAAAGGGATGTTCAGAATCCCAGACATAAATGTATACATTTTAGTTTCATTTCAACATGTTAGTCGCCTCTCACGCGAAATCATTCGAACGCACGCATGTTAAGCGCTCAGACGTATTTAGATATATACACACACATATAAGAAATCAAACCACACATAGGCAAATGCACTTTACTTACATATATACATCAAGCCACACAGGCACATACATCTACATTCAATATGATCTAGACGGTCAGATGTCAAAGCTATTCGTGGCTTTATATGTTATTAAACGAATTTTAACTTGAAATATAACTAAACCGGTCAAATATACATAGATAAAATTTGAACAAATAAATATGTATAAAAATATACACACATACATAAATATATATATATATATATATATATATATATACATATACATATATATATATATATATATATATATATATATATATATATATATATATATATACATTTTTAAAAACATATAGTTTTCGACACATTACAGACAAAAGTAAATAACCACATCCACATATAATTGTACACTCACACATCCGCATATAAATCAATACATGCACCCGTATACACACATATATGCATAATAGGTACGCATATACAGACATACGCACATAAACATACACATAGATAAGCACATATAAATATATTGACCCATACGTCGACGGAGAAAAGTAAATAAAGCAAGAAATATATATAAAGACGCAACTATATACAAGCACACACATACATACATACACATACACATCTAGATGTACATACATAAGCACGTATACATATATGCATATAAACTAAATATATACATAGACATTTACAAATACAAGTATATACATGAAAAATTAAACAAACGTAAATTAAAACGATATGAATATAAAAATGCATATACACATCCGCTTGTACATATATATACACACATACATACGCAACTACACATAGATATACAAACATACATACATATATATACACACATATATATCAACACACATACATATACATACACATACATACATACACACATACAAACATACATATTCACAAATATATATACGTACATACATACATATATATATATATATATATATATATTTTATATGCGCATACACACATACATATACAAACACATATACATATATACATAAACATGTAGACACATGCATAAAAAAGGAAAAAGAAATAAGCATACATAGACCAACTTATATTCTAATAATATTCCAACAACATTATGATAAAATGTATTAAAAGTTTATCATAATTTAAGAAAAGAACAACAGTCTGTAAGCAATTAAAGATTCCTTATCACCAAAAGTAGATTTTAGTTTGTATCTATGATACACTCCAAGACACTAAAGCATACATACAAATACACATACAATGACACACAAACATATATACATAAATATCTAATCATATATAAATACCCATATCGGCACATCCAGATATACAGTACACAAACAGTCGAGCGTATACATATAAATACCCACACATACATATAAATGTACACCCATATACACACACATATACACATACATATACATATTTAAACATACATATATATACATATATATGCATATATAAACATATACATACGCATAGAAACATACATGCTACATATACACACATATATGCACACTCACACACACATATACATACATATGCATATGCATACACATATCTACACATACACACATACACATATATATCTCTATATGCCCAAACATATACTTACACATTTAGTGGTAGACACTTACCAGAATTTACACCCTTACTCGTACACATAAACAGGTTAACCTATGATAGATGCCAATATACACAACCATATACCTTCATAAAAAAACAAAAACATATATATACCACTATATACACATATACATATCCAACAGTAGAAATAACTCTACATAACATACAAATATATACATCCAAATACAGACACGTATGATACTTTGTAAGTACCCAGTACACATTCATATCGATACGGCGACTATCATGCTAAAAAGGTAATAGTCTATTAAGTTTAATTTATCATTATCATAGAAAGTATATGATTTCTATACTAAGTTAAATTTAAAACGATGTTTACAGTTAACGGTTAGTTCATATCGTTGATTTAAAAGATCAGTCTTATTTTTAAATCTAATTATTTCAAGTTTCTCGTTAAGGCATAGGTATATATATATATTAATAGGTATCATCCCAAGCAAGGCAGTACAGCTACAATTACGCAAGGGGTTACAGGATGTGGAGGAATTAGGAACAGAAACATTCATAATGAATAGAAACAGAAAAGAGCAACCAGGAGGACAGTAGTTAGCGATTGACACTGCATTTAAATCTTGCAGATTAAAGTTGATTGGAATGCATGGAGCCGGAGGGGGTCCTCAAGCGAAAAGTCCGAGATAAGAAATTGTTAGCATAGAATTTGTGGCTACATCTAACTAGCTCTACTGTAAATTGATGAGGTGTAGCCACCACTCTAGTATTGCGCTTAAATTTATATAGTCTAGTTACCATAGCGAAAAGTTTATCCGAGCAATTATCATGAAATTATTAAAAAAAAATGTACAGTGACGCAACCTTATGGCTATGGGCAAATGACTGATTTTATCAAATAGCTCTAGGTAAATAAGCAGAGGCACCGAAACATAGATGGCAGCAATTTTTTAAGGATGGGCGAATGGTAGACTTATAGACATGCAAAATAGATTCCGGAGGAAAAATTGTCTCACCCGTCAGAGTGAACCTATTTTCTTAGCGGCTGAATTAACGATGTATTCAATGTAGTCTTTGCACCACATGTCAGATGAGAACGTTATCCCAAGAAGGTGCAATGAGACACTTATTTAGAGAATAGCATTAGCCATGCTGATGGTAGGGAGAAACGGGTCTCTCGGATGATTAATGGAGAGAATTTTAATTTAGGACTCTCCCCTTGTCTTCTACATATGAGTTCCAGTAGCTTAATTCTTATAATCGAACAACCAGGCTACCCGTACATATAATCTGGTTATATTGGTCAAGGCTTGAGGAGAACCAACCACACTTTTTGGGAAGAACCGAACACAGAAAACTGGTGCGTATAATGTGACACAAGGTCTTCAAACATTTCTCCTCAGGTTTTTCGTGGTACTCTTCCTCCTAGACTGGTTGTCAACCACGGCTACACACCTAGTCTTACTTGCTATTCACTGATAAGCGTGGAGAGATTGATGGCAGTTGATATTTCTCTGTTCCATGAAGTCCTAAAGGACAAAACGTAACCACAGATTTCTTTTTTCACTTTGTCATAGACTTTCCTTAAATTGAACTGATATATAAAGGTGTATTTATCATCTCCCCATAGATAGATATATATGAGAAAACGATATATATATATATATATATATATATATATATATATATATATATATATATATATATATATATATATATATTGAGAGAGAGAGTCTGGGGAGATTGGAAGTATTTTACTGGCTAAAGTTTCTGACGTTTCTTTTAATGCATTTTCAGTGTGTTGCATTGAGTGAAGAAAACTAGTAAAATAAGTAGGAAAAGACAGTATTTAATATCAGTTGTAAATGAAGAAAGTGTTTTTCGGTCATTGATCGAAGATGTTAGAAGTGAGGTGACGAGCAGAGAAATAGTGATTGCTGGATGTGTTTCCGAACTGTTTTTATTACATCGAATTATATGGCAGAGACACAGGTCTGTAAATCAAATAAATTCCCAGTTTATTGTTGGACAAACTTGGGCATTTCGATTGACAGGTACGTTGGGAAAAAAGCCGAAACACCCGTTGTTCATTGTCTAGTCTCTGCATCAATCACTCCTGATTGATTTTTCGTCCGAAGTGACGAAAATCGACGGAACCGCTGGAAACTAAGTGTTGTCTTGGGGAGGGAGACACTTGCTTAAATACACAAACCTGTATCTTTTTTATTGTTTTAACTTGACTTTTTTCTTTTATTTTCTTCACTACAACTAAACAAGTGAACCGTGAACAAAGGCATAATCTCTTAAATTAAATGTCACATTTAGATGAAATTTGTCTCTTTTTTTCACTCTTGTTACTGATTTTATTGATCTCTTTTTAACTTTTGGTTTTTATTACATTCGCTAAATTATTTCATTTTATCCCCATGTCTATCTATTCTAATTTTACATCTTAATCTTCTCGATTTGATAATGTTGAATTCAGTCTGTCCATATTTGTATAATTAAGTGTATATGCTACTATCTCCCTTCATATGGCTCTTCATATGCATACATACATACATACATACAGGCATATATATATATATATATATATATATATATATATATATATATATATATATATCAGTAAATTCGATTTATTTAACATTTCCATGGAATATTTTATTCAGAATTATTTATCTTTATTTTATTATTTAAATACCTATTTTCCACGTTTTCTATCGTTATTATTCTACAAATTTGAAGACTTTTTGCTGTTCAATTTCCATTTTTTATTCTATTTCTAACTTTCTTTTCTCTTTATGGATTTCATTCAACGAGTTATACGTTTTGCTATTCTTTTAGGAAAAATATAAAACCTAAGGAACGGCAGCATCAGAAAGCGTTCCAAATGATTATTTAATAAATGCGAATGATATATATATTTCTGGATATTATTTTAGCGTCAAGAAGATCAATACTTTCATACAATGACGCTACTTGTGTGAAGAAGAATAATGGAAATTTCGATGTGCCTATGGGAGCTTTCGATTCTGCCCAAATTGCAGATGTAGTGGGCATATACATTCTAGACACCTTAAGTAGAATAATTAACCTTATCCAAGTAGGAATTTATAAAGATGACGGACTAATCTTTGTCCCTAATAGCAATGACCCCTTAACTTCCAGCTTACATAAGAAGATAGTTAGGGCCTTCAAATACCTAGGCTTTAAGATTGAAATATATTCCAACCCAAAACTTGTCAACTTGAATATAATAAATTTATATACAACCAGGCCCTCAAAAATAGTGGTTTTAGACAAGAATTAAACTTTAACGGAGAACTAGTAAATCTGAATAATAATAGAACTAGAAACAGAAAGAGGAAGGTAATATGGTTTAACCCACCGTATTGCAGGCTCTCTAACATTGATATAGGAAGTTTCTTTCTAAGATTAATAGATAAACACTTTAATAGTAAACATCCACTACATAAAAGTTTCAATAGGAAGACACTGAAAATTAGTTATTCATGCGTTAGAAACATGGAGAAAATTATTTTTTCCCATAATTGTAGAATACTTAGAAACTACCATAGTAATGAAACTCAATCTAGTAACCCTACCCGCAATTGTAGGAATAAAGACCTTTGCCGAATCGGGGGTAAATGTAGGTATGGAAATGTAGTGTACGAGGCAACAGTCTTCCCCAAGGAAAATATAAACAAGAAAAAAGATGTATAGGTATATGAGCGGGTGATTGGAAGCAGCGTTTATACAACCATAGACGCTCTTTTAGATATAGATACTTCAAAAATCAAACTTCCTTATCCAAACACTACTTGGATCTGGTGGATAAGGGACTAACTCGAATGGAGATACCTATCAAGAGCTAAAAACCCCCAATAACTTCCGTGATCGATGTGATCTGTGCATTGCGGAAAAAAATATTATTAAACATAAGACTCAAGATGAGTTGCTAAATCTTCGTAGTGAGATCGTTTCTAAATGTAGGCACAAAAAACGATTCAAAACATAAACAGGGTTTTATAACTTGTGACAGTGCAATCTTGGTTCAATACCTTCGGGCCTGACATTTTAATAGAATGACTTTTTTGATTATCTATATGTATCATTGTGTATGTTTATGTAATGCTAGTTTATCGGTATCGGTTGTGAGTTTATTTATATATTTGGATGTATTTAGATCAATTTATTATATTTGTTATTTATTTCTTACACTGTATATTTTCTCTTTTTGATTTTCGATTTTTAAGTAACGCAGTATATTATTTTTTTATTCATTTTTTTTATCGTTATATAACAGTTATAGCTATTTTTCGTCCGATATTTTGTTTTGATTTTTATAGTCGTTTAGAAAAAATAAATACAGATAATCAATCCGAATAAATAAATTAAAAACTGTTCCCACCAAAATAATAGTCAGAACAAACAACAACAATCAACCCCAAAATTAAACAAAGAGCTTTAATTATCTTCCCAAACAAAAACAAAACTATTAAATAAGCTATATAAACACATTTTTACTACATTAATAAAAACACCGATCAAAATAAAAAAATAATAAATAAATAAATATAAAAGATAAAAAATTAAAATTAAAATGAATAAAAACAAGGAAAAACAATTTGACCCAAATAAATAAGCCAATAAACAACTTCCAGTAAAATAACCGCCATAATAGACTACCCACAATAAGCTATATAAACGAATTTTCACTACGTTAATAAAAACACCGATCAAAATAAAATAAATAAATATATGAGATAAAAAATAAAAATAAAATTAAATAAAAACATGCAAAATAATTTGATACAAATAAACAAATAAACGACTTCCGGTAAAAATAACCCCCAAAATAGACTACCCACAATGCATCACTGACACGTATATATAAATAGCCGAGAAAAATAACGGCACTAGTTGCCTGACGATTGCATCTAGCATGACACAGATTGTTGCGTCTAAGTATTGACTTCTATGTTCACTTTTATATTTACACACGCTCTATCTCTGATATTGAGCACTTTATCCCATAAATATAGCACACTTTAATATTATATTTCTTCATATATATATATATATATATATATATATATATATATATATATATATCTTGTAAGAAAAAACAGTGCTCAATGTTAAATAACGTAGCTATTGAATATATCAACAAAAATACACAATACCCAACATTGAATGCACAACTTGGAGTTTCGTGCTATTTGTAATTTTCAGTTACATGTTTGGGTGACACCGTTTGTTTATTATTTCTGGCTATCAGGAGATATTTTGTTGTTAGGGATGATATTTATTATTGTTAAGTATCTAAATGAATTTTAGTTTAAGTTTGTATTTGAACTTAGGCCCAGATTAACATTTAAAATTGCAAAAAATTTTGAAAATAAGAATTATAAATTTTATTTTGAAAACGATTGCTGTTATCAAAAATTGTTGAACATCAAGCGGAGTAAATCTATTTTTTATATGAAAATCAATAATTAAATTAATAATATTAATAAAATATGCAGTGATAAAATTTATATGCTAATAAAATAATACATAACTTTAAAAATAAATAAAAATAAAATAATAACAAAAATGAAAATGATAAGTAAATAAATAAGTAAATAAAAATAATAATGATAATAATAAAAAAGACGTTGCTGATAGTAAGACTAAAAGTTAAAGTAAGATAAAAAAAAATAGTAATGCTTAACCAGAAATATGAATCAAACGATGTCACCTCAAACGTCTACCTGAAGATTGCAATTATCATGAAACTGCGAGTTGTGCATTCAACGTAGGGTATTATATATATATATATATATATATATATATATATATATATATATACGTGTGTGTGTGTGTGTGTGTGTGTGTGTGTGTGTGTGTGTGTGTGCGCGCGCGCGCGCGGACTAGGACTATTATTGTATGACATACTAAATGTAAAATACAAAAAATACTGTTGTTTTGTTATTGAATAGACGAAATTGTAAATGCTCTCTAATTCTTTCTTGAATAGTTGGCATTGGAAATTCTTGTAAATAAAAATCCGTGTTCAATAAATTACAACATAAAATACTTATTGCGGAGATAATATGCTTTCTCATATTAAAACACAAACCATATATAATGAAATATATATTTTGTATACAAATATTCTAATTCGTCCCTTCGTATTATAAATGTTTCATTTATTCCTTTCATTGCTAATGTTTTTTTCATTATTTTTGTTTAGTACTAATATCTGTAAAGAAATATATCCAACTTGTGACTTAGTTGATGATAAATTTGAGCACTGACTCTGTACTTTGGATTTCATCTTAAGCATAGGATATGCCACTAGATCAATATCTAAAATCATAAAGAATTCTTCATTTTGGCTGGAAAGATATAAACATTATTGTCTGATATTTAAACGTGAATGCTACTATATAAGTAATACGTATTGAATATTGAAATGTACAAGTAACTTTTTGAACATGAATTCACTCTGAAGGATCATAAATGTTGTGCTTTTCTTTTCTATGCATATTCAACAAACAAATCAAATCCGAAAAAGAAAATAAATAAAGCAAGTGAAAGAATACAAAAGAACATGGGAAAAATAATTTACATAAAAATGCAAGTTATATATAAGTTAGGGAGATAAAGAAGATGTTTAAATAAGGAATATCAAGAAAGACTTATGGATATGCAGAACATATCATCACGGATAAAAGTAAATGGGGAACATTTTGGCTAAAATGGACACAACCGGGCTTTTCCCAGTCTTTGACATATTGCTAAATGTTTAAATAATACAGGCACCTCCAAAATATTCTCCATTGATATGTTCATAATTTTCATCTGATGGGATAATCTAAGACATTTTAAATAGAAATACAAGTGGAGGTGCCCTAAATGGCCTTTACATGAAAATTGAATTTTTATTGTTGAAATGTTCAAAGTAATTTTTCCAATTTAAAATTAAGCCCCAACGCACATGTTTAAATATTTCGAAAAAGACAAAATTTTCTATTGTGTGTCAGAACTTTTTCATAAATACGTAAAGATCTGTTAAATTATTTGTCTATGCGTTGATCCTCATCTGTTGCTGGTTAATCTTCCATTGATTAAACTTGTTCATATTAGGTAATGATTTTCACATTAAATCGAAAAATGTGGAATGAAAGTGAAACATGCTTTGTGTAAAATTCATTTACTTGTTAAATATAATCTTATATAAAAAAGCGAATATTAACATATTCTCTGATTAAATGCTGTTCGGATATGTATATTAGTGAATGTGGATACAGCTTTATGCTTGTATGTTTTTATGTGTTTAATTTATGCCATATCCTGGCAACAGAAAAAATACTGACGTTATTTAGTTAACAAAATCCCACAAATTTAACTATCTTCCCGGATACTTAATTCATTCATTTGACAAGCCTTCACACTCCAACCTATATATCTGTTCTAAGGGCTTGAGCATATAATTTATTCAGAATTATTTTTCTATTTGAAATGTCCACGCGAGGGTTGAGAGGATGCCAAAATAGCACTTACTTTAAATGAATCAGCGTGTTTCGCTTCACCTTCGACTCTTATAAGCATTGTACACTTACTGGTTTCTATTCCCTATTGTCTAGTTAAAGAGGATTAAATGGGTATATTCTGTCTTTTTTTTTTTTTTTCATGAAAAAAAATCTGTATCACTTTACTCTCTAAGTAATATTATAAAATATAGGTTTACAGGATATATATATATATATATATATATATATATATATATATATATATATATATATATATATATATATATATATATATATATAGTTGAGTAGATAAGTTGGTCAATAACACAAGGTCAAATGAATGGGTACTGATGAAATCAGTACGAAAAACAATTATTAATATTAACCAGGTGACAAAATGAAACATGTGCTTCATTTTTGTACTGATTTCATCGGAACGCTTTCGTTTCACTTAGTTTTAATGATCAGCTGATCTACTATACTTTATAAACTATATGAAGCATACGTGGACTCTTTTTTCTAAGTATACACACACACTCACACACTTTCTCTCTCTCTCTCTCACACACACACACAGTTATATATATATATATATATATATATATATATATATATATATATATATATATATATATATATATATATTTAAACAGCAGTAGTGCCTAGATCGTACTACAGCATAATTGTCCATTCCACAAAATGTTTAATAACTAAAACTAAAAAACTTACTTTTTTTTTTCGATGTTTTCAGATAAGAGGTTTAGCCATCTTGACACCATTTATCGTAAGAATCACTGAAAAAACCTTTCGGTTATTCAGCTAGAAAGAGAAGAGGTTTTCTGTCTGCCCCACTCTGTTCTCGAATTGGGTAATGCTGAGAAGAAGAAGAATTCTGGCTTTCAGTAATTTTACCAGTATTCATATTCTGGCTTCCATCATCAAAGTCCATTCAAGAACAATCAAGAGAACGATGAATGAGTTTAAAAAGGGAACAGTAGAGAGAAAAACTGGATCAGGAGGTCGCAACACGAAGAGAGATCATGATTTCAACTTAGAGCTAAAGAGATCAATTAGAAAAGATCCAACTCAGTCCATATGACGTTTGAGAGGTGTGAGAGGAGTTTCAACTATGACAGTCAAAAGAGCAGTAAAAAAAAGACTTGAAAATGAAATCGTTCGGGAAAACTGTGAGGCATCATATTACTCCAGGACAGAATGTTAAAAGGTTAGAGATATCATCTTGAATAATCTGGAATAATATATATATATATATATATATATATATATATATATATATATATATATATATATATATATATATTTGAACTTAATTTCATCCTTAGCTATGATTAATTAATGATAAATATATCACTTTCGTTTATAATCGATTTCATCACGATTCTTCTGTATTGTTTGGAGAGTAATTATGAATTCCTAGACTCGATATAGCGCCGCTATGAATACTTTGATGAGTATCACCACGGAATTTGTGAGTAGCGGCACTATATCGAGTCTATTCAGTTTCTTCTTCGTCACCGAGGCCCAGTTGTATGACGCTTGCGTTGTAACGAAACGGCCCAGGTTCTATTCTCCGTAGTGGATGAGCACTGTTGATGAGTCCCAAATACGACCAAACGGCCGTCCAGTGCTTTCTGCATTCTGTTGAGGATTCTTCTAGACTCGATGAAATACAATATGATTATTCTAATTCATCAAGTGTGTGTGTGCGCTCGCGCGTGTGTGTTTCTCTGTGTGTGTGTGTGCGAGCGCGCGTGTGTGTTTCTCTGTGTGTGTGTGTGTGTGTGTGTGTGTGTGTGCGCGCGCGCGAACGCGCGTGTGTGTTTCTCTGTGTGTGTGTGTTTCTCTGTGTGTGTGTGTGTGTGTGTGTGTGTGTGTGTGTGTGTGTGTAAAAGTGTACAATTAAGTCACCACCCAGAAGCGAGATTATGTTTCATGTTAAACGCAATTGTCAGGCCATTTAAATATAGTTTTAAGGTATGACATATAAAATGGCCTAAATATCATGACGATTGTGTTTACCATGAAATATATCATACCTTAAAATTATACTTATATCAAGGATAAAGTTTGTGCTAATATAAAAATGGACATTGAAGGCGACTGTCTTTTTAATTCTTGAACTCAATCTTCATGGCCATATAAATGTATGTATGTAGGTGTGTGTGTGTAATTTATCGGTACCAATAAAATAATTATTGATATTCATTTATTTGAGGACACGCATGCACACATTACGGGCAGAGATGTCTGTTGCAGTCAGATATGTCGCTTCGGTACAGACGGAATAAAAGATTCCTATGGGCTATAGCAGCTGATCAAGCAACTGAGAACCAAGGAGATGAGCGTGATTTAACAGTATATTTTCTTGTTGTTAAGAAAGCCTAGATGTCAGGTTTTACTCAGGAGGAGACCTCAGACGCAACTTTTTGAACGTGGTGATTAAAAACGATATCCCAGGGGACGCCGCGAAGGAAATCACGGAATGATTCCCAGTCTGCTCGTTGATAACAGAAAGATGTTATGTTAGTAGAAGGTACTTGGCTGGCGCGGGGAATTAGAAGGTGATGACACTACGGCATGATTATAGTTGCCAAGAGCTTAGCTCGACAGGAGCCAGGGATTGAGATAAAACAGAGATCGAGAAGGGAAGCGTTACCGTCTAGGTTACTGGGGAAACGTGTAGGAAATTTAACAATTTGTGTGAGGAATTGAGTGATTAAAACGTTAAGGGTTTATACGTAAGCAACGTCAGTTACAGAGTTTCTAAGCCACATTTTATGGTGGGCGTTAAAGTCACCGGACATGAATGTGTTTGCAATCGGATGTAGAGAGATAGCTTTGTCTGTATTATAAGAAATGCTATAGAGTACACAGCAGTCTTGAGCGGAAGTAGAACGGTAGAGAAAGAAGAGATAGCTTACTGAATTGAGGAGAGATAAACAAAGACACATATACGAATGATCTGGAGATTCCAAAGCGAGTTCTCTAGCCAGCAGGAGATGATCGCAGACATAAACTCCCAGGCTATGCATGTGGATTTTAGAGTCCTTTCTAAGGAGAGGAAAGTAGCCGGGAATCGAGAAATTAGAGGCGGGAAATGATGAGTTAAGATTAGTCTCGAAGAGATACCATATCAGGAGACTTATCAAAGAGGAATGATTCCACACTGCAGAAGTTGGTACGAATGGCACTTATGTTGGAAAAGGAAATGCTAAAGGGTTTAGGTGATGTTTTTACCTGGTTTAGGTTTATTTTTTTGATTGTTTAAGGTCATCTTGAGTTACGTTGATAAGGAAAAGGCCTACAATAATAGTAGCAGACGGTCATCTTATGCGACATTGACAGAAAGGAACTGGCGTAGACTGCCACATAATGTGGCCTCAGGGTTGCTCAAACGAACCTCGCAACTGTTGATTAGAGCAGCCTCCAAGACACTACGCAAGATTTCGGTCTCCTAACTACCAGTCGGGAACAGCAACCAGAAAAATGTCAACCCGGTACCCTCATTATGAAGAGGCGTTGTCACAAACTGCACACTTCACAGGAGATTCACGACAGCACCACTACAGAGGACCAAGAAACGGAAAGGTTCTGGGAACCCCTTCTTAAACAGGAAACAAAGGATGAGCTTCTACTTCTATGCAAGAGAAGGGGAGGAGTAGGAACCGTGCGTTAGGAAAGCCTATCTACTCCTATTACACAGACACACGCACACAGAAACAAACAACAAGAAACAAAATGACAGACAAGCACTATACAAGAAGTCCATGAGCAACGTACGTAATACTCAGAATTGAAACTGAAATGTCAACTTTCAACTTAATTTGTGCCAACATGTACTTCTTTTGAAATCGAAACAGTCCTTCGACTGTGAGCCAGGAATTAATATAACGACCAATACTTACATGAGCCAAAAAAGAAAAAGAACAAAGAACTAATATTCAAACAATGTTTTCAAAAAGTGGGCGTACTATGTTCACTTCAATTAAAAAAGAAAAAAAATTAAAAAAAAGAATTAATACCAGTAAAAAATAAGTGAAGAAAAAATATGTAATAGTTACATAAAATGATTAAGAATAAAATTCAAATTGATGCATACAAATAAATCTGGCGACGGTATACTTTATTCACGTGTCTTCGTAGACAAAAGTTAAGCAATGTATGAGACGTTTTTCTTTTGTTAGCCATATACTACGTCCGAATGTATATCCCATGACCAAGGGAGTGGGCAGTGCTAATATGACCATTTACTTTGTAATGAAGTTGAAACATTCCACGACTGTGAGCCAGGAGTTAAAATAACGTCCAATACAAGAAAAGAAATAATATTCAAAGAATTAATATTCAAAGTTTTCGAAAAGGGGTTAGACTAAATTCATTTCACAAAAGAGAGTTAGTACCAGCAAAAACAGAAAAGAAACAAAGGAATAGGTACATAAAATGATCAAGAATGAAATTCAAAGAGATACGTACAAATAAGACTGATGACGATATACTTTATTCACGTGGCTTCGTAGAAGAAAATTAAGCAAGGAGTGACTGTTTTTTCTTTTGTTGGTCATATACTGCGTTCGGATTTATACTCCGCTACTTATTTAGTAGATATTTATATATTAGACACACCCAGCAGAATTATCGATCCTAATCAAGTAGGTCTCTACAGAGATGATTGACATATCCTTATCCCAAATAGTAATGGTCCTCTATCTTCTAGAATACAGAAAACGATTATAAGAGCTTTCCAAATTCTAGGTTTTCAATCAAGTGTTAAAATAGGTCATTTCTTAGACATAATGTTGAACGTATCTACAAAATTTCAGACTTTTTCATAAAAAAAAACAATCTTGTTTAGTTTAATGTTAACTGTAATCATCTTAGGTCTATAATTAGTCAAATCCCTAACACTGTAATCATCAGAATTAATAGATTATAATTTAACAAGAAAATATTCTATGATAATGAAATAACTTATAATGAAGCCCTCTTAAAGAAGTTACCAGGAATCTTTGAAAAGTGATTCAACTAATGAAAAAAAAACAGAAATGGAAGACAATATGTTTAACCCATCTTTTAGTAAATTATCTTATATATTTATAAACACAGATATTGGCAGATATATTTTTAAAATTTAATAGACATTTCAGTCATAACAATATTTAAACAAAAGATTTTAATAGAAAAAAATCTAAAAATTAGTTACTCTTGTATTAGTAGTATAAACAATATAATAAAAGCACATAATAACCTGTTATTAAAGACAGGAAAGTATGCCTGCTTGTAATTGTATCGAATCTAACTTCTCAGTTGGAGGTGTGTATGTACCACAGAAAATGTAGTATATGAAGCTTCTATTTTCTCGAATGAAGATATCAGTCAGAAGAAGGTACACATAAGAATATCCGCTGGAAGTTGGAAGCAAAGATTTTACAAACACTAGCACTGCTTCACCAATTCGTCTTTCAGATTTCAAACAACACTGTATAATCATTACTGGAATCTTAAAGATGGAGGCACCACCCTACAAATAAAATGAAGGATAATCTGTTACTCACAGTCTCCTAACAACTTCAGAGACAGATGCAATCTATCTTTACAAAAGAAAATTATCATGATTACATATAGAAACGCCAATGAATAAAACCCGGTTTAAAATTCCCTAACAACATTCATTTTGAAAATTTGTACTTGAATCGCTGGGTTTTTTTACTAACATGTATACAGCATGTATTCACGTTTTTTTTTTGGTGGTGGGGGGGGGTTGTTGTTTGTGATCATTATGTTTTTCTTGCCTACATCGATAAAAATTTAGATTATAAATTAATATTATTTAATTTTATATATAAGAATACCATAATGATAATAATAACAACAACAATAATAATTATTATTATTGTTGTTGTTGTTGTTATTATTATTATTATTATTATAGTCTTTATTATTTTCATTATATTTATTAATATTATTTTATTTTATTATTATTACCGATATTTATATATGTGTGTATATGTAGTATATGTAGTTAAGTATGTATCTGGGTATGTATACGTGTATATGTGAGTGCATGTATGTATGTGTATGTACTTGTATGTTCTCTATGCATATGCATATATGTATGTATATATATATATATATATATATATGTGTGTATGTATGTATGTATATATATGTAAAAACATGTGTGAGTTGGTATACATATATGGGTGTATGTATATATAGATATATACGTGGGTATGTGTGTATTTATAAATATACATACATATATATATATATATATATATATATATATATATATATATATATATATATAATAAACAGAAGAGAAAAACCGCAAACGTTTTTCGTTGTAATGTGGATTTTTAAATAAAAATATATTATGCTTTATTTTCCATAATTTTGCTACCCGTGTTTCCGGTATCGTGACCTTCATGAGGCAAAGAGTGGATATTTCCACATATTAATTCCTTTTAATTTTTCTTATGTTTTTCAATGTTAAATATTCTCGATATTAGACATTCTCTTTTTTTGTGTGTTAGTGACCAAAATGTCTTCCTTGAACTGGCAGTGAAAAAGGTTCTGCGTGAAGGTTTATAAAACAATTAAGACTGGTCCGAGAATGGATAAAAAAGCTATCTATATTCTTATCTTTTAATGAACTCTGTGTATTCTTAGACCTATTTCCATTTTTTTGTGTTTTTGTCAGCCTGTGTACGCATACGTATATTCCCTCCCCATACATACATACTGTCTTATTATAAGGAATCAGTATGCACATATGTACACATCTACATACACATACACACACATGCATACACATACACACAAGCACACATTTCCTATATTGTGTAGAAGTTCGCGTGTGTGCCCGTGAGCAGTTTTGTTCTTGTCAATATGTGTGTGTGTATATATATATATATATATATATATATATATATATATATATATATATATATATATATATATATATATGCAGAAATATAGTCTTAAAGTGTGCTATATTTATGGGGTAAAGTGCTCAATATCAGAGATAGAGCGTGTGTAAATATAAAAGTGGACATGGAAGTCAGCACTTATATATATATATATATATATATATATATATATATATATATATATACATATATATACCAGTATGTGCATGTGCATGCACACTCCCTCCCTATACATATATTCTGTCTCATTACAAGGAATTAGTATACACACACACACACACACACAGACACACACATATGCATACATATATGCATACATACACACAAGCACACAAGCACACACTTCCTATGTTGTGTATGATTTGAGCGGGTGCATGTGAGCAGTCTATTGTTTTTGCCAATATGCGTATACATATTCGTGCTCCCCATATACCGGCCTGTGAGTTTGTGCACATGGATGCGAGTGGTTTGACTACTGCATTTGGCCATTAAGTGTACATGGTGTATGCTTTTGCGTGCGGGCTTATGATCTATTTAGTGCTGGTTTAAATTTGCTTATAACGTTTTTTTTTCTTGTATTTGTAGGTAAGAAAAATGTCTGTTTGGTAATACTGGCATAATTTTAATTTCACATTTATAGATGTGTTTTGATATAAAGTGTTTTCTCTTGTCAGATAATATTATATTGCTTTTGTGTAGGGAAACCCTGTTGTCTAGTTGGCTGATACCTTTATATGATTTTTTGCATTTCGTACATTTTTTGGAGTTGCAGTTTAAATTTTTATTTATTATGAATGATGTTTTGGGGTTTCCAAAGTGTAGGTGTTATCTTATATAATGATATCCTAAACCCCGCATCTTTTTCATTTTGTTGCATTTTGTGACTCCTTGTTGGTTAAATTTTGAAGAGTTTAGTATGTGTTTTAGGTTTTTAGATTGGCGTTTACTTTTAATTATTTTGTTTGTTTTTAATATATTTTTCAGTTTGTAATTCTTGTTAAGTAGGTCTCGATTTTTTGTAATATCTGTAAATATCTCTGGATTTTTCTTGTATGTTGAAACATATGATAGTGTTTGATCGGAGTTACGTCTCTTTGGATTTCGTAGTTGGTCTAAAGGATGTTTATTGCACATTCAGAACCTTTGTTTATTAGTGTTGTTGGGTAGCCTCGTTTTTTTAGAGTTTATGTAGTTCTTCTAGCCGATATATATTATTTATATATTACATATACGCAGCAATTATTGGAAAGCGCTCAATATCAGTGATATAGCTAACATATTTAGTTGCGGTGATGTGAATTTGTGACCCTGGTTTTCACGCACTTTGCCATCCTCAGGTAAACAAGTGTCTGACTATCGCAAAGAGCGTGAATCCCATGGTTACAAACTCACATCAACACAACATGTGATGATGATAGTACAATGTAGAGATTTCACTGCTTGAAAGGATTAAACATTTTCCATATAATTCCCTCCACCCCGTTCTTCTGTCAATCCCGGAAATAAAACCTATTCTGGGTCAATTTGTCTACGATTTCACACTCTCCCCACTCCCTATGTCAATGTCCCTTTCTCTTCCACCAATAAACCTTATATTGAAATCTCTGTCTTTCCACACTCTTTTCTATCTCTCGTCCTCTTTATATTAAAACGTATTCCTATTTCACGTTATCCTTCTTCCTTTATTGCCTTCTATCTGTTTTTGTTTTTTGTCTCTATTTTCTTTTTCTTTTTCCCTTTCCTTGTATCTGGATGACTTAAATTCCATTTCGCAATGTATTTTTGGTTTGCATGAATTGGCACTTGCCTATGAAATAAATTATTACCACATAATGGATTTCTAAGGAACCCTTATTCATTATTATATATGTGTGTGTGTTTGTGCATATATGTGCGCGTGTGCGTGTGTGCATGTGTGTGTTAGCCATGTAACTTTATTTTCAGTGCTTGACCAGCGATGGTAGAACGGCTTTTCGTAAAACTTCCGTTTGACATTTGGACCTTAGATGCGAGTTAAATGACAGTAAAGAATTTGCCAGTGAAATATATAAAACTGCCCCTCTTGGTAGATTTTTAATGTTCGCATAAATACAACTAATATGTAATGACATATACTGTGTCGACTTTCACTTAAATGTCGTTAACGTGCTGCTGTAGTATACATTTTTAAACCATAAACACACACATGTACACCTAATTAAAATTCATAACCTATACTATTCAATATATAAATACATGTACATCAAATAAACAGATTTCCCTTATAGATAGAAAACATGTTTCATGGAATTTTATATGCAAAAATTGGTGGAGGACGTCTTCGAAATAAATTGTTTCAAAGAATTTACAGGTTAGTATTTTTTCTCAAAATAAAGTGTTAAATTTTCATGTATTAAAAATTCGTGAGTAAATGTACAATTGAAATTAATATTTGATGTTCCATTCCATTCAGACGTTTATGGTTAAAAAATGGCAAATCCACATGTCTTCAATGTATTCACATGAAAATAGAGTAAATATGTTAGAAGTTTAAACAAATTTATTTTAAATCTATTCGAGGATAAGCAACAAATTGGATTTTATTGCAATCTACTTTTTAACCATTTGCATTTCGTAATCCATAAGAACGTCCGAAAACTTTAAACATTTTAAAAAATACACATTAAGATAAAATTATAATGTCTTAATATCAGCATATGACCACATCAATAGAGACTTCACTTCTCACTCACCAGAAACTGCTTTCCATCTCTGACTATATTAGATTTGGTAGAAGGCACGTATTGGTCAACAAAGATGCACATCCCTGGTGAAAACTCCAGGAGGAAGCGAGAGCGCCAATCTACTTACTAGACTATACTCTGCGCATATAAAAACACAAATGAGAAGGGACGGACACTGATTATTTAAGAATTACATAACATATCCCAAATGAATCCACTAACAGAAAAAAACATTCCTGATTACCTTCCTGTGTACTGATGATGAAAGGGAATATGATGATGAGTTATAACCATATTAATATAGGATATACGGAAATTGAATTGTAGTTTCATAAAAAATATAAGTTGCTACAAAATCAAATCATTAACATAAAATCGTATATCTTTTTTTTAAATAGCTTTATCAATTCGAGAATTTTGTGTGGATGGCATGTTTGATTTTACACACTGGTTTAACATTAGATATATCTATGATTAATGATTAATAATGGTTTCCAAGGAATTTAGCTTGTAGTACATAACGAGTATCATCCTTATTCGAGTCTCGTGAAATGAATCACAAAGTGCAATGGTTTTCTTTTTTCTTATTCTTCCACACTCTGTAAGCCCTCGCATCTTAGTGGCTTTATTGTCTTACTTGAGGTGATATTATTAAAATATGTAGCAAATTCTTTTAATAGAAAAGTTATATTTCTATAAATTTCAACTGATAGTAGTACTGACTGTTCGGTCATTACATGCCGAATATTTCCTTATAAGGAAAGATCTAACATACCATTATCATTATCATTCTAAACAAAACTTACATTTAGCTTTTTGTGGATAAGCTTAACTCATTAATCATTTCAAATAAAATGATTAAATCTAAAGTCTTTTACTGGGATTTTCAACTATTCTTGATTCAAATAAATTTTATTCACTTACATTTCCTGTAGAATAAATATGAATTTCATTTGTTTTGGAAAATAGTTATAATTAATTATTCTTATTATTTTTAAACGTGATTACTTCAAAAGTGCACTTTATGAAGGAAATATCCTCTTCTTAACTCACTAAAACTGAAAAAATCAAAAGAAGAAACAAGTGAACAATGTATATTTAAATACTAAGTATATTTAGGGAGACATTTAACTGCAGGATATGTTTTTGGTTTTTGTTACTAAGTAGTTTCATGATAGTCGAAAAATAAGATTGCAGATATTACAATGTTTAGAAATACTTGATGATAAAAAGAAACTTATTAATTATGAAAATAACAAAATGGTTACCGTTAGCAAATATTAATTTAATATAAAATCTAGTATTCCAGGAAGAAATGAGGCTCTTTACAAAGTAAATATATTTGAGCCCCACTTACAAAAAATTCATACAAAATAAGGCATATTTTTCTTTCTAAAATGAATATCTGCTACCAAAAGATAAGATTATGTTTGTATTATCCGTATATTGAAACCTATATATTGCTTCCATATTAAAATTGAACGTCTCTTTCGATTTTAACTATACAATATTTGCTCTCGTTTGAAATAATCCCGATAAATAAATTTATTAACAATCAATTAATCATATTAATTTTGAATATTTTTATAATTTTAGATGAATTATATTTTCAAAATATCTGAAAGCAAATCTCAACATCTCTTATTTGTGTTCCCGGAGTTGAAGGTCGTTTGTATATTCAGTGCAACCGTTGACTACAGTTGAATAACTAAACCATGTAAATATAGAACGTATCAAGAATATATTATCTTACTGATAAATCTCACACTCAAGATATTGATTATGGATAAAAAAAATTGTTATATTCGATTGAATCTTTTATACATTTCAAACGAAAAACATGAACTTAACAACGTATTGCGAATATCCTAGTATAAACGACAATTATTTAAAACAACCTTATTCTACAGTACGTGATCTTGTATGAAAAATCCCGTCTATAATATGCGCTTCTTCACAGAGAATGTGGCGGAATTACATCATTTCTCAATATGATACATGTGCTGATTTTTAACTTCTTCACAGGTATTGCACGTGCTTGAAGCTAATTAAATAAAACACAAGTTCTTATGTGACTATCATCAATAATTTTCGTAAGTCTTAAGAAGCTAATGATATTTTAACTGGAAAAAATAATTAAACACTTTTAAGTATAAGCTTCAGTAACGTCATTTTCACCATTATTATTGTTCAATTAATACGAGATCTATGTGCCAATCAAGTTAGATGTTTACTGATTGGGGTTGTTGCACAAGAGATGGGAGGAGTTCAGACGATATATAATAACAATAAAGGTTAACCCAAGACTTAGCGAGGTTAAGGTTGTATTGATCCGGGAAGCACCCGGACGTTTGTACCACGAAACAGAATTTCTTGGTAAGAAGTATGGAAGGGAACTTCTTTATTACTAAGTGAATACGAAGGAAATGGGGATGGTTCATCCTAAGTGTATATGACATGCCAGTTCTGTGCTGTGAATGTCGGGGTTGGTAGAACTAAGGAATGTAGCTCGTCAGAATATTTGCTTAGAAATAGCAGTAGAGTAGGGAGAGGCTTGCATCACTTCGATTTGGGCGATCGGAGGTGTAGAGGGGAAAAATTATTCCCTCTACGGTGAATATATTTCTGAACTCTATCAAGGGTTTAAAGTGATGTCTGGGCAGCTTTAAACCAGATATGGTAACAGTACGTCATTTTTGAATGACTTGGTAAAAATAAAGTAAATTAAACGTGGTCAGTTATTTACTAGAACGGTAGAAAGAACAGATCATTTTCCAAAATGCAGACAATGGATCGTACATGAGTTCCATTTGCGGTTTGGTGTGGACTTGAGTCCCAAGAGGGTTGCAAGGCAATAAACCTCCATGAGGGAGTAGACAGTCATCATTGGATGTGAATGTTCAAGTTCAGCTTAGTCATGAGGAAACGTTACTAACTTGATTTTGCAGGTATTGAGCGTTACATGCTAGTCCTTCCTGTTTCGAACCGGAGTATTTAAGTCTGAGAAAATATCAGCTGCCAACCTCAAATTAGGCAGATTTTTGGAGGTGCACACACACACGGCTCTATAATCTGCATAGATATTTACTAGATATACGAGTATGATTTTAGGCAGATCGTTAAAATTTAACAGAAAGAACGTAGTGTCAAGGAGGGAAGCTTGGGTAACGCCTGCATTTATCATATGGGCTTTAGAATACTGACCATATCACGAATTTCATGGACCTATCAGTTAGCATTAAGTGGATAACTGTGAAAACTATGACAGAGATTCCGTAACTCCCACATTTTGTCAAAACCCTTAGATATGTCTAAGGTAACCGCTCTCGTGATAAATTTATAGTCTAGTACTTTACTACTTCTATGCATAATTGCAATTAGGACATCAGCAGTGAACATAAATCGCCGGAACCCATACTCCTTGTCGCTTAGAAGGCTTAGGTGATAAACAAGATTCTTGTTGATTAGACTCAGATACAAATTGACCGATTAAACCTAACTCTGCATAACTCATACCGGAGGAAATCAGTGCGCAATGGAAAGAAAGTTTCTGAACATTACTGTGTTGTACATGAACAAGATAAGAGAGAAATTTTTAATGGTCAATATTTTTTATTTCCCTGCAAAATATTGCTAGAAAATTTGATCTACTCTGTAATGAATGTTGTCGCATGTAAGTGGAGCAATGATCATCAAGGATGTCACAGAAATATCATTTATTACACGTCATGTGTAACAACTACTGCAAAAGATGCCAACGTCGTCACATATTCGCAAGGCAATGTAAGACCATAACAGGAATAAAAACCCACAGCTGTGCAGCCATTATTTGAGGATGGATAATGCGATTAGTCAGAGGATGGATCAAGAGATATGTCAGTTGATGACACTGCTAGAAATCGAGTCGCAGCCATCATAACATATATATATATATATACATATATATATACATATATATATACATATATATATATATATATATATATATATATATATATATATATATATATATATATATATATATATATATATATATATATATATATATATATACTCATTTTTGACTGTAACGTTTTATATCTACAAAATTCTGTTATATATTTTTCGGGCTATTTTCCTCATCTGCTTTGTATAATTTTCGTTCCGTTTGGATTAGCTTTTTTTATTTATTTATGATTTCGATTACTTTAATATATCTCATTCAAGACCTAATACTGTCTTGATATACTTTTCTCTTCATTTTTTGTTCTTGAAGATAATTTTTATACCGTACGTTTATCAGGCATAAGATAAAGATATTTTTTCTCTTTTGATGTGTATTCTGCTAAATATGTGCATGACATTACTTTTCCGTTAACTTTTCTATATCTTTTAAATTCGCCAAGAATAATTTTCTTTCATTTCTTACTTTATTTGCTGCATTCCTCAATGTCCTTTCATCTTCTGCTCTTTTCTTACTTCTTACGCTGTTGTCAGAAATGTTATTTTTCGCCACTTACGTGTCATTTATGTTTAATAATTTTTCTATCCTCCCCTTTCTTTTACAGTCCGTATCACCTTTTGGGCACATAACCCTATGTATATTATTTAATAGCCTTGTTCTTGAAATCATTTTTTAAATTTCGTCTCTATTTGAATTGTCAGGAAATCATGAGAAATTTATTATTTGTAATACTAATATTTAAAATCATTTAGCAAATATCTTTCTTTCAGTTTTTTTCTGTTTTATTTAAAAAAATATTCTTACTTTTCGGGAATTATTTCCTATTACTTAATTTATTAGAAATCGATTTTCTTATCTCTTAGATTTTCTTAGCAAATTATATCAGTAAATTAAAAAAATAAAATATATTGACTCATGAATGAGATAAAATTATTCATCTCACAATATTTAAAAATAAGAGTTATCTTTATAAAAAGTGTTAATCTGTAATATTTTGAAAACGACAAAAGGTAAAAATCGTCTGTTTTTTCCCAATTTTGCGGGAAGGAAAAAGGAAAGAAAAATGGTGAAGAAATATATAAACTAAAACGCTGAGTGCTTTATTCTTCTCCTTTAAGTTTTTTAGACATCGTAGGGAAGGTCTGGTGGATTAATGATAAAAGAACACAAAGGCCTGGGCAAGCATTTTTAAGCGGTCTGCTGATTCAATATTCTGCGCTCATAAACATTACACTAATTTTACTTGAAGAATTTATGAGTTAATACTGTAGTAATATCTTCTGACATTTACTGCAAAATAATTGGCAACACGTTTCTTAAATGGATTTCTCACTATTATAACCATTATTTTTTTTAAATAATTATAAACTAAGCAAATTCGTTCTGATTTTCTGTCATTGCTATTATTCTCTTGATTACAGATGTAACCTTATTTTGGTTGGCTTGCTTACCGATTTTATTTAGTCTCTTTACATTATGAAAGGTTTGCCTTAGCCTTCTCTTAAAGCATCCATTATAACAAACGTTCAAGGAACGTCAAAGAAAATATGAAATATAAAGAAAATATTTTTTTAAACATTTCAAAAAGAAGTCCTGATTGTACGATCAAAGAACATTTAAACATCAAAGGAAAATAATTATTTTTTCATTTCTTTTCTTTATAAAACATTTATCTCTTGAAATTTTTCTGAGCGTTATATGGTAAATGAAAGTTTAAGGTAAAATGATGTTCTGGAGGGAAATCAAAACGCTATCAAAGAGTTTCCTTGCGACAAAGCTTTTAATAATCCTGTAATTGTCCATCAATAATGTCATTTATTTTGAATTAAAATTCAAGTATATTTCGAGTAAGCAAGACATTACTATTGATTTGAAAGAAAATACGCGTTGTCCTTCACTGAAACTTTTCTCATACTGACCATCTGAATGTGGTATGTCGATCATGGTGTATCATTATACATATATATATATATATATATATATATATATATATATATATATATATATATATATATATATATATATGGTTGTGTGGGTGTGTGTGTGGGTGTGTCTGTGTATGAATATAAGTATATAATCGTGTATTTGTGCAACAATCCCTTATACAAGTTTCATTAAATACAGCTGACAAGTAACTGCGATTGATGTTCTGTATAAGTGTTCTGTTTCGGGATATAAAGTGTGTAAACATTGCCCAACTGTTCTGCATATCCGAGCATTTTCACTATTCTTATAGTCATTATCAAGGATGACTATTTTATTGAATGTATGAATATTTTGCGTATGCATCTCGAGTTATGGGCAAGTTTTTTACCAAACATGGTGAGCACATTGCGGCCGTTTTCATAGCTGATGTTATTGAGTGTTGGCCTTTTCTTTTCTTTACTAGTACTTCCGTTATTTTAGTTTTATATCTATAAAGAAATAGTAATGTAATGTTTGTTTGTGTTTAGATTATGTTAACCAAGCTAATGATTTAAATATAAAAAAGTTAGATGCCTAATAAATAATGATCTAATAAGCATATCTCATATACTTCTACTTCCTTTTGAAACAAAAATGGTTCTATTGATCGCCCGTGTGACCAACCTAGAGCAAAACGAGTATTATTAAGGAGATTAATACACACAGATAAGTCGTTATTAGACATTAAAATAGGATGGCTTCAATCTTTATATATATACTGAACAATATAGCGTTGAATAATCTAACACTCTTAGGTAACACTGAAGATAAAAGAGGCGGCGAAGATCAAGGAGTAAACTACGTAAAAATTTCTAGTATAAAAACTGAGTGCTCATAAAACATCGCGAATTAAGTAGAGAAAATAGACAGGAAGTTTTGGAAACCCATGATCGTCAATGTCAAGTGGAGATATATCAGAGAGAATGATTTACATTTCGGAAAGCTTCATTTATGTGCCGATTTCCTTAATAACGTAGGCGATTATGGTACTTCACGTAGCTCTTAGTGAACTGTAACTTTCCGTTATATCTCCTAAACTCTATTCTGTCAACCACTTGAACATGTTCGTTAAGTAGGTTCTGCGCTGTTTTCCCTTGTCATTGTTGCGTTCAATATGCAAGTGTCACACATTCTAAGCTTTATTTATTCATTATGTTCAGCAAAGTATAAGTGTCCATTTTGTTTCAATTTTCACTAAAACTTCGCCGTTGCTCACATCGACGGTTGACACTATTCTAAATAACCTTCTGTAGAAACACAATTCTGTTCTTTCAAGTTTTGTCTTCATCTGATGAAATTGTCCAGCATTTATATAGGAGGACCGATAATACATAACAGTTCAGTCTGTAAATTAAAATAAAAACAGTATTATAAAATTATATATATATATATATATATATATATATATATATATATATATATATATATAACAGAAAATATATAGAAAACAGAAAAAAATGATTTCATAGAAATAAATGCAAATTATCCAACTTAATGGGTGAAAAATGTATTCGTACAACACAAAAAAGAATACGTAAACTTCATTTAGTCCTTTGTAGAATATCTATTATTAACTTCGACAGCGACCAACCTCATCTTGTAGTTCTGAATTAAATATTTGTAATTTTAGTTGGTATTTTGTTCCATTCTCCTTCGCATATGGTCTTCATGTCCGGGATGTTTTTGGAGCGCTCCATTGGATTTAAATTTTCGAATAACGCCAGATTCTCGATTAAGGTTTAAACTTGGGGACTGACTTGGACATTTCAGGATATTTATATTATTTTCAGCAAAACATTTCTTTGTAAATTTTGCCGTGTTCTTAGGATCATTATCTTATTGGAAGATCTAATCAGGATGAAGTTCAAGATTTTCAACCGAAATCATTAAATTTGCTTCCAAAATATTTTGATATATTGCGATATTCATTCCCCCATCTATTGCTGATATATTGTCATAGTACTCTTTCACAATACGACTTTTCCTTATCTTTATGTTCACGAACGAATTTCAAGCTGGCATATCCGTGTCTTTTCAACAGATGTGGAGTTTTCCTAGGGGAGTGTGACTTTACATTGCTCCTATGAATTTCATTGATATATCCGTTTAGTAACACAGATTCCTAATGAAAAAAAATCATCCTGCACCGAGTAACCAATGGATTTTTAAAAATTTAATGCATTAATTTCCTCGATGATCTTGAATAAATCTTGCGTGGAGCACTTTTCATTCTTTGCTTGTCAAAGGTTTGCGTTGTTATAACTTACAGTGAATGAACTAATGGCTTACCTGGATTATTCAGGCTTTCTGCAATTTTTGCGTTCTTTTCGAAGCTTAGCAATTAGTTCTTTGCGAATCTGTCAGGTCTTTATCTTTTGACATAAACTTCTTGCACGAATATCAATTACACAATATTCTGTTTTATAGGCTAGAAATAACTACTGATAACATTATTGGAACTTTCTTAAATATTCCACTTGAATAATCTAGATTATTAAACCAATTTAAAAGTATAAAATCTGAAATTTCCATTGTACAAATATTTTTTCACCCATTAAAATGGATAAATAAGATTTATTTCTATGAAATCAAAATATTTTCTGTTGTCTATACATATTTCCTTATTGTGCATCTGTGTAGAGTTAATTATATAAAATGTATCTTAATTCATTATTTGGAATTACAATAAATAAATAAAAAATAATTTTACGAATATTCGATTCCCCCTGTATATATGTATGTATATTAGGCAGCATATCACTTATCCAACCATATTTGGTTGAATAATCGAGTTCATGGGTTCTGGGTCATGGCTTAATTTCTGGGACCAACATATGGAACCGTCTATATCGCTAAACTTGAAAATAAGTTATTTAATACCTCTAAAAAGAACTCCATCTACCTGAGATATGGAGATGATACTCTCATTTTAATTAAAATATTGATGAAAAACAAAATTCCTTTCCTTGATATATTGATAGACACCAATAATACTTTTACTACCTCTTCATATAAAAAATGACTAGCATAAACACGTGCACTCTCAACTATAAAAGTAAATATGCTATTACAAATCAGTCATTATATAAAATTTAATAAACCGTGCGAAAGTTAACTCTTCCACGAAAAAAATTCTACACAGAATTAAAAAATATTAAACAAATTCTCATAAATATATTCTTCTTCTTCTTCTTCTTCTTCTTCTTCTTCTTCTTATTATTATTATTATTATTATTATTATTATTATTATTATTATTAAATGTCCTGATTCGATGCATGGGGATCAGCATTCTTTTCAGTTCATCTTTTATGCTTTTTTGTTAAATGACATTTCAGTCCAACTGTTGATTTACAAATCAAGCTGCATTTAGCGCATATGAGAGGATTTTGAGTGGAGAAATGTGGAAGCTTTACTCGAATCTTGATATTAGGTGTTAGATCACTAAGATGGAACAAAAGAGATTTTCAGAAGTTCGTTAAAACTTCATCGCAGACTATCCTTCATTTCCCACAGTAAGCAGCTAGGGCTTCAAAAGAAGTTGCCAGACTTATGATTATACTTCAGTTTGTCGTTATGTCAGAGTAGTGGTCTGCCTACATTATGTGCATCATCCTGAAGCTGACTGTATAACAGTATCTTGGATGTTTTCACTTGTGGAAATAATTCAGTGCAGTTTAAGAAAATCGAAGGAAACAGATTATTTTTTTACTTATTTATATAATTCTGTAATTTTGTCGGCTCCGTTCAACAAATTTATAGTCATGTGAAATATTAGATCACAAACAATTGTTATTATTACAACCGCTGCAGTTTTCTGAATTTTGACAAAGTAGATTTAAATTATTTCTATAATATTTATATAAACACAGTTAATAAAACAAATACTTATAGAAAAATTTGCTCTGTTATTTATAATTCAAATGTTAAAAAAACGTTTCAATTATAAATAACAGAAAATAAATATTTTTAAATATATGTTTTTAGAAATTGTTACGCAAATGAAATGTTACCACGTATATGGAAAATACTATGCGTTAAATTCAACGTACTCAAATGCTAAGTAATAATTGAAAATCTTGCAAAACAAGCTTGCAAGATCAATTACAATCCTCACTGTCAGCTACATAGCCTCGGTGTTGTACTACAATGAATCATTTAGCCTAACTCAAATCTGTAAGTTTATATGAAATATCATGTACGTTAAGAAGTAAAATACTCCTTCCAATCACATTCTATTTTTTTGCCTGGTTCTTGACGTGGGAAATTATGGCTCTCTACATCTTCCGATAATTTGTAATACTAAGTAAGGTTTAATTTTCTATCTCTTCTAATTCCTTATTTGTCAATCTCGTTACGTAGGTTTTCATCTATCTCTCTTGCCTTCAACATGTCCTGTGAGTGTCAAATTTTCGAAGCCCTCCTTCCTCAATATGTTTCTGTGTAATTTCAACTGTCTCTTCCTTACGTACGAATGACATGTGGTTCCAGTTTTTTCATTGCTCATATATTCAGTCAATGATAATCCCAGCATCCTTCTGTAGAAATGTATTTCTTTTGCCTCAAGTCAAATTTTCATCTGCGAGAAGATTACCTAGCAGGCATTGACATGCAATAGGACCGACATTATATAACAGTCCAGTATACGTTCCTTTGTTTTGAACGAAATGTTCCTGTTTCTTCATGATTTGCTTAACTTTCGAATGACATCTTTCTTCGGATTTCAGTGTCATATTTTCTATCCTCTGTCAAATATAGATATATACCTTTATGTACTTGCTTGATTTCATACTTCTCATCTTGGACTGTTAATTTGCAGACAATCCCACATTCTGTCTTCTTATAAATTATGTTTAGTCCTTTCTTCTGGCTTTCCTTTACTACCTTCTGTAGGAGTTCCTGAAGTTCCCTTTCTGTTTCTACTATCAACACTGTTTCATCTGCATATCTTACCTTAAGATTGTGGCTACTAATAATGAATTCTTAGGATTTCTAATTCTCTCAAGATCGCCACATTGTTAAGCTTAAATTTATCCGGTGAGAAGATGCACACTTGTCTTAAGCTCCCTTTTATTTTTGTATATTTACTTAATTCATTTTCTATCCATATACAGGCGCTTTCCTCACCGTATACACTTCGTGTTGTTCTATCTTTCTGTTATGGGACCTTACCTATAACGACAGAGTGAACTCTTCCTGACACTATAAATACTGCGTCTCTGAAGAGAGAGGGACGAGATAGAATCGAGTCGAGCCAATAGTAGTTCACTCCAAACCAGACTGACAGTCATACTAACACTTTCCACATCTTGTATTATTATTCTGTGTAATATATCTTTGTTATTCCTACTCTTGTGTTCGTGTTGTTCTTCCTTGGTCCTAACCTTGGACCATTACACTTTCTCAATTAAATCAAGATTACTTTCAAACATTTGCAGCAGTTTATACATTTCTTTCTGAACTAGAATATTAAACCAGTTCGCATAATTTATACAGCACAAGTATACATACGTTTACATTTGTATCGCACTTCCTGTTATCATTCTGAACATGAATATTGTATTTCTTGTTCCAATGTCGTTGAGGAAATCAATGTTTTTGTTCGATTACGAATGTAATTGTTCTACGCGCTATATTCATCAAAATTTGGATGATAAATTTTGTAATGTGGCTCATTTGCTCGTTGAAGTTTGCATTCGTTTGTACCGGAGTTAGTCGCAAGACTGATTAAGTTTTCACTCAGTAATAATCGCAATATATTCAGCGACCGAATGAAGAATTATTTGCATTGTTATCGTGCTTTCACAAATATTAAATTAACAACTATATTTTATCAATGCGAAAAGAAAGTCACATAAACACACGAGAAAATTAATGAAAGAATTAAGGTGTAATGTGTAGCGAGAAATAACTTTATAATCAAATTAACAGTTTTATCGATGGAATACTTCTAATATAAAGGAGAGAGAAATCAAACTGATGCCGATAAAGTTTACAAAGAAACGTTAAAGATCCAAAGTTATTCAATATTCGAATTTAAATGATTCGCACACAGATTGATGAACATTGAATACGCAGTTTCTGTGACGGTCCTGTTACGGAATACAGCCCATCTTATTTAGAGCAGTTCAGTGCAGCTCTCTACATCAAAGTTTCCTCTATTTATCTGATACAAGGCGCGATCATCAGAGAATGATATATGGAGGAAAATTCTGGTCTTTTTGTTTTTGTGTTGTTTGATTTTTCATAAAGCAAATTTGGTGTGTAATTCACTTGTCAAACAGCGTCCGTGTGTATAATTTAAGTGTGTAAGTTTATACTCATTCAAGTTTGTCTTGCTAGAATCATTATTTATGTTTGTAGGTTTTCCATGCGTTGATTTGGAGATACCCTTACCACCTTAACCAAAAAACATATGTTCTGCCACACACAATATGAAAAGCGTTTCCTACATGCCACATTTACAAATATCGATGATAAAACAGAACACAGTTATTAACTGGGGTAAACATGGCTTGTCAATTTTAACGCCTCCAAAACTAAACTTCTCCCCATTAATAATCTTAGATTCACTTCTCTGTGCTTTCCATCAGCATAGCTGATGCTATCCTCCTGGAAAGTGACTTGTTGCGCCTTCTCGGGCTTACGTTATTAACTGATATGTAGTCGAAAGATTATACTGAACCAACGTTTGGTCAGCTACTAAAGAAAATCGGTTCACTGAGCCGAGCGAGACAATTTTTCTCTCCGGAATTTTCGTGCATATCTATAAGTCTACCTTTAATCCAGGCTTAGATTATCACTGCCTTTTATGGTCCGGTGCCCCTACTGTTTACCTTGAGCTCCTTGATAAGATACAAAGAACAATCAACAATAGTATTGGTCCTAATCTGGCGCTCGAATTCAGTCACATGCCCACCGCCGTAGGGTTGCCTCTCAGTGCACTTTTTTATAAATACTTTCATGTTAATTGTTCGGATGAGCTCTTCGCTATGAAACGGAAACTGTATGAATTTAAGCGCAATAAGAGGCTTGTGTTGAGATCTCATCAATTTATAGTTAAGTTAGGTAGATGTAGCCATAACTTCTACGATGACAGTTTCTTTTATCGTATCTCGCACTTGCCTCTTGACGCTTCCCAGCCAACGTTAATCTGTAAAAACGGCTTCTTTCTCTTACCCCTGACCGGGAAGTCTTTATTTATAGTTATGGACTAGTTCTTATAGTCACCAGGTATGTACCCTTTACTCCGCAACACATAAAAACCAACGAACAGTAAATACAGGCACACAAAACACGATCCTACAAAACACTCAATAAATTATTAATAAATAAAAACAAATCCTGGACATGACTAAAAGAATACCACACTACTATACTAGTGCCTTGTGCCACATCTGTCCCTCGTGGGGAGGACACTAAATACTGTCACAGAGTTCAGTCCTTTATGAACGACTCGGCTAGACGGTCGAACTCTCTGCCTCTGAGGCAGAGGGGAACTCTCTGCCTTTGGGCAGAGAGGAACTCGGACGAGGCTCCGCCGAAGGGCAGAGCCTCGTTCGAGGTGGTTGACCACCCCGATCCCGTTTATACGGGATCTACGGGCTATTTTTGGCCGAGCCTACGGGCTCGGGTACCCCACTTTAAACCCGGCCTTGTGCCACATCTGTCCCTCGTGGGGAGGACACTAAATACTGTCACAGAGTTCAGTCCTTTATGGACGACTCGGCTAGACGGTTGAACTCTCTGCCTCTGAGGCAGAGGGGAACTCTCTGCCTTTGGGCAGAGAGGAACTCGGACGAGGCTCCGCCGAACGGCAGAGCCTCGTTCGGGGAGGTTGACCGGCCCGATCCCGTTTATACGGGATCTACGGGCTATTTTTGGCCGAGCCTACGGGCTCGGGTACCCCACTTTAAACCCGGCCTTGTGCCACATCTGTCCCTCGTGGGGAGGACACTAAATACTGTCACAGAGTTCAGTCCTTTTTGGACGACTCGGCTAGACGGTCGAACTCTCTGCCTCTGAGGCAGAGGGGAACTCTCTGCCTTTGGGCAGAGAGGAACCCGGACGAGGTTCCGCCGAAGGGCAGAACCTCGTTCGGGGAGGTTGACCAACCCGATCCCGTTTATACGGGTTCTACGGGCAATTTTTGCCCGAGCCTACGGGCTCGGAAAGCCCACATTAAACCGGCCTTGTGCCACATTTGACACACGTGGACGTGTTAATGAATATCGTCACAGAGTTCAGTCCTTTTTGGACGACTCGGCTAGACGGTCGAACTCTCTGCCTCTGAGGCAGAGGGGAACTCTCTGCCTTTGGGCAGAGAGGAACTCGGACGAGGCTCCGCCGAAGGGCAGAGCCTCGTTCGAGGTGTTTGACCACCCCGATCCCGTTTATACGGGTTCTACGGGCAATTTTTGCCCGAGCCTACGGGCTCGGAAAGCCCACATTAAACCGGCCTTGTGCCACATTCGACACACGTGGGCGTGTTGTTAAACATCATCACAGAGTTCAGTCCTTTTTGGACGACTCGGCTAGACGGTCGAACTCTCTGCCTCTGAGGCAGAGGGGAACTCTCTGCATTTGGGCAGAGAGGAACTCGGACGAGGCTCCGCCGAACGGCAGAGCCTCGTTCGGGGAGGTTGACCGGCCCGATCCCGTTTATACGGGATCTACGGGCTATTTTTTGGCCGAGCCTACGGGCTCGGGTACCCCACTTTAAACCCGGCCTTGTGCCACATCTGTCCGTCGTGGGGAGGACACTAAATACTGTCACAGAGTTCAGTCCTTTATGGACGACTCGGCTAGACGGTGGAACTCTCTGCCTCTGAGGCAGAGGGGAACTCTCTGGCTTGGGGCAGAGAGGAACCCGGACGAGGTTCCGCCGAAGGGCAGAACCTCGTTCGGCGAGGTTGACCAACCCGATCCCGTTTATACGGGTTCTACGGGCAATTTTTGCCCGAGCCTACGGGCTCGGAAAGCCCACATTAAACCGGCCTTGTGCCACATTTGACACACGAGGAAGTGTTAATGAATATCGTCACAGAGTTCAGTCCTTTTTGGACGACTCGGCTAAACGGTCGAACTCTCTGCCTCTGAGGCAGAGGGGAACTCTCTGCCTTTGGGCAGAGAGGAACCCGGACGAGGTTCCGCCGAAGGGCGGAGCCTCGTCCGGGGAGGTTGACCAACCCGATCCCGTTTATACGGGATCTACGGGCTATTTTTGGGCCGAGCCTACGGGCTCAGGTACCCCACTTTAAACCCGGCCTTGTGCCACATCTGTCCCTCGTGGGGAGGACACTAATTACGTCACAGAGTTCAGTCCTTTTTGGACGACTCGGCTAGACGGTCGAACTCTCTGCCTCTGAGGCAGAGGGGAACTCTCTGCCTTTGGGCAGAGAGGAACTCGGACGAGGCTCCGCCGAAGGGCAGAGCCTCGTTCGAGGTGGTTGACCACCCCCATCCCGTTTATACGGGTTCTACGGGTAATTTTTGCCCGAGCCTACGGGCTCGGAAAGCCCACATTAAACCGGCCTTGTGCCACATTCGACACACGTGGGCGTGTTGTTAAACATCGTCACAGAGTTCAGTCTTTTTTGGACGACTCGGCTAGACGGTCGAACTCTCTGCCTCGTTCGGGGAGGTTGAAAGCCCACATTTAACTGGCCTTGTGCCGCATTTGACACACGTAGGCGTGTTAATGAACATCGTCGCAGAGTGAGTCACCCAGTGACTGGAACAGTCGTTTAGACTGGTCTTTGCTGTCGAACTCTCCGTCTCGGCGGGGAGAAACTCGGACGGGGCTTTGCCGCAGGGCAAAGTGCCATCCGGGGAGGTACACAGTCCCTGAACCCGTGTATACGGGTTCTAATGGGCATATTTTTGGCCGAGACTACGTGCTCGGTAAGCTCACATTAAACCGGCCTTGTGCCACATTCAACACACGTGGGAGTGTTGTTAAACATCGTCACAGATTGAGTGAGTCAGTCAGAGACAGAATCGCGTCAGACGATTACTGTAAGACATTGGAATAGTGATACTGGTCGAGACAACATAGTTCTCTCTAACCCATCCTGATTCTTATTACTAACACTTTCTACTTCTTTGTATATATTCCTATTTGTAATATATCTCTGTTATTCCATACCTGTGTTCGAGTTATTCTTCATTGGTTCTACCTTGGACCATCACCGTGGTACAAGGAACCTGGACCATAACAAACATGGAAAACAAGATTATGCCTAACTTATATATCAAATCCTTATACATTAATATACCCGTTACAACATGCCACAACATATCAAGAAACCGCCTCCAATATCCAAGAAAAACTTCAAATACATGCCCATAAAATTTACAACTATGCAAACTAATCACTAACCACTGTTTCTTCTCTTGCAATAAAAAATTATATAATCAAAAATTCGGTTTACCTATGGGATCATCTATTAATGGTGTCTTTTCCTGTCTTTTCCTAGAATTCGAAAATCCCGGCCCATTTAACACATAATACCTAAAAGCTCCACTTACTGAAGCTACATATATGCCGTTCTTTTAATATATCCGCACAATGAAAGTCATTGAATCTGCCATCCAATTCAAACATGAATTTGAAATAGAAAAATCTTTCCTGGTAGAAATTAAAAGTTAAAGTTTACCACAAACCCATTAACAAAAATATCTAATTAATTTTTGTCTCATTAAAGTCAAAAAATAAAGTCAGGTGGATTTTCCAAAAGACCTTGGAATATGTAGCCCTGAATATCTACCTGAAAAAGCGAAATACGTTGACTTCGCATCATTTCATATTCAATGCTACAAAACTGGCATACAAAGTGCAAAAATTCAAAATAATAGACACTGACGATAGCACATTTAACACACACAATACAAAATTCATAATCTTACCCTCGAGTCTTATCTAGAAAATTTTAAAATATGTTATTCCTAACACTAGTATTTTACTACCACCATCGAAACAATCGAAGATATAATTATGAAGGAAAATAGACTCGAGACCAATTGAGACTGGTGATATATCAAATAAATCCCTTGGAATGTAGATACGTTTACATTGGCCAGACGTGAATTCAGAGAGACATACGTTTGGACAACCATTTACACTTACATTGTAATACGCAGGAACAAGAGTGGCAATAACTTTGATTTTGCAAATGCCACTCTAACCAAGCGTCTACTGAAATATGACTAACCACTAAAAATAACGTTTAAAGTGTTACAAACCTGTCGGATTGCTAAATAAAATTCATAATTTTAGAAAATATATATATATAATAGGTATCACTTGATTTTTCCTGCTTTTTAGAATAATAACGGAATTATTTATAATATTGCGTGTTCTACTGATTTGTCAAGGAGGTGGTCGATGTACCTGAAGTTTGAAGTGAAATCAATATTCTGATATTGTCGGCTCATTTTTACGTAAAAACGGAAAGATGTGCTGAATGGTGTGATATAATGGATGAAATTATGAGATACAGAATCTGTTGGGCACTGAAGCGAATTATTGTCGTAAGCTAGAAACAGTGCACAGATTTATGGTAATTTGTAAAGTAGATGTAAACACGTTATCACAGAATCGGAAAGAGATTAACTGTCTTAACAATTCTTGTATCGGAGACGACTCTTTGCAATGATCCCCCCCAAAAAAGAAAGAAAAAAGATAATCGCATTCATCACTACATGTTCTCATGAATGCGTAAGAATATCAAAAACTCTTTATAAGTATTCTGCACCTCCAAAAACTTAACAATGTAACAAATTATAACAAATACACACACACACACACACACACACACACACACACACACATATATATATATATATATATATATATATATATATATATATATATGTGAAAATATATGTCTTTTTTATATATCATAAATAATTTTAGGGGAAATAAATATAACTTGATAAAAATTTTCGTGTTTTTTTTAGGGGTTCATCGTACTAAATTTGCGTTTAAGCAAACGTGCCGTGAAAAGTATTTCTTGTAAAAAGTAAAACTAGTCCGCTGAGAAGTCTGGAAGGACGAATGGCGCCACACCGAAACTTTCTGCAATTTGTCATAATTTTTCCCCATAATATATATATATATATATATATATATATATATATATATATCGGCGATCAGCCGTCCATGCTACCTTGGTTCCAACTTTTTGGCATCTTCAGGCGATCCGGGTTAAATAATTTCCTAACACTTTATTATTTAAAAATAAATAAATAAACGCACAAGGCGAAGCGTAATAAAAGGGGAAGAGAAAAAAAACTACTCTACTCTAAAGCGTACACCCAAAAATCAAATTCACGAAATTAACGAAATGCTATTCTTAGATATACTCATTAGAAATAGAAACAACCACATAATTACAGATATCACCACAATTCTACAGACACGCAACAATATCTTAATTTCAAGAGCCATCACCCCAAAAGCTGTCTAAAATCTATCCGCTATTCCGAGAACAACTACATAAATCCAAAAATACGAGACTACCACACAACACTATTAAACAAAGGTTTTGAACTAGCCGGAAAAATAACTTAGGCCATAATCCAAAGAAACGTAACGTCCAACAAACTCTAGCACGTGTCTCAACATACAGCAAGAACAATCCAGAACTATTTACAGAATTTACACGAAATCTTGACATACTTAACAAGAATGATAAATTGGAAAATATAATAAAAAGAACCAAAATAATTAAAAGCAAACGCCAACCAAAAAACCTAAGACACATATTAACTTCATCCAAATTTAGCCAACACACAATACACAAAATGCAACAAGATGTGAGGTTTGTAATATAATTATAGAAGGAACCTCCTACACTTTCGAAAACCCAGCAACAACAAGGAAAATCCAAAAATGTGAGTTATACAATCACGTGCACAAAATGCAATAAGTCTTGGAAATAACCACTATTTGTCTGATGAAGATCGCGAAACCGGAAACATGTGTAGAAAAATATGGAAAATATATTTGTGTGTTTTCTGTGTGTACGTAGCGACAAACAATACTGGATAACTGACAACCATTAGATATAGCACGTGGAACTAGAACAGTCTATACCAGCGAGCGAAATAAACGGTTCAGTTCGACATTCTAACCACATGAAGAAGGCCGGAGCCTACAATGGCCGAAACGTTGTGATAAATATGGGAACAAAGATGAGGACAATAGTCCGAATAATGTAGATAGTGTACATAATACCTCATCTCAGGAATGTAGACAAACACGGGAAAACTTGAACCACAATATCGTCACTACTTAGATTATACTACACACAAAAATATATGTATTTTTATATCTATATATACATATAAAACTGAACTATAAATTATTTACCCACACATAAAGTTATTAACATATACAAGATATTTTAATACGCAAAATACTTGACACATTCTGAAAATACAAATGAGGCAGGATAAAAAACCTATTTTGGCACTGACTTTTCTTCAAGTTATTATTTTGAAACATTCGCCGACAAATTAGAGCCCATCACGCACTATGACCGATAAATTACATCGACGAGTAATTTGAATGGTCATTAATGATCTTGCTAGCACGTGCGATGTTTTTAACACTGGCAAAGACAAAGGAACTCTCTCAGGAATTTCCTGAGACGATAATTGACCATCATTCATCGAATAAGATGTGGAAAGATCTCCATAGTGCTCAAGATGTCCATCAATGTGATTAGTGTCATCATTCGAAAATGGAAGAAACATGGTCTGACTGACAATCTACTTCGAACAAGAAATTCTCATAAAATAAGTTCTCGAGCAGCGAGAGTCGTTCTAGTGAAAAAGCTAAGAAGTTCAGAAAAAGTAAGTATTGGAGATAGTAAAGAAACAATAAGTGGGATATTCCACTGTATACGACTGTATTCTTACACCCATTCGAAAAGGTCCCTGCTGAATCCCTCGTACATGAAAAAATCGTTTATTTTTTGACAATATCAAGAAGGCTACGTCGTTCTGGAACAAAATAATATGGACTGGCGTGTTGAAAATCTGATTTTTTTTAGTGGAATCATTTTGAGACACGTCATAAAATGGATGTTTCAAATGACTCGTTAAATCACGTCGGCGTAAGTCCAATGATTTGGTGTTTCTTTCTCAGAGGAAATTGTACACAATATATAATTGGGCGAATATTGTATAGTGCTATAAATATGTGATAAATATGTGATAGTTGATTCCATTAGTAAAATTTCTCAAACTAGGTAAATGTTCCCCAGGTCTCTATCCTTTAACCTACGTTGTTTCTAATTTTCACAAATGATCTTCCTGATGTTATCAATTCAGTATCTATGCTGATGACACAACTAAATCCTGCTGTCTTAATGGTAAGATCGGTTCTATAATGTCAAATTGCCATCTGATCTATAAAAAAAACATAACCTACAATCTGTTGTTAAATGGGGCAAGGAGTGGCTTGTCATTTTAATGTATTAAAATGAAAGTGCTCTTTTTAATCAAGTGAATGACTCATTGCGCCTTGTCGAACGAACGTTTTCAGTTGACAAGAAGTTGAAAGTGTATATCGAATTAATTTACATCAGCACGTAAGGAAGTTGGTTCTCTATATTTTTCGTCCTTGCTTTGAATACTGCTGCCACATTTAGTCCGGTGCACCTTTTATATATATGTAGAAATTCTTGATAAAATTAAAAAATAATCTGCAATTTTATTGGTCCTGATCGGGCATCTCGGTTTCAATCTATTTTCCATCGCCGAAACGTAGCTTCCCTGTGCCTTTCCTATAAATACGTTCATGGTAATTTTTCTGATGAACTTTCCGCGATGGTAGCTAGAACTTATGAATTTAAGCGCAGTACTAGATTGGCAGCAATGTCTAATCAATTTACGATTGAAACTGCTAGACATAACCGTATGTTCAATCCTAACAGCTTCTTCAGCGGTTACTTATCGCTTGCTAAACTCTCTTCCGTTTTTTTGCTTCTCAGTCAACTTTGATCTTCAAAAATTTAAATGCAATTCTGTCTTCTTAATTCTTATTCTTTTATTGCCCTCACTCCTTAATAGTAGCTTTTCTCAACACTCAGTAGCCTTTTGCCTCCTAGTGCCTTTATTGTCTCCCTTGGGCTGAAAGGATTTAAAAAAAAGATTTTTCAGCAAGTAACGATGCCGAACATATTACTGTTAAAAACGAAAGTTTGTATCCAGGAGAAGACACTAATGATTTATGTTCGACTTGTCATTCGCTTGACAAATATTATAAAGAAAATCTGTATCCCGAGATTTGAATGATCTCTCAATAGGAGTCAATAGGATTAGTATAGATTTGTTCATTACATATATTTAATTATTCCAAGCCTCTGGGAGCTATAATAAATTACTGGATTCACTAAATGTACTAAATATGGAACACTGGTGACATGTGCCCAAAAAATTTCGTGTTAGTTTATATTGTACAGGTTGTGATGGGTAAATTGTCACCATTTTATATTTTTAAAATCGCGCATGCACGTTGTTTGATTTTATTTTGTCGACTGACCAGGATCAGTTGAGCACCGTCTATGAGGAAAAGAACACCTCGACAGAAGTTTGGAAACGATATGCTATATTTCTTGGCATTCCGGCCGGAAGGTTCAGTACGAACATATGTCCTTAAACTGACATTTCGATGTCAATCTGGGAACAGTGCAAAGGATTCGGAAAGAGTTGGATGAATCTAATGGTGATTACGAAGGTGATCACTAGTGATGTCAATGTTATGCCTCCATTGATCTTCCAACAGGGTCTCAGACTCAACACGATGGCCTACATCAAATACCTTGAGGAAGTAGTGCTGCCTTGGGTTAAGAGGGTGGCTTCTGGAAGGACCTATGTCGGACAAGAGGATTCTGCACCATGTCACACAAGCAGGAGATCCCAGTTATTGCAGTCAGACTAATTCTACGACCGCATCATCTCTTATATTGGTCACTAAACTCCACAGACTGTACCGCACTTGAATATTATGTGTGGGACGCAGTTGAGCGGGAGACCAACAAAACTCCTCGTAAAACCAAAGATGAACAGAAGGGAAGTATTATGGCAGCATTCACCAAATTAAACAAGGAGACCGTCGCAATATTATGGAAACATTAACAATATTATTCTGTGTATCACGTTTGAATATGTGTGTGTGTGTGTGTGTGTGTGTGTGTGTGTGTGTGTGTGTGTGTGTGTGTGTGTGTTATTATAATTACGCTTCATTGGTCGAGTTGTCTTTGGGTGACCAATTTCAAAGGTTCGTCTTAAATGGCATTTATGTTACGGGAGGATTTCTCTATTTGTCTACAATAAATGCAAATTTCAACGTCATAACATTGACATCCTCGTATTGAAATTGCCGATATAGTTTTACATTCACACGCGTGTGTGCAAAAAAATGATGCGGCATACAATATAGTAGAAGAGACTAGTATTGATATTCTCTATCAATGGACACGCAGCTCTTACATCTGAGGATGATGCCATTAGTAGCACTTGACTAATTCCGTGTGGCCGTGAGAGAACGAGCAGAATGGAAGAAATGTGTTGTCGCTTGTTCTCGATCAATGACGATATCCTGACGATCATTATATACACATATGTTATATCCTAGTAGCTAGATAAATCTAGATAATGGAATAATGAAACGAAGTATTTCATTGTTATTTCACCATCATGAAGTTGATAATGAAGTCTATTCGTTTAGAATTCTACTTGCAAAACAAAAACATTAGAAATATAGGATCACACGCAGAAAGGAAATGAATAAAAAATAGAATTTCATGAACACTTATTTTTCTATTTAAAATAATATTTTTATTTTTATTTTAAAATCACAGGAACCAACGGAGTAGACGAACACACCCCATGATCTCTTGGCTTGGTATTTTGAACCTTATCATTCTGGAGATTACTTTGTGTCAAGTGTCAATAGTCTTTTATTTCTTTCTCACATTTCCAGACAAAACGAAATCCAGGATTCATTCTTTCCTTTTCATTCCTTTTTTCCTTTTCCTTAAATCGAAATTATTTCTTTCTTGCTTTCTTCTTTACTCCTGTCAATCTGCGGCGATACGAGATATCTCTCTTTCCATATTGTTCATCTTTCAAAGATTTGCCAGTCAAAATGTGGAAATACAAGGAGCCTCTCTGAAAATGAAACAAAGAGAACAAATGATTCGTTAGCAGCATATTTCTTTATTTTTTTCACCCTTCACATTCTCATCAATCGTCATTTGAATTATCAGGTAATGTTTATTTTGGCGTCTTAATTATAATTTGAAAATTGTGTCTTTCTGAAGTCACAGCTTTCTAATTTTTAACGTATATTCATCGTTTAAATATATATATATATATATATATATATATATATATATATATATATATATATATATATATATATATATATATATATATATATATATATATATACGGTAACGGTATTAATGGAAATTGCTCAGGATCCTTGATAGAGCTAATATATGCAGAGACTTTAGGTTTCACTCTTTCACGATCTTCAGACAAAGTTGTTTATTTTTTCAAAAGTGGATCTATTCATACTTTATTTGTGTTTGTTTATTTGTGTGGTGGGAGGTTTACATTTTCTTGTTCTGTATTTGTTTTGTGATGACCCTCACGTATACATAGACACACATACATACAGGCGTATACATGCTAGTTCATGCATTCAACCCATATTCATCATGTTGGGTTAGGCGCAGTTACACTTTCATACGCTCGAGCACATGTATGGAAGCAATTTCATTCTGTCTATTTTGTAGCGTTTCATAAATATAACAATGTTCTCTTTGTAAGAGAAAGATGGGGGCAGCTTTGACATTTTTCAGGTCATCTCTTTGCACCGACAGACATGCTCACACACGCTCATACACACACCCACACTCATTGATTTGGGTCTACCTCCACCACATGGGTTAAGATGGGTTCTGTCTGTAGACATGGCGATGACGTTTGCATTTTTTAAACAACAACTGCAGCTGTGTTATTAACAATTGTAATTAGGTTAATGGTTGATATTAGTTGTGATATTATTATTATTATTATTGATATATTGATAATAATTGATACGTTATTAGTTATGATGAACGGTAAAGTTACCCCCAATAATGATAGTAACAATAATAATAATAGTAATAATAACAGTAATAACAACATAACAAATAATAAATAAATAAAATAGAAAATAAAAATAACAAAAAAATAATAATGACAATGATAATAATGATAATAATTGTGGTACGAACAATAATAATAATAAAAATTGTGGTGGTAATAATAATAATAATAATAATAATAATAATAATAATAATAATAATACTAATAATAAAAATAATAATAATAATAATGTATGAACAAAACCCAGACCCGGTTACGGAGATAGGATCTGTAGCAATTTTATGGGACTACACAATACATACAGACAGAACAATCAAATCTAATCGCCCAAACAATGTTATTAGAGACCGCAAACAAAAATATGCTTCCTTATTGTACGGCAGTCCCTGCAGACTGCAATGTATCTTTGAAGATCTTCAAAAAACTATCAAAATACAAGGACCTTGAAGTTGAAATCTCAGAAATATGGAACCTGGAAACATCAGAAATCCCTGTTGTAGTTGGAGCACTCAGATTGGTTGGAAAAGATTGCAGTAGACTCATTGAAGGGATTTCTGGAGGTCGATGACTTAAAGAAATACAAAAAAATGTTCTCACGAGTACAGCCCACATGTTACGAAGGAATTTATGTAAAATATGCGTGTTATTGTTCCTTTTTTTTTAATTGGTCAGTGATGCCACTTCTGGCCTTAGGTCTCAGGACTGGACTCGGAAAGTAATATGCACTCTCCAGAATGCAAAGGAAACAACAACAATAATAATAATAATATGGCGTTATCAACTCTCATCAATCCGTAAAAACCTTGCACAAATTCTATCAATGTTTATATATAATCCCAATGCAGTCCCCGAATGTATCACTGAAGGTATTACAAATCTTTTGCCAAAAATAAAGGAAACAGACGAGCCGATAAATTATAGGCCAATAACATGACTTTCCACCACGTATAAACTCATCACGTCTGTACTGGCGTACTGTACTTACTCTTTTCTAGAAACAAAAAACATTCTTCCACTGGGACAGAAGGGATACCGGAGAGATTCATATGGTTGCAAAGATCAATTAATGATAAACAAAATGAGCATGGAAAATTGCGGGAGAAGATGTAGAAATCTTAGCACAGTATGGATAGATTATGGTAAAGCCTTTGATATTGTGCCACACTCTTGGATACTTAAGGACTGTGGAAATGTACAAAGTCTCCGCCGTGATAGTAAATTTCTTTAAACACAGCATGGGAATGTGGAAAACCACAGTATACCTAAATCATACCATAAGTGCTGCCATCTCCAACCGACTGAATATCCGACGAGGAATCTTTCAAGGAGACTCTCTGTCATCCATTCTGTTTTGTATGTCCTTAATCCTCCTTACGCCTGAATTAATCAATAATAGCTATGGTTACACGCTAAACAAGAAAGTATTCAATCACCTATTGACAATCTCAAACTGAAGGGTCTTCTCAATATTTAAAAATATTTCAATGACGACATAGGTATGAATTTCGGATTAGATAAATGTGCAAAAGTAACATTGAAGAAAAGTAGAATTACAGAAACACACTCAATAGATTTAGATTTTGGCACAAAGATTAGAGAACTGAAACAAGAAGAAGCCGATAGGTACCTAGGAATTAGAGAAAAAGATCGAATACAGCATACCAAAATGAGGGAGAGGATAAGAAAGGAGTACTAAAGGCGTGTGCGCCTGGTACTGAATACCGAGCGGAATTCAAAAAACAGAATATCAGCCATAAACACCTTGGCTGTCCCTGTGGTGTTATTCAGTTTGAATATTCTTAACTGGACCATAGCTGGCATTAAGTGAATGGACGCCAAAACGAGAAAGCTTTTCACCTGCAACCGCATGCATCATCCCAAAGCTAATTTTGATCGTCTGTATGTGCCCAGATCCGAAAAAGTCGGAGGATTAGTTCGACTAGAACTGTTTTACGAAACTACAAAGTTGGCCTCCAAAGACCCCTAGAAACTACAGAAGACTGCACGATGATCTGTCTCAAAAAACATGAAAGAAGTAAAAGGGGCAATTTTTGCTAACTAGAAATCTCAGAGCCTATATACTCATAATGAAGAATTGTGTTATTCCAAAATGCAGATTCTGTGATAATTATCGAGAAACAATTAACCATCTTTTATCAGTTACGCGGTATTGGCACCCATTGAATAAGAAAAACGGCATGAAAGAGTGGGCCAATATCTGCACTGGAAAATCTGCAACACTTACCCAAAGGAAATTGCAAGAAATTGGTATGAACACCAACTAGACCCGGTTGCGGAGATAGGACCTGTAACAATTTTATGGGACTTTACAATACACACAGACAGATCTAGCAAAGCTAATCACCGTGACATCGTGATTAGAGACCGCAAAGACAAGATACCTCCTTATTGACATGGTGGCCCTTGCAGACTGCAATGTATCTTTAAAGATCTTCAAAAGCTATCAGAATATAAGGATCTTGAAATCGAAATCTCAAAAATGTGGCACATGAGGACATTACCAATTCCAGTTGTAGTTGGCGACCTCGGATAGATTGAAAAAATCCAATAGGCTCATTGAAGGATTCATTGAAGGAAGTCCCTGCCTTAATGAAATTAAAAAAGAAATGTACTCACAAGTACAGCCCACACCTTACGAAGGACTTTATCTATGTAAAATATGTGTATTGTTTTTTAAAACTGCTCAGTGAAAAATGTCATGATGACATTTCTGTCCATAGGTCTCCGGAACCTGGAAGAAATGTGTATACACCAGATACCAATGGAAATATAATAATAATAATAATAATAATAATAATAATAATAAGAAGAAGAAGAAGAAGAAGAAGAAGAAGAAGAAGAAGAAGAAGATGAAGATGAAGAAGACGAATGACAATGATAAAAATGGTGACAGCGATGGTTATAAAGTGGTAACAACAATACTGATAGTGATAGTAATGGTAGTAGTCACAAAATAATAATTTTAACCTTTAATGATGACCATGGTAATTGGTAGGGCGGTGGTTATGCTTGTGGGGTTGCGGTGGTAGTGTCAATAACAATGTTTGTAGTCTTATTATTTCCTGGTGGTCATGTTTTAGTGATTTAAGTGTTCTGGTTGTTGAGTGTTCTACCATTTTTTTCTGTAGATTCGTTCGCATTTCTGTTCATTTTTTGTTGTATGTTTTATCCATTTGGTTTGAACTGTGATAGTAGATATTTGTTTTCGTTTTTGCAATTTGAGATTATTTCAGTTATTTGGTCTACAGATGTTTTTTGTGTGTGTTAGTATTTCCAATTTTTTGTAGGTAAAGTAGATATCTACTAGATATATGAAATTATGAAACCCACACCTGCCTACAATAATATATCAAGTAGATGTTACTTTGTTTCCATTGTAAGAGCTTTCTAAATCTCTTCTTGGTGATGCAATAGCTCTTGTTATTGTTGGCAGCTCTTTAGAGTCAAAAATAAATATATTTCTTATTCATTCTCTTCTGTTATATTATCGTTTGTATATACACAATTAACATATTTATGGTTTAAATAAACGGAATATATTCATTGCCTTTTGGTGGAGTGGTAGTTCACAGCACGATCCTGTAATAAGAAAACAGGTTAACATGCTATAATGGAATTACCACAAATGAATGCCGTGCGACCTGTCAATCACAGACATGATTGAGAGAAATCGAAATCCACTGTTTATTCAAGGAGAATGTTTTGTCAACATTGACTTGAAAATAGTATGAAAATTATATCTAATAATATATACATTTTTGAAAGTGTAAAACATGGAATCCTTAGACAATTGATGTAATGTAAACACGGCAATATAATCCTCAATTCGTTCGATTTTTACTATTAATTATCAGATCTCTAATATAGAAAACGACAATGCTAAAAATTCTAGTAAGCCTCATAATTAACGACATCTAATTCAATATTTTCATCTGAGCAAAAAGGGTTGATAAAATAAAAGAATAAAATTAAAATTCACTGCCAAGTTACCTCCGAACTCAACATCGGAAACAAAATTTCCTTTCGTGACAGCATAACATTTATGACCTTCTCATATAAGTTATGAATTAAATGCTAATTTAAATTTCTATTATCATAATTATAATAGTAAATGCACACAACGTACTACAATAGAGGTCATGACGAATGTTATCCGGAGGTCTCACTAAATCCAATATTTGTCGTCTAATCTCTTCCCTTTTCTATACGTTATTTTGCAAAGAAATTAGAATCAAATAAACGTCCACCAGTATTCCTTTATCACGTTGGCGACGAAAAAATGTTAATAATAATAACCTCCAATATGATTGCGAAATGAAAAAGGCAATAATCGGATTTAATCTCTATGTAATACAAACACAACCAAAATGGAAACCGGCATAAAAAATATTGTCATAGATCTTTTATGGATCCCGATAGAGGATTAAAACCCAATATCTACTATGTAGTGGGGTTATATTTGTGTGGTGATGCCGAAAGTGTAACGGATCAAGCAAGGAACGCCTCGAAATAAAATGTTGGCAGTTGTTCATTTCATCGCATGTTTGGAAATGGGTCTTTTCAGTCCACCGCAGTATATATATAACGTATGGAACAGGAGTAACAGAGAACAACTTACTAGCATACATGAAAAACAAGCCATCAAATTTCATTTTATCTCATTTCACTTTCAGATATATCAAGAGGACTCACATACCAGCTTCAAATATAGCGGCCAAAATAAACGCGAAGAAACCTGAGCAGTCATTTCCGAAGACACATTGAGAACGTCCTATTTTTGAAGGCGGATTTGTTGAATAAATATCTCTTTTTCTAAGTTGAATTTATGTTATTTTTTACATTGATACCGTATCTTTCTATTTGAAAGCCTTTGTTTTGTTTTATCTGCAAATGATTAGTTGTCAATTACTTAGTACCACTTGTACAAAGATTATATACACAGATGATATGGAAATCGGATGATATCGGAATTGTTTAATTCCAACATGATTAGAGGTAGTACTTTTCAAGCCACACACACGCACGCACAAAAACATACACACACATAGACACAAACACACACACAAACACACACACACATATATATATATATATATATATATATATATATAGTGATCCACAGACAAACTGTTTCGCTGTATCACAGCTCATCAGTTTGGCTAGACAACCGATTGTTTCAAGCCGGGATCGAAACTCGACGGATTTGGAATATATATATATATATATATATATATATATATATATATATATATATATATATATATGCGGAACTTAATGGAAAGTGCTCAATATGCATGATAGAGCTAAAATATGCAACTGAATGTATATATGTATATATATATATATATATATATATATACATATATATATATATATATATATGTGTGTGTGTGTGTGTGTGTGTGTGTGTGTGTGTGTGTGTGTGTGTGTGTATGATAGAAATTATTAGGACGATTTGATAATTAAAATTAAGTAATTTATCGAGTGTGAAAACTCAACAGAATGCAGAAAGCACCGGACGGCCTTTTCGTCCTATATTTGGTTTCAATTCTCGGTAGTGGATGCACACTGCTGATGAGTCCCAAATATAGGACCGAACGGCCGTCCAGTGCTTTCCGCATTCTGTTGAGTTTTCAGACTCGATGAATTACTTCATTATAATTATCAAATCCTGCTAATAATTTCTATCATTTATATATCATTGCTTGAACCGGCTTCTAATGCTCAAGTTTGAGCGGCTTGTACGATAGTAGTCTTGACTCCGGGGGCACCATTCTATGGTTAGAGAGAATCTCAGTTGAATTCCATCACGGAATTTGTGAGCGAGCGGCGCTATACTGAGTCTGATTTGCCATCTCTTCGTCACCGAGGCCCGTTAGAACAGATGTTTGCTTGACAACCTAACTGTCAGGGTTTCAATTCTAGGTAGTGGATGTAGAACTAAATGGCCGTACAGTGCGTTCTGCATTCTGTTGAGGTTTCAGACTCGATGAATTACTTAAATATATATATATATATATATATATATATATATATATATATATATAGGTGTGTGTATGTGTGTGTGTGTGTGTGTGTGTGTGTGTGTGTGTGTGTGTGTATGATAGAAATTATTAGGACGATTTGATAATTAAAATTAAGTAATTTATCGAGTGTGAAAACTCAACAGAATGCAGAAAGCACCGGACGGCCTTGTGTTGTGGAGTTATTTCGCAGTGGAGTCTTGTATTTAAAATTGGTCCTAAATAAGTTCGACGTACCAGACGTTAGGAACTCGATATAATAGGTATTACGCAGAGTAATCTTGTGGTCGCTGACTACTTTCCTAGTCGACTACTGTCGTCCGACATCGACTGACCTTCGTTCCTATTACTACTCCTACTTATGTTAGGTGGGAGAGTCTAATAGCTATAGAATAGGTGTGTTTCACCTTATCACACTCCTAAAACTTTACTCCATAGGAGTAAAACAGTTTTCTTTATTTTTTACAGGAAATATGAAGAAAAAACAAACAAAAAAAAATTCATTTTTGTAGCAAAATCGTAGCGAATCTCCTACGTTTTGGATCCACTTTTAAATGATTAGTTGCCTTTCTTTTTCTCCTGGATCGGCGTACCTCAGGTAAAATCATTGCTGGCGTTGTTAGATCAAACGTATCGAAAATCACCTCCATAGGCGTTTCCTCCGCGGGATCGCTGTCAAACACGTCTGAAGAGCGTTTTCTGATCTGGTTAATGTGCCGTCTGCACTTGAATCTTTCGCCTTTCACCAAGTATATCATGTTGCCAATCCGCTTTTCTATTTTTCTAATCTCCCAGAATGATTTATTCTGTTTATAAACCTTAAATTATACGTTTTCACCAGGATTGTATTTTTTACTTGAATAATGTTTTCTCTACTTGGCTTTGTCTTTTTTGGTAGTAATTTGTCAAAGACATCACGTCGGCTGTCGATTGTGAGGCTGGTGTTCCGTTATTTGGGGTAATTCTGTATACCTGTAGAAACTTCTGTAGGGTTTCATCTGCAGGTATTTCCCTAGATTTCTTTAGAGCTCTTTTTAGGGTGTCCATAAATTTTTCAGCTAACCCGTTCGATCTTGGGTGATTGGAGCTGTGGTAACATGTTCGACGTTGTATTCGTTGCAGAAATCTTTAAATTGATCCGACGTAAATTGTTTTCCGTTGTCCGTCACAATTGTGTCTACTACACCAAACCTTGCGAACAATTCCAGCAGGAAGTTTTTAGTACTTTGCGTCGTCGGTTTTCTTATCCTTTATATCTCAGTCCATTTCGAGAAACTATCCACTACAATGATGTAATGGTATTCATTCAGTAGACCTGCGAAATCCACATGTAACCTAGAACATGGTAGGTATGTTTTTGGCCAGGGATTACATTTTATTTAGAGTGCCTTTGCAGCTAAAGCACAGCCTTTACATTTTGCCAATGCGTTCTCAATGTCCCTGTCCATATTCGCCAATATACAAAACTTCGCATTAGGCTCTTCATCCTAGTGCTGCCCGGATGACCATTATGAAAATCCTTTAGTATTTGCTTTTGTAGTGTGTATGGAATCACCACACGTTCTCTGTATAACAATACTATATCGTAAAAGAAAAAAACATTTATTGTGTACTGGTCGCTCTCGGCTATTTTGTATTTTATTTTCAAGATATACTTGTCCCTGGTGGCTTCTTCTTTTATTTGTTCTAGAGTTACCGGAAGTTCCCGAACTGCATTACACACAGTAAATTTCAGCTCTTCTTCTGACTTCAGTGAGGCAATTACCGTGTTTTCTAATGGTTCGCTCATTTTAGGAATTAACCTGGACAGCCCATCAGCGTAGCCAAATTTATTCGATGGTATGTACTTCATGCTGAAGTTATGATTTAGCAGTATTATACCCCATCTCTGTAGTCGGTTGGCTGTATGCGTCGGCAAATCCTTTTTCGATCCAAAAATCGAAATTAGAGGCTTATGATCAGTTTGTTGCTTAAAATGTCGACCGTGGAAAAAACGGTGAAATTTCGCTACTGCAAATATTATTCCTAGCGCCTCTTTCTCTATCTGAGAGTAATTCTTCTCAGCCGGAAGTAGTGCTCTAGAAGCATGAGCAATTGGTTTTACTTGACCATCTGTTATTTTGTATAAGATGCATGCTCCTGCTCCATACGCACTTGCATCGCAAGCTACTATGATCTCTAAATACGGGTTGTAATGAGTTAAAAATAATTACGAGGTTAACACTTCCTTTATCTTTTTAAATGCTTTCTGGCATTCATTAGTCAATTTCCAGGTTTTTCCTTTCTTCAATAGTTCATTTAAGGGTGCCCGCAGATCATACATTTTAGGGATGTATATTTGGTAATAATTAGCTAATCCCCCCAAAACTTTGTAATGCAGTAATATCATTCGGAGCCGGCATGTCTTTTATAGCCGCTGCTCGCTCTGGGTCTGGCCTTCTTATCGATGATCTGCCCCAGATATTTTACTTTCTCCATAAAAAAACTCGCATTTGCTATCCTTGAGTTTAAATCCTATAGCCTGTATTCTTGAAACTACAGCATTTACATGTTCCACGTGTTCTGCTATACTTGTACTTCTCATGAGGATGTCGTCCAGATACGCTACGGAAAAATCTAGACTACCCAACATCGAATCCATTACTTGTTGGAAAATGGCGGGCGCGACCTTAATCCCAAAACGTAGTCTGATAAATTTATACAGACCCCGATGTGTGTTTATACACAAAAGTTTTGACGTTTCTTTTTCCACCGATATTTGCAGATATGCGTCGATGAGGTCTATCTTCGAAAATAGTGTGCCTCCATTAAGCTTCGCAAATATTTCTTCCGATATTGGTAGAGGTTAATTATAGTCTTTGAGTGCCGAGTTTAAATCCGTCGAGAAATCAGCACAAACACGAATTTCTTTAAACTTTTTTTCCCGTATACCGTCGGTGTTGCACGATCACTATACTCAACTTTTTTAAGTACACCGGATTTCTCTAATCTGTCCAATTCTTTATCTATCTGTTCAATTGTGGCAAACAGCACATTCATTTTCCTTTAGAATACCGCCTGGGCGTTTTCTCTTAGCTGGTATTTTGCCTACATCTTGGTACACGTTCCCAACCCTGAAGAAAAAAACAGTAGGAAATGTTTCCTTAAGTTTCTTTATTAATTTTTGGGCTTCGGTTTTTAAACTTTCTACCCGTTAACAGAACGAATTCATCGGTAGATCCCATAATTGGAATTCTGTTAGCCAATTCGTACCCAGTAAGTTCGTGGTAGTTTCTATGACAAATAGTTTAGCTTTTCACGTTTTTTTATTTAACGTGACGTTTGTAACAAATTCTCCAATAAATTGTATTTTTCTCCCATCACTGACCTCGTGATTTTCTTTGTTTTCATTAAAGTTGTTTTCCCCAACTTCTTCCACGTATGCAAATTTACGATAGATAGATCCGAACCAGTGTCAAGTTGCATTTTTATATTTGTATTACTTATTTTGACTGTAACAAATTTTCTGGTTATTCCATCTTTTACCTCGTTGGACTTTAATTTTCTTATTTTATTGTCTTTATTTTTTGACCTGCAATGCGTTTTTTTATGTCGCACTCTTTTACAGTTGAAACATTTTTTTATTCCTAAAATCGCCATATCTGTACCAGTGCAGTTCACCGCAAGCAAAATGTCTTCGGGAGTTTTTGTTTATTTTTCTCTGGTATTTCACTTTTTGCTTGATAATCCGCAATTTTTGAATTATTTTTGGTAGACTGACTTTCTTCTTTGAAGCGTATTTTCCTTACATGTGAAACGACAGACTGTTATATCTTTTTTTAGTCTTTCTTTACGCTAACATATCTTGTGTAGTCTTCTTCCAATTTTGGTACTGTAATACTCGGATCGCTTTCCAATTTTTGCCAGTACTAATTTTCTCAACTCTGCGTCTCTTTCAGATACCAGCCATGAACAAACACCAAGCACTTAAAATTGTCAGCGCTTAACTCTGCCAGCTTGAATGCTTCACAATGCTTATTCACATTGGCTGAGTACGTTATATAGTCTTGTTCATCATCATTCCTCAGATTCAAACATTTCCACCTCTTGTGGAACAGAGATGTCTTTTTACTAAATAATTCACTTAACATATTTACCGCCTCGGTAAATGTCAACTCGCTAGTTTTTTTCGGTAAAATGTAGTTTACCAATTTGTTATGCTCAGCTGTTCCTAATTTTCTTAAATGAAGCCTAACCTTCTTTCCTTCAGACCACGAGTGGCAGTCCTCGTTATACACATCCGTATAATTTTTTATATTACTCCGCAAAAGTTATCTCTTCATCTGGACTGTACGTGAATATTTCAATTGAATTCCATATTGTATTCTCTGGGAAAGAATCATTTTTAGATTTTTCTCTTTCCTCTTCTCAGTTATTTCCAGAATTTTGTTATGAAACTCCCTATGCATCTGTTCCTTTTTTATTGGAATTGCATTTGTCTATAGAATGTTACCTCCTGTAGCTGTATCTGGAATGTTGTTTGTTGCTCTAATATTTTCGTCTGTTGTTCCGACTGGAACTTAAAGAATTCCCGGAATAGATTTTCCATTCCTCCATCTTCGCAAAAGTTTATACAATGTCTAAATATTGTAGAGGGCGGTCCTACGAATTTGCAATTCGTGACCTATTTGAGCAAACTGTATCATCGAGAAAAATATTTCTTTTCTCGAACGATTTTTTCGTCACTAAGTTGACGTCTTGGATTGCGACAAACTTTGCCAAGATTTTTTTTTTAGTGTGAATCCGAGACTTTGTCGCCGAAGTTATTGTGGCGAGCGAAGTTTTTCTTCCTTCGTATGAGTGCGAATCCTCGTGGCCAGAGTTATTTCGCAGTGGAGGCTTGTATTTGTACAAAAATCGGTCCTAAATAAGTTCGACGTAACAGACGTTGGGAACTTAATATAATAGGTATTAAGCAGAGTAATCTTGTTGTGGTCGCTGACTACTTTCGTATTCGACTAACTGTCGACTACTGTCGTCCGACATCGACTGACCCTCGTTATTCTTACTACTCCTACTTATATTAGGTGGGGGAGTCTAATAACTATAGAATAGGTGTGTTTCACCATAACTATATATATATATATATATATATATATATATATATATATATATATATATATATATATGTGTATGTGTGTATGTCCTTGCTGCGCATCTGTGATTTCGATTTTATAAAACTTTCCGTTCACTAAATACGATATTTTCTAATATCTCCCTACAGCTTGATTTCACTTACTTTAAGTCATGCTTCCCCACTGGATCTTTTGTAAATTTTTCACGAATATAATGATAGAATATCTATTGCTCGTATGAACGTGAATTTCACGTTATCATAGATATTTTGATAATAATATGTTTTAAGTTAAAGAGGTTTTATGTCTGTTACTAGCACGCTTTGCCCGCTCGCTATCGCTTCGCATAGTAAGATACATTCATTACTAGATATCTTTGAAACAAACATTTTAAATGAACATTTCATTTATAAATTGGCTTGTTATAATTAAGGAAAGTTTTACAAATAGATGCCAACTTCTTGAAGCCCAAGTAAAATGCAAATTTCAAAAGAAGTCTGCACTATATAAGATGATATTCCTAAACAGATACATTTTTTTATGAAAATCAAAAACCTCTCGAATAAAAGAATAGTAATGAAGGACGGTTAATTAATGAAATAGATTTTTAAAGACAATCTTCAAATTAGTAAAACCTGGAGGGTTTTATTGCCTTGATGTAGTAATATATAATACAGATATTGAGCTGTTGGCGAATAAATTATTATAAGGTAGAGCTGGGATTTTGAATCTCAGAATTTGTGGGAGAATTGACATCCAATTTTGTATTTATTCATATAGATTCCGTAATATAGTTCTTACTTAATTAGCTATTATGTTTCTCTAACTCTTCACATGTTGAATGTATAACTAATTCTTTACACTTTACTAATTTTAACTTATATTTTCCCCTGTTCTGTCACCCATGAAATAAAAATAATGGTACGGAAAATAAGGATCTACGTACATCGTCTTTAATTTTAGTAGGGGCAGAAGAATTATTGTTGAACTTTTAAAAGGTAATCTTTAACATTAATTCAGTACTTAAATTCAGCGATCAATTTTGAGTTATTCTGTAGTTCCTCATCTACTCCTGGCTACATGTTGTGATGATGGCCAAACCAATCCCACTACAGGAGCTAGCTTAAATGCCGTCCGATAGGTCGGCTTTTAAGCTAGCTTAAAATTTTAATTAGATATAAATTTTAAAATAGCTCCAATTTTGGAGACAAAAAGAAAATAAGAGTTACTCCCCTTGAAACAGAAAAGCAACGATAATGGCTAGTATAAAACACTAATATATATTTTAACCTAGCTTAATCCGAGGTCAACAAAACTAGTTCCCTATGCTTAAATTTACTAGGGCTTTTGAATGAGCTTTGAATCATTAAAATCGAATGAGTGGAAGCGGATGAGATACTTGGACACACACCTACAAACTCACACACATACACTGTATTTTATATATAAGATTTAAAAACATCAATCCATGTAGACCACAGAGTATCATTTTTACATTAGTACATACATTCACACACTCACACATACACACACACACGCACACACACACACACACACATACACACATAGATAGATAGATAGATAGATAGATAGATAGATAGATAGATAGAAAGAAAATCAAATTATTTATTTTACTACTGGTCATTCAATGATACGTGTCCTTCTCCATGTCCTCCTCTGTACCTGCTATCATAGCGAGTAAAGGTAACTGTGGCTGCTTACTGATGGTGTGGTTTGTGCTCGAATAATCTGCAAGGAATAGCGGAAATAAAGCAGTCTCTCGAAGACCAATATCTGTCAGCAGTATCCGTAAATTTCATTTTTATTATCAATAGAACTACTCAATATCTGAGCAGAAGTGAACAAATAACTTCGAGAGTTAAAGGGAGATAACTGATACTAAGACATCCGCAGGAGGCATGACACGTGGAACAAGAACAATCTATCCCGGTGGACGAAATAAAGGGTTCAGTTCTAAATTCCAATCACTTGAAGAAGGCCAGGGCGTACAACGGCCGCAACGTCGTGAATATGGCACAAAGATTAGGGCAAATGTCCGTACATTGTAAATATTAAATATCCCACAATGTAACAACAGAATACTGAATAGGTGCAACCGGGACGCAAATGTACTGTGGATGAAATAGTGATTAAACTCTTTCTAAATATTTTCGTCTTTGTGAATTGTTTTCTCTTTTAAGTAGAGTTGGCTTTTTAGGTAAAAATTGTGGTCAGTTTCGTTACGGTGATCACCTAATGTGTTTAATGTGTTGATTTTAAAATGTCCCCTTTCTGTTCATATAATCTTTTATTTAAACATCTTACGTTTTCTCCAATATATACTTTCTGGCAATCATTTGAAGTGGGTAGAGTAAATTCTTCCTTCAAATTTTTGCTCGTTGTTTTGTTTTGTATTGATTAAATATTTGATTGTTTTAGATGTGGTTCTGGAAAATTTTATGTTGAGTTTAGATAGATTATTTTTGATTGTAGCTGCGATAATGTTAGTGGGTAGAACAATATATGTTTCTTGATTCGCTGGGTTTATCAGGAGGGACCGCTTTTCTATTGTGGAATATTATATAACTCTTTTGTTTTGCATTGAATATGAAATAGTTCGGGAGCTTGAAAGTATTTTCAATATATTCAGTGCTGCATATTCTGATGTTCTTATGTAGAATCAGGTGATATGCCGGATTTTATTTTTTGCTATGATAGGAATATAAGTTTATTTATTCATTTTATTAGTTGATTTTAGGTAAACGCTAAGTTTTAAGCTCCAGTTAAGTCGGTGTAGCATGATATCTAGAAGAGTTAATGTATATTTCTTCCATTCCCTATGTAAATTTTATTGTATGTGCGACTTTATTTAGTTTATACACAAAATCAGGCAACACAGTAACACGGGGATATATTAATAGAATATCATCAATATATTGGAAGTATGTTGATTGTTTAGGCAAAATATTTTGGTAAGGTCAAGATTCGAGAAATTCTAGGAAAATACATCATATCGTTCCACTAAGACGAGATTGGTGATAAGACTGCTGATTTTTATTATATCAGCCATTGGTAGGGAGAGTTCTATCTTTGATTCTGTTGCTTTTTTTTAAAGAGATTTAAGAATGTTTTAACCAGGACTTTAGTGTAAAATGATTTTATATCTAGACTGGCCATGAGTTTTTCGGCCATATTGCTTCCCTTAGTTTTTCAACTAGGTTGCCTGAATTGGTTATATGTTATGGGCTGATTGTTCCGAAAATGAGCTTAATTTAAAAAAAGAAATACACCAGAAACTGTAATCATTTTTAATCTTTTGATTGATGTGGGTGGTGGCAAAACTCCGTGAAAACTAGCACATCTTTTTTTCCTAGTTTTCAGACATACTCATTTTTTTCTAGATATGTTGCCATCCTCAACTGAGGAAAGAAATTTTCCAGCGTCATATCTTATCAGGGATTTTTCTTTCAAAACAGAAAATCTGAACTTAATCTGCAAGATATACGTTTTCTTTAAATTATTAAAAACATGACAAAAATTTTTAAAAAATCATTAGCAAATGAATAAAGCGAGAGGAAAAATTACAAACGAAAAAGCATTTTTAAAAGTTCTCGTAAATAATGAGATGAAAGATAAAGACAAGAAAGCAAAAAGCAGAAACGACAATAGATCGTAATTAGAATAAAGAGACAGAAAGAAAAATATGTGTAGAAATAAGAGTATGTGGAAGATTAGTAAATGATTAGAATATATTAGGAACATTAACACAGGGCAGAGACTAAAAAAGACATTTTATAGAGATGGAGACACAACAAATGAAGAGTTTGCCCTATATTGCAGATATGAAATACTTCAACAGTATATTTTCCTGAAACTTTAGGTTTAAAAAAGTAAGTAAGAAATCCATTGAAATAGAAAATTCGACTTAATTAGAAGAATAAGACAAAATAGGGAGAAAACAACAGAAATATAAACTACTAACTGAAATCAATTTGATTATGAATTATACACACACTCACACACAAACGCATGCACACGCGCACACACATATACACACATATATATAGGGTACAAGAGAGAAGGCGATGGGGCAGAGAGACACAGAGAGAGAAAGAGAGAGAAAGAAATAGAGAGAGAGAAGAAACTAAGAAGAATATAATGAAATAAAGGGGACACTGACTTATTTTCCGGAAAATCAGAAGAAAAGACTGAAAAAGAGAGAGAGAGAGTATGTGTATGTGTGTGTGTGTGTGTGTGTGTGTTATAGTGAAAGACACCTTGTCTAGATAATAGACTCTCCCATCTACTATAAGTAGGAGGCAGTAGTAGTTGAGGAGAGGAGAAGTGTTCAGCAACCACAACTCGATTACTCTGCGTAACACTTTATTACAAGTTCCTAACGTTTCTGTACGTTTAACCTATTTAGGACGCATTTAGTCCGACTACAAGTTCTATTGTGGAAATAACTCCACAACAACTTTTGGCGACGAGGAATTCTCACTTTTGGCGACGAGGAATTCGCACTTTTGGCGACGAGAAATTCGCACTTTTGGCGACGAAGATTCGAATTCATACGGGGGAGACGAAACATAGAATTTCGTTCGCCAAGACAACTTTTGGCAGCGAAGATTTACACTCATACGGAGGAAGAAAAAGTTCGTTCGCCACAGTGGCTTTGACCACGAAATTCGCACTCATAGGGAGGAAGAAAATTTTTGTTCGCCACAAATATCGTTGGCGACAAAGTCTCGGATTTACACTTTGAAAAAAAATGGAGGAATGCAAAAGTCTATTCCAGGATTTTTTAAAGTTCCAATTGTAACAACAAACGAAAATATTGGAACAACAAAATACATTCCAGATGCAGTTACAGGAGGAAACTTTCAATAGACAGATGCAATTCCAACAAAAAATGGAACAAATGCATAGGGAGTTTCAAAGCAAAATTCTGGAAATAAATAAGAACAGGAAAGAGAAAAGTCTACAAAATGATTCCTTCCCAGAGAATACAATATGGAATTCAATTGAAATATTCACGTACAGTCCAGATGAAGAGGTAACTTTTGAAGAATATTTTAAAAAATATACGGACGTATATAACGAGGACTGCCATTTGTGGTCTGATAGAAAGAAGGTTAGGCTTCTTTTAAGTAAATTAGGAACTGCTAAGCATAACAAATTCCTAAACTAAATTTTACCGAAAAAAAACTAATGAATTGACATTTAGCGAGGCGGTAAATATATTAAGCGATTTATTTAGTCAAAAGACATCTTTGTTCCACATGAGGTGGAAATGTTTGAATTTGATAAAAGACGACGAACATGACTATGTAACGTACGCAGCCAATGTGAATAAGGATTGTGAAGAATTCAAGCTAGCAGACTTAAGCGCAGATACTTTTAAGTGCTTGGTGTTTGTTCAAGATCTGGTAGCGGAAAAAGACGCAGAGTTGAGAAAATTAGTACTGGCAAAATTGGAAAGCAATCCAAGTATTACGGTACAGAATTTGGCAGAAGACTGCACAAGATATGTTAGCGTAAAAAAAGACGCAAAAAATAGAACAGTCTGGCGTTTCGCATGTAAGGAAAATTCGCTACAAAAAAGAAAGTCAGTCTGACAAAAAGAATTATAAAATTGCAGATTATCAAGCAATAAGTAAAATACCAGGAAAAAACAAACAAAACCGCCCGGACCCATGTTTTGCTTGCGGTGAACTACACTGGTACAGATATTGCAATTTTAGGAATAAAAAATGTTTCAACTGTGGAAGAGTTTGGCACAGACGCATACATTGCCGTTCAAAAAATAAAGGCAATGAAATAAGAAAATTAAAGTCCAACGAGGTAAACGATGGAATAACTAGAAAATTCGTTACCGTCGAAATAAATAATCAAAAAATAAAAATGCAACTTGACACTGGTTCGGATCTATCATAAATTTGCATACGTGGAAGAAGTTGTGGAAACCAACTTTAATGAAGACAAAGAAAATCGCGAAGTCAGTGACGGGAGAAAAAATATAATTTATTGGAGAACTTGTTACAAATTAAATAAAAAAAACGTGAAAAGTTAAACTATTTGTCATAGAAAATACCACGAACTTACTTGGTACTAATTGGATAATAGAATTTCAATTATGAGACCTACTGATAAATTCTTTCTGTTACAAGGTAGAAAGTTCTAACTCCAGGGTTGGGAACGTGATGGAGGCAAAATACTTTTTAAAAGAAAACGCTCAGGCGGTATTCAAAAAGAAAAGGAGTGTTCCGTTTGCCTCAATAGAACAGATTGATAAAGAATTGGACAGATTATGAAATCCGGTGTACTCAAAAAAGTTGACTATACTGATTGGGCAGCTCCGTCGGTATACGTGAAGAACAAGTCTAAAGACATTCGTGTTGTGCAGATTTTTCAACGGGGTTAAACGCGGCACTCAAAGACTATAACTATCCTCTACCTACAGCAGAAGAAATATTTGCAAAGCTAAATTGAGGCACACTATTTTCGAAAATAGACCTCAGCGATGCATATCTGCAGATACCGGTAGAAGAAGAAACGTCTAAACTTTTGTGTATTAACACACATCGGGGTCTGTATAAATTTAACAGACTACCTTTTGGAATAAGGTCGCCCCCGCCACTTTCCAACAAGTAATGGATTCTATGTTGGGTGGTTTGGATTTCGCTGTAGAGTATCTATACGACATCCTCATGAGAAGTACAAGTATTGCAGAACACGTAAAACATGTAGATGCAGTAGTTTCCAAAATACAGGATTTTGGATTTAAACTCAAGGAAAGTAAATGCGAGTTTTTCATGGAAAAAGTGAAATATCTGGGGCAGATCATCGATAAGAATGGTAGAAGGCCAGACCCAGAGCGAGCAGCAGCTATAAAAGACATGCCGGCTCTGAAGGATATTACAACATTGCAAAGTTTTTTGGGATTAGCTAATTATTACCAAATATACATCCCTAAAATGTATGATCTGCGGGCACCCTTAAATGAACTATTGAAGAAAGGAAAACCTGGAAATTGACTAATGAATGCCAGAAAGCATTTAAAAAGATAAAGGAAGTGTTAACCTCGTAATTATTTTTAACTCATTACAACCCGGATTTAGAGATCATAGTAGCTTGCGATGCAAGTGCGTATGGAGTAGGAGCATGCATCTTATACAAAATAAGAGATGGTCAAGTAAAACCAATTGCTCATGCTTCTAGAGCACTACTTCCGGCTGAGAAGAATTACTCTCAGATAGAGAAAGGGGCGCTAGGAATAATATTTGCAGTAGCGAAATTTCACCGTTTTTTCCACGGTCGACATTTTAAGCAACAAACTGATCATAAGCCTCTAATTTCGATTTTTGGATCGAAAAAGGGTTTGCCGAAGCATACAGCAAACCGACTACAAAGATGGGCTACAATATTGCTAAATTATAACTTCAGCAAGGAGTACATACCATCTAATAAATTTGGCTATGCTAATGGGCTGTCCAGGTTAATTCCTAAAAGGAGCGAACCATTAGAAGACACGGTAATTGCCCCACTGAAATCAGAAGAAGAGTTGAAATGCAGTTCGGGAACTTCCGGTAACTCTAGAAAAAATAAAAGAAGAAGCCACCAGGGACGAATATATCTTGAAAGTAAAAGAAAAAATATCCAAGAGGGACCAGTACATAAAAAATGTGTTTTCGCTTTGCGATTCTGTATTGTTATATAGAGAACGTGTGGTGATTCCATACACACTCCAAAAACAAATATTAAAAGATTTCCATACTGGTCATCCAGGCAGAACTAGGATGAAGAGCCTAATGCGAAGTTTTGTTTATTGGCCGAATATGGACAGGGACATTGAGAACGCAGTAGCAAAATGTAAAGGCTCTGCTTTGGCTGCAAAGGCACCACCAGTAAAATTTAATCCCTGGACAAAAACAGACCTACCATGGTCTAGGTTGCATGTGGATTTTGCAGGTCCACTGAATGAATACCATTACATCATAGTAGTGGATAGTTTCTCAAAATGGCCTGAGATACAAAGAATAAAAAAACCTGCTGGTATTGTTCGCAAAGTTTGGTGTTGTAGACACAATTGTGACGGACAACGGAAGTCAATTTACGTCGAAACAATTTAAAGATTTCTGCAAGGAATACATTGTCGAACATATTACCACAGCTCCATATCACCCAAGATCTAACGGGTTAGCTGAAAAATTTGTAGACACCCTTATATGAGCTTTAAAGAAAGCTAGGGAAATACCCGCAGATGAAGCCCTGCAGAAGTTTCTACAGGTATACAGACTTACCCCAAATAACGCAACATCAGCCTCACAATCGCCAGCCGAGGTGATGTTTGCACGTCGGGTAAGATCTGTTTTCGACAAATTATTACCGAAAAAGACAAAGCCAGGTACAGAAAAATTTATTCTAGTTAAGAAATACAATCCTGTTGAAAAAGTATACTTTAAGGTATATAAACAGAATAATTCATTCTGGGAGAGTGGAAAAATAGAAAAGCGGATTGGCAACATGATGTACTTCGTGTAAGATGAAAAAATCACGTGCAGACGGCACATTAACCAGATCAGACGACGCTCTTCAGACGTGGTTGACAGCGCTCCAGTTGAAGAAACACCTATGGAGGTGATTTTTGATACGTTTGATCTTCCAACGCCAGGGTTAGGGCTAACCTAACGATTTTACCTGAGATACGCCGATCCAAGAGAAAAAGAAAGGCAACTGACCATTTAAAAATGGATCCAAAACGTAGGAGATACTCTACGATGTTCCTAAAAAACATTTTTTTGTTTTTTTTGTTTTTTTTTGTTTTTTTTTTGTTTTTTTTGTTTTTTTTTTTGGTTTTTTTTCTTTAAAATAAAATTAAATTAAAAAATTAAAACTTTTTACTCCTACGGAGTAAAGTTTTAGGAGTGGGGTGTTTTGGTGAAAGACACCTTGTCTACATAATAGACTCTCCCACCTATTATAAGTAGGAGTCAGTAGTTGTTGAGGGGAGGAGTAGTGTTCAGCGACCACAACTCGATTACTCTGCGTAACACTTTATTACAAGTTCCTAACGTTTCTGAACGTTTAACCTATTTAGGACGCATTTAGTCCAACTACAAATTCTATTGTGGAAATAACTCCAACAGAGAGAGAGAGAGAGAGAGAAAGAAAGAAAGAAAGAAATATAACATCTATTTATTTATTAATTCATTATCATTTGGGACAAGATCTTTTTACTGCTCTTTTTGCTGCTATCTCCTCTCTATTTTTTTCCTAACTTTTCCCTTATTCTTCATTTTTCTCCGTAAAAGGGATTGTATCATGAGTCTTTCTTTCTGAAAAGAGGTTGTATGTGGTTTTAAATTTCAATCAATCGCCTACTAACCAGTCATTTACTAACAGCTAATGAAATGCTTTAATACACATTGAAACATGATTGCATCTATGTAGCGTTATTCTACATATTGATGTAATATCCTAAAATAAGGAATATTGCTCTAATATTTATTGTATTGAGCCCTATTTTAAATTAATGTTACGAACGTCGGAATTAATTTTCGATTTGTTCTGATTTCATATATATATATATATATATATATATATATATATATAATTATCTCTTCTTTGCAGAAGACCATGTCTTTGCTTTTTGGTGTTATAATTCAGGATTTTATTATTTCCATTATTAAATACGAGCTATCGCTCTGCCATGGGCACATAAGTCATTCTTAACGCCACATTCAATTTAAGAGCCTCTCTTACACACGTAGCACAAAGAGATGAGAGTAATCATATGGACAATAGATAGCGATTGACTCTGCATTTACATTTTTGGCGATTAAAGATGGTTTGAAAGTATGGAGCTGCAAAGGAGTTCCACAATCGAGAAGTGTGAAAGAAGAAAATGTTAGCATAGAATTTACGGCTACATCTAGCATGCTCAACTGTAAATTGATGAAATCTCGCCTATCTAGTGCTGCGCTTAAATACAAAACCACTAGGTACCACAACGAAGCGCTCATTCGAACGATTACGATGAAAGTGTTTATAGAAAAAAACATAGAGGCGGTGTAATTGTGACTGGAGCTGAGCTGCCAGATCAGGACTAATAATACTGCAGATTTTTCTTCAGATCTTATCAAGTAGGTCAAGGTAAATAGTAAGGGCACCGGATTATATGTGGCAACAATATTCTAAGCATGGACCACTGGTAGACTTATAGATACGTAAGATAGACTCTGGAGAGAAACTTGTCTCACCCGACACAGTAAACAAACTTTCTTAGTAGTTGACCTAGCAATTGATTCAATATAGTCTGTTCACTACATATCAGCAGAGATTGTGAAACCGAGAAGGCGCACCGAGCCACTTTTATGGAGGATAGCATTACCCTTGCTAATGGAATGCAACAAGTGGTCTCTCAGATGATTAATGGAGAGAAGTTTAGTTTTGGAGGCGTTAAAATATACAAGCCATTTTGCACCAGGTAAGTACGGACTTGGGGTCGTTTTGGACATCGGCTGCCATTTTGACTGATAAGCCTTACCAACGAGGTAGGAATAAATAGCTGTGTCCTCAGCGTAGATGCCACGTTGAGAGCGGGTGTCATCAGAAAGGTCATTAATGAAAAGTAAAAATAAAGTAAGGAAAACGATGGAGTCTTGGGGAAATCTGCATTAGTACGAAAGTATCTAGACGAGTAGCCGTTCAAGATAACTTTCATTTCACGATTTGATAGGAACACTGGATCAATTCAAAAAATGTACGGTGACACCGTAAGACCTTGTCAAGGATTTCGAAATGTTAAATGCAACAGCCCGGGCTTCGCCGCTTATATCTAGAGTATGATAAACTGTTTCCATAAATATCGTCAAGACATCAGCAGTTGACCTGGATAAACGAAAGACCGTATTTCTTGGCTCAGAAAAGACCCTACGATGAGAAATGATGAACTAATTCAGCATTGACGGGCCTCCAGCAGTTTCCCAAGAGATAGAAGGGTAATAGGCCGATATTTGGAAGGGCTCACCAGCTTTCTTAAAATCTGAAACATCAAATGATGACTTCCCTTTTATAATCTCTCTTTCACACCTAATAAACATAAATGTATATAAGTTGAAATTGGGGTCAACACCCAGCGGCGACAGTCTGTTATATTTCGATTATGATAATAGCAATAAAGGCACCAATAGTTTAGGACGAGTGATATTTGAAACATTACAAATTGGAAAAATTTAAACAAGTAATACAAATGGATATTTATCTATATATCTATAACTGTAATGTATCCTGACATTTGATGGTTGAGGAATCTTGCGCATTTAGTTCCTCTTAACCACAGTTGAGAAATGTCCTATTGTACTCGTCTGTTGATAATTTGGTGGACATACCATTCACCGTACCTCTTCTGAATGTTTCTCAATACAATTCTAGACAGCAATTCATTATCCATAGATTCGAAAGTACGTTGATTCCATGTATAGGTACAAATTTAACCGAAGTCAATGAGGTGTTTAGGAAAAAACAAATTATACCAGATTAACATACCTATTCCATTATTTAACTACCAGTCTGCAGTTTAGTTGATGAGAACTTGACTGGAATTAGTCTCACCTTAATCCGAGTACCAACCTGAAACAAATAGAACCAGGACTCATCGAATATATTATCTTTCTAAGTCCGATAAATTCGGTGTCTTGTTGTTTGATTCTCCTGATATCAACGGAAAACTCATGTCTGTGAATTTCCATGAGGTTACGGTTGCGTGGCAGCTTTACATGCTGACATTCCATAATATTTAACATATACGTATGGCATTATTTTGATGAGATGAAATGACACATTTTCAACTGAAGAAATATATTCATATATATATATATATATGAATGTGCCTCCTGAGCCTAGATACTGTTTCAGGAGTAACTGCATATCCTAACCAATTAGTTATCATTCATCTTGTACATCGGCAAATGTTCGGTATCTTAGCGCCGCTCGTTTGCCTGCTTACTGATAAATGTCCAGATATTGAAATTCAAAGAATTCAAACCAGGATAGATAAGAAAAAAAGTTTTAGAGATTTCAAGGTCATGAGTTTTTTTTTTTTCAGTCAGTCACACCTGGTTCACGTGAGCTATGTGAAAGAGAGAAGAATACTTGATCGGACACGTAAATATCATGTCTTGATCACGTCTTCTGCAATACAATATTGCTGGTGACGTTGTACCTGATACTGCAAGAAAATGTGAAGAGGTGTTACCTTTGGTCTCGTTTTTCATGGCCCCAAGAGAATCACAAATGATGCAAAAAGGTAGACAATGCGGTAGATTTGGTCCGTGAAAAGTTACTTCGTGTTTCTATTATCAGTCATACCTTCACGAATCTTGCTATCATACAAATTATTGCGGCTGGCAATGAGTTTTATGGGAACGGCGAATTTTCTCATTTCCTCTGTTATAGTGAAAGGTGACAAGTTGATGAGTATATTAAAATCTGACACATTACCATTGTTGTTTTATATAAATGCCTCGCTATATGTGTATCCCTATGAATGTAATAATATATTTTTAATTACTCGAATGCAAGATGAGTCATGATGAAAATGTCAGTCACTATACGGTGATATATTGAATGAATTTTTTTAACCTACCTTATACTAAGTGGTTATAAACATTATTTGTAGTGGGCACAAGTATTCGTTTGTTATAACTGTTTTTTTTCTTATTTTCTTAAATATTGAAATTAATAACAACCGTATTATATTCAGAAGTCCTACTAAAGAATGATTGTACACCCAACAGGAATCGAACATGTATCCCCGATACCATCAGAGAACCACTACCCCCTTTTCCTTCAGTGAACATATGTTCGATACCTGTCGGAACTACAATCTAATATAACGCTTATATTCATGAACACAAGGTAGCAATGATGAAAGCTCATCAGAACAATTGTCCTGAATATTTCTCTCTATGCACGCACAACTATATATAAATATAGATATTCAAATAGATGCTTTCTATATATATATATATATATATATATATATATATATATATATATATATATATATATATATATATATATATATATATATATATATATATATATGAAATACAGTAGATAAGTTGGCCAGTAAAACAAAGTCAAAGAAAGTCTAGCGATGTAATCCATACGAGAAGCATTTATTAATATTAACCAAGTGACAAAAATGAAGCACGGAAAATGAGGTCCCAAGTTTGGAATTTTCGTACACGTCTGTGTTTTTCATCAACGGATGCGAGAAATAAACAGAAAGACGGTGGAAACTATCCAACATTAATTCTGGAGGCTGGGTAGAGTCCTGCTTGTAGGTGGAATTGTTAGTAAAAATCCGTTCCCTGATTGATTTTTCGCTGTGCGAAAGCTTTTGTGAAAATAACCTTAGATTTACAAATTGTGATTGGTGGTGAGAAGAGACGTGAGATGTGGAACATAGAGTAAAAACGGGAACAGAACCAGGGTTGAGGAAGGTAAGTAGTGTTGAAAGATTTTATACGTTAGGATACAGTGTGGGAAGATTTCGAAATTGCCAATAAAAATAAAATTAAAGAGAAAAAGAGAAAAGCGAGAGGAAAGAAATAGCATATATATATATATATATATATATATATATATATATATATATATATATATATATATATATATATATATAATGAACATGTGTATGTGTGTGTGTGTGCAGGAATTCTTACAAAGAACTCAGAAAGTTACATTTTAGCATACTCAAAGATGTACAATTATAAAATCTTACAAAATAATTGCAGGCTACACATGAATAATTATCATTGCACTGCAATGAACGAGTAACACTCCTTGTTACGAAGAAGAAATGTGAGTATGTTTGATATGTCGTAAACATCAACATAAATACGTAAATATCAACATTAAATAATATTTAATATATAATATTTAAAAATGTATATCCTGTGAATATAAATAAGGCTTGTTTTGGATCTAATTTAAAAGAAAGGCACTGTCATATAAAAATAAATAATGATTTCAGAATATAATGATCAGTTACGAATCGCAAAGCGTGAGTCGCAACAGCTCCGCTCAATCAAAAGAAAAGAATAAGAAGAAGGGATGTGTAATACAAAAGATTTGAATGTTTCTGACAACTTGGCATGTCTAGAAAACAATTTGCATGCATTTTGGTGTGCACATATTCAATTGCGACGAGTAAATTGAGAGGAGGAAATCGGCATTCAATGACAAAGAAAAGGGTGTCCAAGTGTTATAGATGCGCAGAATGAACTAAGGATATCACGACAAGTACGTGACAGTAGAAGTGCTATTGTGCTTATGGACCTAGTAAAAGGAAGAAATTAATGCATTATAAACTGTGGTGGCATCCTATTGATTCGGACGAACCGATTCTTAAAACTATAAAAGCATAGTGAACCGGTTCTTGAATTATCCGAAAATAATCTTATGATAATTAATAACTGATGCCCTAGGCAAACATGAAAATTCATCACATAGCAAAACTAATATAAATAATACGTGTTTCAACCAATAATGTCGTAATGAAAGAAAATCATTAGAAATAAATAATGAGAAAATAATTTTTGAAACTTGTTATAAAAGTAATATTATATATGGAAAAATATGAAGTGTAAAAACCATTCCGCGATATTCAGCGATTAACAAAATATGTACATGAGATTGATAAACTTCTGAGAGAAAATTGATGATTATGCATGGAAATTTATACACCGGAATTATTGAAAATATCATATGAATAGGAACGAGCGACAAAGTGGATTTCTCTTGAAAGTTTTACAATATTTGTTATAAAGAGACTTAGGACTAAAGAATGTAAATGAATAAAAATTAAAGAAAGAAGTGAGATATTGCAGAAGAAATGATATGAAGAAAAACAGATAATGAGAATAGTCTAAAAAATGTGAAGAAATTCAACGCTATCGACACTTGCACAAATAAAAGTCAACGGAGATAAGATGACAACATGATGGCTCCAAAGAGGATATTTGATTTAACTATATTAAGACCCGCGTATAAATACAACACAGGGGAATAATAAATATAGTGTTCATCAAAATAGCTAAAATACAGCCAAGCGTATGATAAGTACATTTGGGAAGTTTGTTGAGAGAAATTTATAGAGGTAATCAAAATTGGGTGGAGATAAACTCCTGTAGAAACTGTGAAAACTACGATTAATTAAGCAGGCAACCTAATGATGTATGCAAAACAAGGCTCTTCCTTTAATACAAATGGGAATCAAACAATTCACGTAAAATAATTAAGTCCCGAACGACTATATTTAAAAAAAATTCCAGATGTCTTTTCAGTTATAAATGTTTAAAAATAAACAGGATATTACTAGAGAGAAGAAAAGTTAAAATACCTACCGAGGAAGTGCAATGTAATCAAATATTCCATATTCCCATAATTCCTAATTTAAGAACTTAAGCAAAAAATTGATGAACGGGTTGTCATATGAAAATCTCAATTGATGTCGATTTTGATTATTGTCATAGACGATCTAAACAATTTCTACAATAATAAACTTTGTGATGTTAATGGCTCCTTTATCTCACTCAAAATATCAGAGCTGACAAGTAAAACGAATTCTGTGCAGATTCGGACAATTCAAAGCTTTCCAAAGTAGACCGTTTTGATTCAGAATCTGGCATCATCGGGTAACCGATAAAATTGATTTGAAAGTGTCTCGACAGTGTCGCATTGATTATGTGAAGTAGCGCTTGATTCACGTTCTCCTACCGCCAAACCATACATCTGCAAGAAGAGAAACGCTACCATAGACTTTGAAAGCTGGTACAGTGTCTGGAGTTAATATAGAGCAGCAGTATTTTGCCAATGTATGTATATTTTGGTTGGCTCTGACTGCAAGCAATATAACAGATAATGAAACGTTAAGTGATTGCTACCAATACTGAGTTAAATACGCTGGTGATAACTTTACCGTGGCGATGTTTTCTGGTGTTGGTTTTCTTGCACTTAATTTGTTACACGGCAACTCAAATATTTTAGTCTATATGAATATTACTGAAGAGTATGGTGATCCTTTTCTGAGAGAATCACATGTTCTTGGGTACAACTTTAAAACAATTATAAGCTTTTTTCATACTGCAAAAACAGTAAAACTAAATCTACAAAATAGTGTATAGTATGGCACACCTACAGTTCAATTCTCAATTAATTTGTGGTCTTTCAAAGATCTTTGGTGATAGAGATAGTCGATGTACCAACAGCGCATTCGGTGCAGGAAGAAAGGTTCAAAACTGTGCTTGACCGATGTGAAAGGTTATTGGAATCCCTACGTTGTGACCCTGAATATTTTACAGTCAAAATATCTTATTGGTATTCTTTATCAATATTATCTTCTGGTGGAAGTGTATTAGCTCAATGGGAAAAGTGGGTAGTGGTTTTCAGTGTGTATAAAACCAAGCCACTATCATTTCCTCATCAATGAGCAGATTCATTCTGGTTTGTCTTGAATGAAAAGAGTATGATCAAATCACAAATGAAGTAGTGCTGTCATATTTGGGCTATAGGTGCTCAATCATCACCTTCCAACCCCGCTCTGGTTCAAAATATTTTACTCGTTCTTGGAATGAATTATTCTCCACGTTGCAGCCGTTTCCCACACACAGACAGTCAGGGGTCTGTCGTTACTCTATCGCTATTAGCATGACAAATATTCAGAAAACCTTAATTTATTCATTCCAACATTTCAGACATTAACTCCTAGAACATACCATGCTATTTTCGGGTAGTCGAATTGCCTTCATTTCTTCCACATTCAAATGTGTTTAGAAATTTATAATCATAGAGCCATTTGTCCATTAACTGCAATTGTGTAGAAGAGGCTTCCACGTGGATGATTGTCTGAACACAGCAAACATTGTATTTTGTTTAGTATGAAACAAATATACAAGAAACTTTTTAAATTTAAGTAAATTTTATTTAAAATTTTAAATAAAATTATTTTTATAATTAAGTAAATTATGCTTATTAAATGTTCCATAATCTGGGACAATACAGCTGTTCAGCAACTTTTATTTAGCATTGATCGTTCATATATATATATATATATATATATATATATATATATATATATATATATATATATATATATATATATATATATAGATAGATAGATAGATAGAACATCTTGTTGGGCGTCGGTTCCACAAGGAAGTTGTTTGCGGGAAGAAGCTTTTCGAATGGAATTTACTTCGGAGGGAACGTGGATGGTTTGCTACAATGTAAGTTACATGTCGTGTTATTGCGGTGAAGGTTTGCATTGGAGGGACCCGGGAATGTAGTTCGTTCGAGCACTTCCCGTGGAAATAGCTACAGAACAGTGAGAGGCATGACTTATCCTGCCCCTGGGAAATAGTTTGAAGGTTGGAGAATAATTCCTCACCCACAAGGGCAGATTAAATTTCAAATAAATGATTTTGCCACTTACGCTAAATATCAAATAAATGATAAGTACCTCCCTGAGATTGCAGCCCCCTAGCTACGCCACTGATCGTAAATACTAGTTAGACTTGAGGTCGACAGTTTTTCAAAGCTCGATGCTTCCACGATAAAACCTCTGTTCATCCTGAGTGATACTAGTTCGGGGCCAGGCTGGAGAACCTTTGAAATACCAGGTGCTGCAAATTGGGATGTGTGAGTGGTGTAATTAAAAACCTCTTGTAAATGGAAATTGGATGCCGAGTTCCGATAACAGTCGATTTCGTTATATTCACTTGCACGTAATACCCTTAGGAGAGGTATCAATCCATATCTCCGCCACCAGATATAGGTAAAATAGTAGTAAATTCTTGTTTTGTTTCAAAATCAATTACAATAAAAAATCTTCTCTCTGTTAAATTCTAATGCCCCCTCCACCTTTGGACCTCCCTGCCTCTCTCGTCTGTTACCCTCTATATAGATCTCAGGTCCTCCCACACTCTCACACATACTCTCACTAATTTTTCCCGGAGTTTTTTCTGTTTTCTTTTTGAATGTGTAGGTCTGATGAATTGGATCGTTCTTACGATTCCAATGGAATAAATTATGACCATGGAATATTAGTGTTTAAGTCTTTTTGTTATATCCTTATTCTGTCCTGGACATCGAGTTCTACCTGGATCATATCCTCTTGGAATTATTTTTAAACATATATGTATGTGTATATATAATTTCATATGTATGTGTATATTTACCATTAATATTGTCTTTCTCTCTCTCTCTCTCTCTCTCTCTCTCTCTCTCTCTCTATATATATATATATATATATATATATATATATATATATATATATATATATATACCCATGGAGAAAATGATGTTGCAGGTGTAGAAAGGTTAAATTAAAAAGCTGAAATCATTGCATTGTTCAAAGAAGGGTTATCCCAAGTCAAAATTACAAATTTCATATTCTCTTAGACTTAGTAACGCCTTGCGTCTTAGTGGCTTTATTGCCTCGCATGGAGTGAGATGATTAGCTTGGGGGAGAAGAGGTGGATTCAAATCTTTCCCAATGATATTTGTGCGTAAGTGAATGTAACGAACTTGAAGGCAATTGGGCCTGGCGTTGCGACGTCTCATTCTGGATCGTTATGCATTACATCAAGCTCACATCCAAGCATACATCAGCATACGTCAGCTGGCATTCCGAAGCGGTCACCCATTTAGGTACTGAGTAGAATCAATGTTGCTTAACTTTGGTAATCTGGCGAGAACCGAAGGCCTAATAAAATGTAATTAATACTGTAGAATATGTAACTGCATCAGGAATTTCATAAGTTAAAAATGAATTTATAACACAGAACATTTATTTTCAACATATTCTCCTTCATTCCCAATGCACTTAATGCTGTGTAAATATTAATCACACAGACCTCCATATATCCAGTGAAATTTATAGATCTAAACTTTGCTATAAGCTACACGTCTGACTCCGGACATATAATGTGAGGAAAATGAGCAAAAGAAAAAGAAAATAGTATATTGTAAAGAATAGATGATAGTTTTGGAGACTACGAAAGAAATAGTAAAGACAAAAAAGCAATTAAAAGAAAGGAAATAAGAAATAATCGGCCGTAGGGAAATGCCAAGTTTGGTAAGAATTGAACTTTCAAGAGTTCTAAGAGATTATATCCGTTTACTTAGACTGATTGCCAACATGGTTCTGCGGGCACCATCATCAACACAACGCAGGTGAAAAAAGTTCTGAAAGCAAAACAATGTGGAAGTACATATATAAAAGCAGTAGAAAACATAAGTGAGAATCAATCCAATACAAACCATCGCATAGACAAAGAGAATCTCATTTTCATTGTCTCAATCCTTGAGACCAATTACATGTTGCTGCAGGCTAGTGAGTACCTTGATAATGAGTACGTCTAGCTATTGATTTTATGTTTTTAATACATTTTGATTAAATGTGTCCTTATTCTTTAGTATATATATCTGTCCGTATGGATATATACACGAATCTTTTCTTTCATATATTATCAAGCGAAATAAGTGATAAAATTACTAGGTGCAAAATTAAGCTAAGATTAAGGTTTCTTGAAAAAAATCCTTTACGTGGTTAATTTATTAATAGCAGTATATTTTCAAGTTTATTCATGTGAATGAGTGTGTAATCATGTGCTTGTCTCGAATCCATCCCAAAAAGTTTGACGCATACAAATACAGGAAGAGATATGGTCTCGCTGCATTTTCCATATTATGAAAGATAATGGAAAGTTTTAAAATGTATAATAAACGTCTGTGAAATAAATCTGGTTGCCTCAGTAATTAAATATTTTACTATGTTTCATAAACTAGTTCAAGTAAATAATCATAATTAAACATATATTTTTGTGAATCCTAAAATATACGTTTCCAAGTCTAAAGCTATTGTATCTTGATGAATTGATAAGATAAAATAATTTCTATAAATATATGAAAAAAACGATTTCGTATTTTACAATATATTTTTTGCATATAAATTATATATATATATATATATATATATATATATATATATAGATAGATAGATAGATAGATAGATACACACACAAACACACACACACACACAGATATATATATATATATATATATATATATATATATATATATATATATATATATATCGTACGAGTGTGCGCGTATTGGTGAATAATTGGCTATAGTTACATGTAAGTGGCAGAAATGCTTGAAAAACAGAATCGACACATTTTGCAATAAAAAATAACAGGGGAAAAAAGAGGGCAGAAATAATACTAAGAAAACAATGTATTCAAGGCACAAGTAGGTAAATTAAATGGTAGAAAGTTCAGAAACTAAGAAAGTTGTTAACACTTCGAACGGATACAAACAATCGATCGCAGTCTTCTGACTTCAAGATGAGAAAGAATAGAAATATATTGGATGAAACCGAGACGTGTCCTATCTTATTGGCTAGGAAGAAATCCGATCATGCATCTCTATCTTTTATCTATAAATTTTGGGAGCGGAATGTTTTGCAGTCATTCCTGTGTGGATTGGAACAAACACCCCACTCAATCAAATGAACGACTGCACTCATTTCCCACCTTTCCCTCTCTATGGGTCAATAAAAACAAACATGATGCACATAAATATTTACATTTTTTGCACTTTACTCTTTTTTGCATAATTTCTTTCAATCTTTTAACACACACACACACACACACACACACACACACAAACACACACACACAAACACACAAAAACACAAACACACTCACACACACACACACATATATATATATATATTTCAGCACCTTTTTAAGCAGATTATTTTTTGTCAGTTACAAAGGACGTTAAAGGAAAAATAATGGCGTAAAAAACTAGGGAAACAAAAAAGCTGGCAGATAAAAACAGTTGCAAGCAAGTTCAGGATTGTAAACCATTTAAAGCATTAAGAAATCTATTTAATTTTACTCTGCCGATAGATTTCGTAAATAAATCGGCTACATTTCACTCTGGCGGAATATTTATTGCGACATTTAGAATTTCACTACTTATAAAGCATTTCATTATGTAGACATTTTTGTACGTTTGTGGTAGACATGGTTCCTAGCAAAATCTTCGGTTTCTTGGTTATCACATGACATTTCAATTAATCATGGTGTTTAATAATTGAATAACGAATTTTGTTCTCGTGTTGCGGATTGTTTTCCAGGAAATCATAGAACTGTTTAACAATTATTGAAATCGTACACTGTAATACTGTGGCGGTCTTTCGAATTTACCCAATCAGCATTACAAAATATTTTTAAACTTAGGGGCATATTATTAAACACTAAACAGTGTTTTCTTGTGCTTTTCAAGTAGCAAGAGACTTATTTAACTGTGATCAAATGATATATAGTTGGATTCACTGAATATGGTGACAAGTTTGTTACCACATAACATATATCCAGACAAGTTGCAATTATAATAATAGGCTACCGAATATTTCTCGGTAAAATGTTTACCGACCAGCAATAGTCGAATATTTCTGCACTAGGATTATATCCAGTTTTATTGAGCAGAGTAAAAATAATTAATTGTATAATGCACTAAATAAAACATAACCATGACATTCTTGCTTACTACTGTCTTTGTTAATTATGTTTCGTGGGGATTTCTGACTATTGCATTTAACCCTGGTCAATTATTCTACATGTTATGAACCCAGAACTAGACTCAACAGTGACGAATCCACATATGAACTCAGGGAAGTAAAACTTTTAGGATATACGAGAATCCGAAAAAAATTGATCTTGGCACCACACAATTGTCCCGATGACAAAGAGTACTGCGAATAGAATACAAACGCGTTTGCTGAATTAATTCATTTTCTCTCTGACCTAAATATGTCTGTTATTATGAAAGAAACCCCTGGCAATGGCAAAAAATATCACGGCCAATTTTAAAAGAAAACTACTTATGAAAAGGAAAGTCAGAATTAATGTCTTTTATACTGAATTAATCTCCCTACGAAAATGAAGTGGCAAACTTATTACCGGTTATATTATTAGAGCTGAAAATGCTACAACTTTATTAAAGACATCAGAACTGATTAGTGACAACTTTCCAATAGCCGTGGACCTAAAAGGTCTTCCGTCTGAATTTAAAGCCCTTTCACTACTGTTATTACTCAGAAAGAAAAAATAGTAATGTTTAGCGTATTTAAAGTAGCATTGTGAAGCCACAAAGAAACCGAGATGATGATTAAAGAGCATAACACTGAGAATACCGTCATGGTACCCAGAGTAACAGTGGCACGACCAAAGTCTCAAAATAGTAATGTCCCTACCTGATGTAAAAGTAACACAAAAAATTATACAGTGATCGCAGCATTCTGACTTCACGACAAGTAATAATAGAAATATAACGGATGAGACCGATAAGTAGCCTAACTTATTGGTTAAGAAATCCTAACAAGCATCTGTATGATTTGTCTATAAGATTTTGGAAAGGGATGTTTTTGCAGACATTCATATTTGGAAGGGGATCAACAATATTCCTTATGTAAGATATGATATACAAATTAGACTAATAGTCAGTAACGCTATATTGTTCATCCATTACAAGAACGACTTTTTCATACTTTAAATTCAACAATAGAATTATATATCAATAAACGCTAAAGACACAGATACGCTTAAGTCCCACTTCCAAATGAATTATTCTGGAAATGTACTCTGTAGCACATAGGATATTTCCATTCTGACATTAATTCACACACACACACGCACACTCACACGCGCGCGGGCACAATTGGGGGAATTTTTAGGTCGCTTATTTAATAGTTTGTTTTGGTCTGGGAAGATAAAGCTATTTATTCATCCAATTTTTGGATTGATTTCCGTAGATTGATTACGTTGTTTTGTAAGCAATTACCGTTTATTCAGTAAAAACACTGTAAAAATCAAGTACAGTTAGACCGAGAACATGGCACAAATAATAAGAACGCACAACAGGAAAACTATCAACAAAACACCCGAACAAATTAAACCCACTCACCCAGAATAAAGAATAAATGTCCTTTAAACGGTAATTGCTTACAAAACAACGTAATATACCAAGCCTCGGTAAAATCACCAGATAATGAAGAAAAAGTATATATAGGAGTAACTGAAAGACACTGGAAACAAAGATACTATGCACACAAAGCATCTTTCCCAAATAGTAAATATGCGAACAGAGCAATGCTTTTTAACTATATCTGGGAAATTAAAACCAAAACGCAAATCACACCTAAAATATAATGGAAAATAAGGAAAAAAAACAGCCTTCAACAATCAATACAAAACATGCAAGCTTTGCCTGGAGGAAAAAAATTCTATTATTACCTTCCCAGACCAAAACAAATTACTAAATAAACTATCTCAAAATGCAGACATGAAGAAAAATTTTTACTACGTTACTTAAAAATCGAAAACTGAAAAAAATAAATAAAAATAGACAAAATAATTTAAAAAACAAGGAAAATAAATTAACCCAAGCAAATAATAAACAAATTGAAAAACTACGACAGTTAGAATAGACAAAACAGAACAAAAAAATAAATACATAAAATACAAGTACAAATAAATAAACATAAACAAATTAACAAACCAATAACCGTTAGAATAGACTACAACAATCAATCCGAAAATTGGACGAGAAAATAGCTATAACTGCTATATAATGATAAAAAAATTACTACGTTACTCAAAAATTGAAAACCGAATACAGTAAATAAAAATATATCAAATACAAATAAAATATAAGCAAATAAATAAGAGAAAATAAGTAAAATTTAATCCAAATGAATTAGCACATTAAAAAAAAAAACTCCTAAAATTGGCATTCGAACTCATAAAAATAATCGTAAATAGGCAAAAACAAGTAAAAATAATCAATCCAAATAAATAAATAAACTAATAAACAAATTAAAAACTGTTCCCCACCAAAATAACAGAATACATTTCGGCAATCAATCCAAGAATTGAACAAATAAATAACTTTATCTTCCCAGACTAAAACAAACTATTAAATAAGCGACCAAAACAAATCCCCCACCAAATTGTTACTACGTTAATAAAACATCGGAAACCGAAAAGAATATATAAAATAAACAATGAAAATAACGACAAGCAAATTAAATTAACCCAAATAAATAAATAAACAAGCCACTCCCGCCAAAATAATCTCCTTACACATTTACGTTTATATATGTGCTGATTTCATAGGCTGAAAAGAGATTAAAATCACAAAGAATATAGTTCATTTGTTTTAGTTATAAATATACAAGTTATGACTTCTTACAGTTCCGGAACTAAAAGTAACTAATACTGTAGTTGCATATATTTACATATTTCTTCATCGAAAGATATTGAGGAGCGTATAACCACCTCTTAAATGATATTGTTCCCACGCCCACCACGAGCCTGGGTGGTAGTACATGAGGGTCCCATGTATGGGAAAATGGCTAATCCTCAAACTGAGATTAAAACACTATAAACATTTTATTGTAAAATACCGGCAAAACATTTTCATTGTAAAGAATTTACTAGCAATATATTTCTACAAAATAAAAACATCAATACATTTTTGTAATAAGAAAAATAAAAAAAATACCAGCAATATATTTTTTGTCAAAGAAATTACTAATGCTTTCAGAAAAAATAAATTTCGACATTAGATGACTCATAAGAAGTTGATATGCCGCTAAACAAACAAACAAGTAAGCAATGTTTTTATTCCACATTAATATTATATTATTCTACAGGATTTACAGCCCTAAATATTTCAATTTTTTATCGTTCGGTTTATTGCCTTTCGACACTTGTCTTTGCTTCAATGAGTTTTGTTAGATACCAGAGAATTTTGTACGTTCAAGATCAAAACATTTACTTTCCATTATAATGTTGTATTTAAATTAAAGATACTCTTGGCATATTCACTTGTTTTATCAATCAGCAATGTCTATGGAATTCAATTTCATTGTTATATGATCCATTAACTTGTGATCCACAGCCAGAATTTGTAAATTTATTATATTGTGAAACAGTTTTAAATAATCTATACAAAATTCTAATTATATATATATATATATATATATATATATATATATATATATATATATATATATATATATTCGCTACTTATTATTTTGCTCCTACATTCTTGTCTCATTTATGGCATTCAATATGTTCGTATATTGAAATATCAAATCTATACATATCGAATAACTGTTTGTTCCGTATTTATCACTATTTCTATTTGAATGTTATAATAACATATCGCCTCTAATTGTTATACTTACATGAAGCAATATATTTCATATCCAGAGGCAAAAAAACATTTCGAAATTGATGGTGAATAAGATTATTTACAGTTACCTTAGCAATGTAGTTGACCTTCAGAATAAGTGAAGCTTTAATCCAAATGTGCAATGGACATTATATCTACACCTAATCAGTGCAAAGCGTGACTAGAAGTACATTTCAAAATCGACTTCGTTAGAAATAAATATCTTGAAGAACGGTTCACACCAAGGTTAGCTTTAGGATGAAAGCCAAGCGAATGTGCTATTCCAAAATCCAATCCAGGTCTTCATAATTTGATTATATACCATCAGGAATTCTTAGCCGTTAAACTTACTTAACATCTAAATCGGACACTGGTTGTGATGTATAGGACAGTGCAATAAAACGGACAGTTAAGAGAAAATGTTGAATACAAATAAAGGCTAAATGAACACTCTCTTTAAATCCTATCTCCGCAGGCCACTTTTTCTACGTGCACACACTTCCCCTAATACACCACTCTTCCACAATTACCTATTATACATCAATTGCACATACATTGACTACCATTAATTTCAACGAGATTATTCAAGATTTCATATATCATGTGTAAGTGTTATAATGATTGAAATCTTACGTGAGGTTAATTTGGGGTAATTTGGATGTCATTAAGATTTCTTGCGTTGAACATTCATGTCAGACCTATTCCTTTTCTTTTGTTCTGTAAGAGTGATTCTCTTTTTTACTATAAAATATGAAAGCGGCAAAGTATGCTGCATCATATTACATTGTCCCACACAAGAAAACAAATGAATACCAATGTGCGAATACTATACACACACACACACACACACACACACATATATATATATATATATATAAAAGTGAACATAGAAGTCAACACTTAGAGGCAACAGTCTGTTTCATGCTAGATGCAATCGTCAGGCAATATATATATATATAGGTGTGTTTGTGTTTTTATTTATTGATGAAAATAACGGATTTTTAATTCATTATTATTATTAGTAGTAGTAGTAGTAGTAGTTGTAGTAGTAGTAGTAGTAGTAGTAGTAGTAGTAGTTTTAGCGATAAGTGTAATGGGTACAAATGTTAATATGTTAATTGAGCGTAGCGTTGTCTTGGTGGCTTCCTGTGGTCTAATGTTCATTGTTGAATTCCAGCTCCAAATGTTTTCATTCTTCGACTCTGAGAAAAGTTAACTTCTGTTATTTGTGCCAGTACTAGATGACCAGGAAATGTCATTAATAATTAAAATTTTAATTTAAAAATATGAACGCCATGTTTGCGCGAGAAATGTATTATTTGAGAAAATGTCGACAAATATTGCTGAAATTGTAGTGGATACGACTCTACGGCGGACAACTGGTTTTATAAAATAAAACAGTATTAGTTAAAGGCCCTTATATGGAACTACTTACATATGGTGAAGGTTCTGATGAGGTGGGAATGGCAGGTTACCTGGATATTAATTTTATTAGATTAAGAGATTATAATGAGGTTTAATGAGGATTATGAAATAAAGAAATGACTTTTAGAAAGTTGCTTTTTCTTTCACTTGTATTTGCAGTGAGTTGAGGTAATTTTTTGTTGTGTACGTGATACTTAGGTTTTGTTTACTGGAAGGGTCGAATACTGATATCCTTCAACACTAGTCTCAGGGAAAGATTGCGTGACCTTATCAAATTAACACAGTAATAGATCGGCCTTCGTTTCTTCAGCTTTTACTTTCTTTTCTGTCAACGTTTCTTCAAGTTCTTCCAGGTCATTCTCAATAATGTTTTATTACTGAATTATTCGACGTCTTCCTCTGTCAGGTCAGGAAACCTTCTCCACCAATTTTCATGGCAAAATTTCCAGTACTCCACGATCGATTGTTAGACAAACCTTCAAATAGTTTACTACCTCGCTCCATAATGCAAGCGAGCGGGCGTTGACAGTCTTATCTTGGGATTTAAGACAACAGATTTAGCAATAAGCTCACTTGCAACCGCAAATATGAACATGTTCCATAAAGCATTCCGGATTAATATCAAGTGCAGTACGGATTCAGCGCAAAGTCAAGGCACGTAACATTCATAAAATCTAGCCTCAAGTAGCTGCAGAAGTGAACTGGATATCGGCGGTAGGAAGAAAAAAAAATAACGTTTGCAACATGGATTTGTGATGGATGGCAGTTTTATTAGTGATAAGCATTTTGAATAGCTGTCTCTCCTGGAAGTAATTCTTCATTTCCGGTTTAAATCAGGCATGGAACCAAACGAATAACAAAGCCTTATTTATGTGGTACAAGATCAAAGACATTACATTTAGATTTCTTTTCCTAGAGGCAAGAGAATTTTTGGATTGGTCTAATCAACCCAGCCTGATCAGCATCATTAAAATAACAAAGCTAATAACTTAATTACTTAGGACTGGTTGGCATTTTATGAATGAAAGTATGGTTCCATTCATCAGAGTTGAGAAATTACATTGAAAACTGTCATCCGATGAATACTATCCTTTGAATTAAGCTCCTTGATATTGTAACGCTTTATAAAGCGGCCTCTTACTTTATTTAAACCCGTTCTTATAGATCTCTTTAAACTCCTCATTGTAAACCTCATGCAAGTTAAATATATTTAACATAGAATGTATTGGTCACGAGTGCAATTCTTCTGTACCATGTCTCCCTTAGCCAGCCATTTAACGATTCCTTGCACTTTATCAGTACCTTATCAAATCTCTATACAAAATAAACATTACCTAATCCGCGAATTGTATGCTTCTTTGTTGTATCGCACGAATGCGAAATTATTCTTCTCTTATTGTCGTGCTACCTCAACCATTGTCATGGTTTTCAAGGTACGTAGTTCTTGCAACATTTGTAGGTTAGAGACAGCAGTTTCTTTAATCTTCTTAAGCTATCCTAACTGAGGATTTTGTAATAATTTCTCAGAGAAAAGCGTAATACAAAACAAGTTAAAATTAAAAAATGCTACAATAATATACGAGAAACGCAGGGAAATATTGAGCGCGGAATTGGTTAGATGTCACTTCCTTACATCACTTGCTGCTATTTAGTGCGGAAGGAGACGTTATGAGAGGCAAATCTTTTTGAATATTTGAAAATATTTTCCGACTGCATATTTTCATTTTTTTAAACTTTTCATGCCTACTGTCTACCAAAATAATCATCTACACAAAGCAACACAATCGAAACGAATACCACGAAATCTAATTCATTTTACAAGTTGCACAATACTTTCTTTGCTAATCAGAGAAAATTACACTGTGCTGAAATCCATACTGACCTGACTCAATTCATATAACCAACAGCCCAATATATGCCATCAAATATATATCTAGGAATAAGTAAATATATAGAAAAAAGCAGTACATACCACCTAGCCAATATTAAGCACCAAAACCTTCATAAACAAGGTATGCCCCTCACACGAACTGAATCTGCTTCAATAACTGTCTATATTTCTGAGATGTAAATAATGTACATAATCTACTGGATGTAAATAATGTACATAATGTACATTATTTACATCATTCGGACTAATGTTCTCATCTTTGTCGCCATATTTATTACAACGTTTCGGCCGTCGTACGCTTCGGCCTTCTTCAGGTGGTTGGAATGCCAATCTGAACCCTTTATTTTGCTCACTGGGGTAGACTGTACTAGCCGAAACGCTGTAATAAATATGGCGATAAAGATGAGGACAATAGTCCGAATAATGTAAATAATGTGAATCTGCTTTGTTATCTAGATTTTATCCTAGAGAACGAAATATCTCTGCTTTTCTCTAGATATGGTTTGCAATGCCATATTTTTATATTTGCACTATACTTAAGGCTTTTCAATAATATAATGTTGCAAGTTCTTATAGGTGGTCCAACGTTTTCACAAAAATTCCTGTTTAATAGATATTTACATTCGTTTCATGTAAGTTTACATATTTTTCACTTGCAAAATTTCCCTAACTACTCGAAACCGGTGTGCGATTCAACACACACACACACACACACACACACATACACACACACACACACACACACACATTCTATATCTTCAGATTTCATTTCGATTTACTTAATAGAGAATACATATTAAACTGTCCTACAATTCTGAATAACTTAATTTATTATATATTAAAAAAACATGACTCTTTAAAAAATGGTCATTCTGCTGTATCCTGGTGATAAATATAGAAAATAAAATGATGATTAACTACCATCTTCTATAGTAAAATTAAACTAACTACAATTTATTCGTCTAAATTTGTCTGTAAATATGTAAATGGCCCCTTTTTACAAAGTTTTTATGTGCCAACACAGAGAATCGAAAAACATATTCGTATTACTATTTTCCCAAATATTACCAAAGTCATAACAGCGAAAGTGAAATTCTGTCATATTTCACATAGAGATGCTATGAGAATCTTCGAATAAACTTTGCTGTATTGTATGAAATTATGAATACAATAAAAGCAGTAGTAGTAACAGTGATGGGCTTTTTAAATTGAGGACGTAATCGATAATGCACTGGTCATTAACTGACCGATTTATCGAATTGGATCAAATAATGTCCGAATGGCCGAACATCAAAGTTATGGAAGTGTAAATCAGATAATTAGCTGAGAATATGTTTTACTTAGATTTTTCACCCGTTAATCTGAACGGTGGGTAAAGGACAAAGCCAAAATCCAATGTAAGGTCTCCATTTTATTGATTGGAGGCAATCGATAATCTATCTGATGTGGACCAACAGAAATCGCCAAATTTTATTGAAGTTTGTAAATATCTGGAATAATGCCAGTTAGTCTAAATCTATTTCCTGCAATATATATATATATATATATATATATATATATATATATATATATATATATATATATATATATATATATATATATATTTGTGTGTGTGAGTGAATCTGTGTATGCGCGCGCATATATGTGTGTCTGTGGCTGCAGTTACTTTACTGTAATTCGGTAACCAACTATGTTAAATTAGTAAGATACCGAGCTATATGCCTGTTATTAAGAGTTTATTGCCTGACTTTTACAACCTTCCACTAACTTATGAGAAAAATCGAAACTTAACATACATGCATTTAGGTGGGCTTAGACATTAATATCAGATACTAATCTGCGCCGTGTAGCTGCTTCTTCCTCCAGCCCTAATGATCGTGTAAGAGAATTTATATAATATATATCGCCATCAAAAATCCTTATTTTTATACATATGCATTATTTTATCTCTTATACACGTGAACGTGTAAGCAATATAAATGACAAAGTTTGTGTAACACACATGCAGCTTCTTATAATAGACAGTTCTAGTCTTAGTAAATGCTAATGTGGAAGAAATATGGTATATAATGGTATTATTAACCGTTTCCTTATGAATAAACATTCAACATTCATTGACCGAGCAGACAGTGCTTCTGTTGCTTGATATTCATAAAATATTTCTCTGAAAACAATGTTTCAGGAAAATAGGTTTCTCAAACCCAGTAGACGTTATCGTTCTTTTCAGTATTGATTGGTGTTTCCTTCCTAACCTTTTATTTGAAGTAGTGTGGAACGTCAACATTTTGATTATGTCATTATTTTATCTTCGACTTACATGTGCTAACCATTTTAAAGGTTAGTCTTCAAATGATGCCGTTTACAACATTTGGTACACTTCTTTGTTCGTGATTCTGTAGTACCAGGCCACAAGATTTGAGGATCTTCGTCAAGATCCACAGGCTTATTTCACTAACTATTGTTCATAGTAAGCTGTTTCATATACGTGATAGTTCTGAATATTTCTGAATGAGTTTGGCGCCATTCCTGGCGTATGAAAACATCGTCATATGATGAGGTAATTTAACAACATGACTCTGTCTTTCCCGTTAATACTCAATATATCAGATTTATGCTGGTTAACGGAATGACAAATGCATAATTCTTATTGCTGTGTATTGTCTTTCAAAATGAATTCAAATCAGCATTTATATATAGTAATGTATTTATTCTTATATGTATGTACCGACTGCATTGTCAAATCATCGAAAAAAAAACGATTTCCCCCACCAGGTTTTTTCTAGTGTCGAAAGTATATAGACACCCGTTATAATTTACAAGACTTACATCAATGGAAGGATGAATCATTTCATGGAGCGATTATCTTTCACATGCGTGGGAATATATTAATACCTGAATTCTTATCAAAGCGCACAGTATGTGCATTGGTATGTGTTGGACACATAGCATTCGATAAGTTATCCAACAAGATGAAATAAATCAGTCAACATCATTTTCGCTTGAGAGCATCCAATGATGTTGACTGATTCTTCTTGTTCGGTTCATGCTGGTCTTGCTAAGAGAGTAGGCTTCATTTTAGTGCATCGTGCATTTCCCCTTTAACAACGTCATGCATAGACATTGCTTGATATCGTATGTCACAACAGAATATTGCAACGATATCTTACAATGGGCATACTGGACAATCAGGGGACATAGAACGTGTATGTATGTATATGTGTTTCCTTGAGTGTGTTTTGAGGGGTTCAGAAGATTTGTTAGCCAAAGCTGGAAGAGATACATTCTAATACTTATTCATCTGGAGGGATTTTTAAAAGGACTCTGACTGAGAAATTTTAGGATCACTCAGATAGAGATGACCAGAGATAATGTCTCTGAATAGCCTTCAGTTAACTTTGTAAAATTGAAAATGACATGTGTGTGTGCGTGTGTGTGCGTATGTTTATATATATATATATATATATATATATATATATATATATATATATATATATATATATATATATATATATATGTATATACACACACACACATATATATATATATATATATATATATATATATATATATATGTATGTATGTATGTATGTATGTATGTATATATATATATATATATTGAGTTAGTAAGCAGAAAGGAAAGTTACATAATCATCAAGGACCATATACCTAACTTTGACACAAATCTTACCACCAGGATCATAAACCCTACTAGGCCTGAGATTCGTGCAATAATTAAAACATCCTCGAAAGGGTAAATAAACAAATTAAGGAGTATCTTGGATTCAGGCAATGGGTCAACACCATCGATGTCACCAATTGGTTTTGTAATATAAAATACAAAACTTATTGTTCTCTAATCCAATTTGATATTGAGGAATATTACCGTCAATTTCAAGGGAACGTTTTACATCTGCTTTAGAATTTGCTACCCAGTCTTCGTATCTATCGAAGGAGGAAAGGGATATCATTATGAATGCAAAAAAATCAGTTCGTATTCATAACAAGGAAGCGTAGATGAAAAATAATTCAGGAGACAATTTTGACATTAAAATAGGATCGTTGGACTCTACTGAGTTTTCCGAACTTGTTGGATTGTTTATTTTATACAATCTTACTTTCCACCATGGCATCAGTATAGGTGATATAGCATTATATAGGGATGATGGCCTTATGGCTGTGAGAAATTCGACTAACTTCAGAATTGACAAAATTAGATAATTAATACACACAGTTTTTAAAATCCTAAACCTAAAAGTTAAAATCAATACAAATTTAAAAAGTTAAATTCCTCGATGTAACATTAGACTATATACCAACCATAAAATAAACAAATACTATTCCATTATATATCCACGCGAATTCTAATTATTCTCCATTAATAATAAAACACGTAACCTTATCCAGAAATATATAGAATTCGTATTAACTCTGCCAATGAAGATATATTTTATAAACAATGCAACATTTATAATAATGCTTTAAGGACAGTGGCTCTAAATGCCCCGATATTAAATACAGAAAACCTAATAATGATAACCGGAAAAAATGGAAATAAAAAAATCATTTGGTACCTCATCCCCATAAAAACAAATGGTTAGCAGTAATTTTGAGCAAAGGTTTCTTGCTTTAATTGAGAAACATTTTCCAAGTAATAAACCTCAAAGTATGATTTTCAATAAAGATGCGCTAAAATTAAGTTAGAGCTGTACTGATAATCTATAAAAAATTATAAAGAAACATAATATGTTCTAACATAAACATTGAAACCTAAATAAAAATAATAGTAATTCCAAAGCAGAAATCAATAATATTGGTAATAAATTATCTAATTGCAGAAATCCGATAAAGTGTCCATTGTAAAATAAATGTCTTACTAAATAAACTGTTTACCAATTGTTATGGTCCAATATCCTTGCGCCACGGTTATGGTCCAAGGTAGAACAAAGGAAGAACAACACGAACACAAGAGTAGTAAATAACAAAGATATATTACAACAGAAATATAATACAAGAAGTTGAAGGTGTTAGTATTAACTGTCAGTCTGGTTTAGAGTGAACTAATATGTCTTGACTCGTTAGGTCTCAACTCATTCCTCTCCTCTCTCTCAGAGAGGCGCAGTATTTATAGAGTCAGGAAGAGTCCATTATCATTATAGGTAAGTTCCCATAACACCCACCCAAAGCTTTTGCGTATCAGGGGTCTTTATTATTTTTTTCTCTTTGGATTTATTATTAAAGTCTTTGTGTCTTTTCTTTTCTTGGTCGATTTTCGTGGTTCAGACATTGTTTGCAGCCTTTGCATATCAAATGTTTTGAATATGGTATCCATCACTTCTTCTTCCTGAGGTAGACCGTTAGAATAATCTAACAGCAACTTTTTATTTTGATTTACATGTCTTTTATGTAAGAATTTCGGGTCCTGTATTGTGTAAACCATCTTCCCGATTCTTTTTTCAATTGTACCTTGCTCCCAGTAGGATGTATCGTTTTTATACGTTTTGAAAAAACTTTCTCTCCTGGGAAGAATTTTCTTTTAGGTACGTACGACATTGGTATTTGTTTTGTTTGTTTTTGTAGCAATTTGTCAAATACTGATCTGATTTTCCGGGCGAAACATCACTTCCGCAGGTGATAATGCTGATGGCGTAGCACTGTTTGGAGTAATTCGATATACTTGTAAAAATTTATGCAACGCCTTTTCTGTAGGCACGTTATATGCTTTCCTTAACACTCTTTTGAGTGTGTCTACAAATCTCTCCTCTTGCACATTTGATCTTGGGTGATATGGCGGGGATTTGATGTTTAACTTGAAAAGTTTCGCAAAATTCTTGAAAGTCCGCAGATGAGAATTGTGTCCAATTATCAGTGACTAGACAATCAACCACTCTGAAACGAGCAAACAGCTCGTGATGGCAATTTATGGTAGTCTCAGAAGTAGGTTTTCTGCAACGAAACACTTCTGGCCATTTACTATAACTGTCTTCTATGATATAACAGTAGAAACCATCTATTGGTCCTGCAAAGTCGACATGGATTTTTGACCATGGTCGATCTGTCTCTGGCCATTGCTTATGGATGATAGGCAGTGCTTTTGCTGCTAAGGAACAACCCTTGCATTTTTCCACCATATGTGTAATGTCCTGATCTATGTTTTGCCAATATACATAACTACGCATTAACGATTTCATTATGTTCTTTCCTGGATGGCCCATGTGGAAGTCCTTTAGGATTCGCCTTTATAGTGTTTTCGGAAATACTACCCTTTCGTTATATAGGAGAACGTCGTCACATGACGAAAAACTGTCTCATACATTTTTATTTTCTTCTGCAATTTTTGTTTTTGTATCTTTTATGAATTCATCATTTATTGCTTCATTTATTATCTCTTGTAGTGTGACGGGGAGGTTTCGAATTGTACTATATATTGATGTCTTGATATCTTCTTCATGTCGTAAGGCTGGGATTACGGAATCTTCCAATGGCTCCGTTCTCTTAGGTATTAGTCTCGAGAGACCATCTGCATGCCCAATTTTATTCGTTGGCAGATACTCCAATTTGAAATTGTTGTTCTGTAAAATTGTACCCCATCTTAGCAAACTTTTTGCCGTGTAAACGGGTAGACCTTTCTTCGATCCAAATATTGTTAATAACGGCTTGTGGTCCATCTGTAAAGTAAAAAAAATTCACGTAGATATATCTATGAAATCTAGTAACTGCAAAAATAATCCCCAGAGTTTCTTTTTCCATTTGTGCGTAATTTTTCTCTGCTGGTAGTAAGTTTCTTGAAGCAGGCGCGATGGGTTTTATTGTCCCATCCGGCATTTTATGCAGTATACATGCCCCGACTCCCTAGGCACTCGCGTCACTTGCTACTATTATTTCTAATTTTGGGTCATAGTTCGCTAAAAAATAGGTCCACGGTTAGCGTCTTAATTATTTTGTCAAACGTTTTCTGGCATTCATTTGTCCACTCCCAAACATTTCCCTTCTTTAACAGTTCGTTTAGTGGTGCGCGTAATTCATGCATGTTTGGAATGAATTCTTGGTAATAATTCACTAAGCCTACAAAGCTTTTTAATTCGGCTATGTTTTTTGGAGCTGACATTTTTTTTATTGCCGTTGCCCTTTCTGGGTCTGGTCTCCTTCCTTCTTCATCGATGATATAGCCCAGATATTTTATTTCCTTCATAAAGAAATCGAATTTGTTTTCTTTTAACTTGAAACCATAGTTTTGTATTCTCCTGAAAACCTCTTGAAAGTGTTACCAGTATTGTTCAATGTTTTCCTATTTATCAGTATGTCATGGAGTTATGAAATCGTGAAATCAAGTCCGCCTCGCATAGTATCCATTATTTGTTGAAATATTGCTGGCGCGACCTTAATCCCGAATGGTAATCTTTGGAACTTGTATAATCCTTTGTGTGTGTTTATGCACAATAATATCGAGCTTTCCTCCTCTACTGGTATTTGTAGGTACGCTTCGCTCCAGTCTATTTTTAATAAATATTTTCCTCTGTTTAATTTTGTGAACACTTCTTCTGGGCTGGGTAGAGGATAATGGTAATCCTTTATCGCTGCGTTCAATCCCGTTGAGAACTCAGCACATACTCGTATCTCACCGAATTACTTTTTGAGGTAAACCGTAGGTGCGGCTTATTGACTGTATTCCACTTTTGTCAATATACCGATTTTTCCGAGTCTATCCAACTCGTGATTTATTTTTTCAATTGAAGCAAAAGGTACTTTCCTTTTCTTCTTGAAGATAGGTTGTACATTTTCTTTTATTTCTATATTTGCTGCATTTTTTACACCTCCCGAGGCCGGCTGAAAATACATCGGGGAAACTCTCTTTTAGTTTCTCCTTTGATTTATCTGCCTCGGTCGATAAACTTTTCACTTCTTGGCAGTACGTAATTATTGATAAACCCCAGAGGTCGAATTTCTGCATCCAGTCCGTTCCAAATATATTTTCTGTGTTTCTTAGCACATACATTTTTAATTTTTTAGTCATTCCATTGAATGTCACATTTGTAATAACTTCTCCTTCAAATTTTATTTTTTTCCCAGTTACCGACCTAGGAATTTTATCGGTTCTCAACATGGTAGGTTTGTTCAATTTTCTCCATGTTTGTACGTTAATAATAGTTAAGTCCGAACCGGAATCCAATTGTAGTCTGACTTTTCTGTTTAACATTTCTATTTGCACGTATTTTCATATGTTTGGCTCATCGTCTTGGTCAGTCCTAGTGACTCTTATTCTGCTTTTGCTCTCTTTCCTAGTCCAACAATGAGATCTTTTATGACCCACTTTTTTGCACGACAGACAAGTCTTAAAGCGGTATGGACAATCTTCATACCAATGCAAAGTCCCACAGCGATAGCATGGACTAGGTGGCAATTTTTTCTGATATTGACTTTTTGAAGTAGAAAAATTTGTTTTACCTGTTTCTGAGGAGGGAAAATTGGTTTGGTTTGGTTTGTTTTTGAGGAGGGACAAAAACGTGTTTGTCGTTGTACTTTACGCATGTGCGCGATGCCAGACTCTTCTATATCTTTCGAGTCCTTCTTTACGCTTATACATCTCTGACATCTTCAGCCTATTTTTGTAGCGTCAACTCTGGTTCACTCTCTTGTTTTGTAAGAATTCTTCGTCTGATCTCTGCGTCTTTATTCGAAACCAGGCCTTGAACGAATATTAAACATTTAAAATTGTCCGGGCTGAGTTCAGATAACTAAAAGTCATCACATTGTTTATTTACAATGGAAGTTAATGTTATATAATCTTCGCTGTCCTTTTTTGTTAGATTCAGGCATTCCCATCTTTTGTGGAATAATGAGGTATTTAGGCTAAAAAGTTCTGTTAACAGTTTTATGGCTTCCTTGAAGGTTACCTCATTTATTTTCCTCGGTAGGATATAGTCTACGAATTTAGTGTATTCGCATGACCCTAATTTTCTTAGTAGTAGACGTACATTTCTCGCGTCTGACCAATTCCCGCAATCAAACTCATATAAATCTTCGTACCTTCTGAAGGAAGCTGCGAAGGTTTTGTCTTCGTCCGGTGCATACTTGAAGTCTTCGATAGAGCTCCATATAGCATTTTGCGAGAGAACTGTTTCATTCTCGGAATTTTATCCTTTAATTGTTATTACCCGAGGAGATATCTCTTGTAGTTCAAGTTGCTTCTGTTCGTTTTTCTGCTCAAATTGTATTTTCATAAGTTCCAATATGGTTGCCTTAAAGTTTGTCATATTTACCGTAATTATGTGTAAGTATTTTTCTTTCAGTTTAGACTTCAGATCTTTGTTACTACTGTAAATTTGGTTTCCAAAAGGAAAATTCTTTCCTTTTTTTATGTTCGCGTATAACTTGTTTTTTGTTTTGTTTTGTTTTTTCTCACTACCAACGTCTGTTAAAGACGACCGATAGTAAAAGATTCTTTGTAGATTCTCCACGTAGAACTTGTTTCTGAAGTTTCCTCAGTATACTTTTTTTGGATTTCACCGCGTAGAGTTTGTATCTTCAGTACTCGTCGCCACTGTTATGGTCCAATATCCTCGCACCACGGTTATGGTCCAAGGTAGAACCAAGGAAGAACAATACGAACACAAGAGTAGTAAATAACAAAGATATATTACAACAGAAATATAATACAAGAAGTCGAAGGTTTTAGTATTAACTTTCAGTCTGGTTTAGAGTGAAATAATATGTCTTGACTCGTTAGGTCTCAACTCATTCATCTCCTATCTCTCAGAGAGGCGCAGTATTTATAGAGTCAGGAAGAGTCCATTATCGTTATAGGTAAGTTTCCATAAGACCAATGCATCATTTCATCTACTGAAAACTCAGATGTTATGGAATTTTACATAGGTAGCACAAAAAATCATTTTAACAAAGGTGGTATCAACATATTTGTTCTTTTAACAACAATGCTTACCGCAACCGAACATCCCTCTTTTAATATTTTTGGTAAAATGGAAAATATTTAAAAAACAGTAAATTTGTAAGTACTTCAATGGCAACCTCTAAGTAATCGCATGTTAAGTATGATATGGATTTGATTAGTGAGTCTATAAAATGGAATAATATCAAGGTTATCCTATTTACGGTTAGTAATAATATTTACACTCCTTTGTTAGACAAAAGTCTCCATTATATCATATATGTATTCTCATTCTGGCAGATAACAATTTTTCTCTGCATTGGTAATATTCGAAATCGGTTTTCCAGCTAAGTGGATAATGCTATTTAATTTATTCAGTATTTACTTTCAGACAACCATTGAGAAAATCTTTCGGTGTGTTTTGGTAAATACAGTAACACTGTGTATAATGGAGAGAAAAGTCATTCCATTTCATAAAAAGTGATAATTTAAATAATATTAATATCGGTTTTATCCTTTACGATGCGTCTCATCTATTTGACCTGCTTCGAGCTACTTCAATAAATATTAGAATATTGATATAATAAATGCGAAAATCAAAATCCTCAAAATGCTACTAATTCAAACTAAATCATGTATTGTCCTTATTTTAAAAAAATTCGTATTAAATTGGGTGTTTAGTACATCACCTCGCAATTTCATCTATGAGCCTTAAAAAGAAGGAAATATATTTTAAACACTAAAGATTGTGAAGTAATATGGAATATAGATTCGGGTTTAATTTTTAAATTTCAAAATGCCTTGATTTAGTTTCGAAATTTCCATAATGTCTTAATACATTTTCTAAATACCTCTTTCTTTTTCCTTAAAGAAAAGAGGTAGTTGAAACGACGGATGAACTTGCCTTTGCGACAGATTCGAAACCCACTTCTAGCGGTTATTTATTTTATTCCAACTTGGCCAACGAACGGCGCTCGGCGTTCCTGGTAACCCCACATCAATTTTTTTCGATTAAACTGATAATTTAGTAGAAAATTGTGAGACGGTAATTTTAACACCAAAATTCTTCTTTTAATTAAAATATATGACGTGGGGTTAAATTTTGAACACTAAAACTAGTAATTTATTATTAAATAGCGGCGTTTATACTAATTTACCGATCAAAATTCATTTAGATCGATCGATGTTTAATATTAGTTGAAGCTGCGTGAGAGAGCGCAAAAGAATAATGCTTGAGTTACTTTAGCTTTTCTTTTTCGATCTTTCATTCTTGATACAACGAAAAAAGCTCCGACGCCTTGTGCCACAATATCACTCACACTGAACGGCTAACAACAAATAGTATACACTAGAAGAGTAGGATAATGAAATATTCTAATGTGGGTAAGCTTCATTTAAATGTCTTACAACATAAAGTGTACAGTAACATAAAGTGTGCTGCAACATATACCGGGATACAGCTATGTCTAAAACGACCAATAACTTAATTATATATAAAACAAGGTGATTATAAACTAAGATTTGAAGGAAGAATTTGTTGTATTACCTGTAATAATTGTCACATGGAATATATTGGTTAAACCTCAATAAATTTAAATAAAATTTATGTGAACACAAAAGAGATCTTTTACAGGACAACATAATGCATTAGTTGTTCACCGTATTGAATCTGACCATAATTTTGATTTAAAAAAGGTTATTGTAATAAAGGAAAAACACAATTTACTAAGACGAAAATGTATAGAAAGTGCTGTAATCGCTAGTAAATCTACAGTAAATTTACGTCCAGTTTCTTACAACATTTCACTTTTCTTGGCAGATCTTCTATTATCACAATATGGGACATTTAACAGTAAAATTTATAATAAAAAATTAGACAAAAAGAAACTAAATGAATTCAGCGAGACTATATTTTCCCAAACACATTTAAAATTTAAGCGTGGCCTTTCTTTCATGTTCATTTATAATCATATCAGCTTCCAGTGAAGTCCTAAAGGTAGAAACGCATCACACAAAAAATGTTTTCCTTTTTGTCATAAATTTTCCTAATATTCTAACGTATGAATTTTTTTTAACCCGTTGCTTACAACAATACCTGCTAGCTGATAATGGTATGATAATATTAAGGGCCTAATTTCTTCTCAGTAGCAATGCACGTGCTTCTTTAACTTTATATTATAACCTTGTAATAATAACTGATTCCAGTATATATTTGCCGTTAGCTAACATCCAGAGTAATAAGACCGTTGACCGAATTGTAACATCCAAGAATGATGGGGGCAGTTAATTTCGAGACGTCAATTGATGATATGTGACTATGACAGTTTAGAAGGAATTTAATGGACATAAACATACCAGACAGGAACAGAATTCTAATAATGTGCTTTGAGACGACATTATCATTTCGTGTTATCAAGTTTCTCCCGAGGGAATCAATTCGCCATAAATATATTCTTACAAACTTGGATGAATAAAATCGCTCATATGCATATTTTCATACTTTCTCCAGCCGTCGTTTTATCTTAAGATTTTAACCTAATATATAAATGAAGAATAATAACTCGTATCTTCGCAAATCATATATATATATATATATATATATATATATATATATATATATATATATATATATATATATACCAGGAGCTCCTTAATAAGATCCAAAGACGAATCAGCAATATTATTGATCCTGATCTGGTAGCTTGGCTTCAGCCACTTGCCCACTGCTGTAAGGTTGCCTATCTATGACATTTTTTATAAATACCTCCATGGTAGTTGTTCAGATGAGCTATGGTAACTAGAATATTTAATTGAAACGTAAAACTGGCAGCGAGTGTGTATGTGTGTTTGGTGGATGTTTCTGTGTGTCTGTTTGTATATTTGTTTGTATGTATGTATATACTACAATGTGTTTTAATATATTGAAAAAATTAAATCGACATGCTATTTAATGCCGTGTTCATTGATCAGGACATATGCAATCATATCTCTCTATAGATCATATTCCTTTATCATCTGCGAATGTTCAATATGTATTGGGGAAAAGAATAAGATGTTTTCCATTGTTTGCTCCACAATTTTAAAAACGAAACTGATTTCCTTAAAGTGGCTACCATCAAAGTTTAAAAAGACCCGTTTTCCCGGCCATTTAATCAACATTTAGAGAGTTGATAGGTTTATACCATTATCAAGGGTCTCAGTGCATATATGAATGCAAGTAAAGTGACCCGGCCAATTACACTTTACACCTTCATAACAGTTTCTCTATGTGTGATGAGGTCAGTAGATAGTAAAATAATTATTATTTCATTTTAATTGATTGTAAATAAAAGAACGAATAACTATGTGCAACAATAATATAAGGAGGAAATTAATAGTCTGTTTTATAAAGATTTTGAGCTATAATTTTTTCAGCAGCCTCTTACTCAATTGGAACATGTAGCTACCGACATATTTTGCACACTGCATGCTCATAATATTCATCCTGTTGCGTATTACTGGCTTTCTTTTAATGTCGTTACACTTCACCAACCAAACTAAGCTTGATATGGTTGGCGTAACAAACATCCTACCATAACACTCACAGACAATGCATCACACTTTCTGCCTCAATGATGCCCACATATATCACCTGGCATACTTCCCATTGATCTTCTCATCTTCATCAAAATTTCTTGTCACCAGTTTGATTAAAGTCGCTCAACAAGTACTTTAATCGGATTATTTGTTCCTTCTGAATTTTGGCGGGCGTGAATTTCGTTCCTCTCACGTGCACGACTTGTATCTAATGTCTTCATGGGCCACATGTTTGATTATCCATTGGCCTTCTTGAATTGCTCAGTAATGGTATTCATCGATTTGCTGGTATCGTGATTACTGTAGTGCTAGACTTGCAAGAAGAACTCGGCGGGGCTTACTATATCCGACTACTTAGAATATGTCTTTATCTGAGCCGCCATTGACATTTTCTTCGACTGCGGCCTCCATTATTTTTCTGATTTTGAACGCAGTATATCTAGCCACTTTCAAAAAGCTAGTATTCATTAAGTCTTTGTGGCAGGCGACTAATATGAAGAGAAACGTATCCTTTCTTTATTAGATTTGAAGCCACCATATTCATGAAATGAAACATTAGAAAGAGGAATTAAAATTTGGAACGTCCCGGGTAACATTAGGTTAAGTTCCTTTCTATTTATAGACCTCTAAATCTATGTCTTCAAATATATGTACACAAGGGTGTATTGAAAGGTTCTCGGCCAACAAGAAATAGCTCCAAAACAGATATGATGTTTTTTCCCTTAGTCAAATTCTGCAAAGGGTTTTGGGTACAGTACTTTTTTCTACACCCTGTATATATTATCTTTTGTAGGTATATGTGCGGACATCCCTGGGTTTCTGCAAGCACTTGGTTGTCTGCCCATCCGTTGATACGTGCGTGTGTGTAGTTCCCAATAAAATTCTTTTTCTGCTCATCAATCACCTGTCTATTCTCTGAATCTGTCCCGGCTGAGCAGTTTTCGAGATTCATTATGACGTATAACACCAGCGACCACGTGGGAACGAGGTAATGCGACTTAAAAGCTGTTACCCGAGTTGTTGTCGCTGTAAAAATTGTCCTGAAAACGAGTATAACAGGTCTTATATGATGTTGTCAATTTTAGAACACATGATCGATGGTTACGTCTCTGGCATCAAAACCGAAAATTTATAACCTTTATTTCTCTTTTGCATTTGTTTTTATTTTTTATTTACTTTTTAATGTTTACAGCTATATTTTTATTCTTTTCGCTTTTAAGGCTCATTTTTCTTTATTTCTCTTTCCTTTTATCTCTTTCATCTTTTATCTTCCCCTTTCCCGCGTTCATTTCCGGCTACATTTTAACATTTTTCAGATCTCCATTTCTTATTTACATCTATAATGGAATGTTCGGGCATTTAATTCAGATGTTTTTATTATGTTATCCATCCACAGCTAAGAAGAATTGCTCCTTTTTATTTAACCTAACACCGCAATTTATTTGATCTTTCTTTTATTTCTGTTCCTCATTTGTAAAAACTTTTTATTCGCTTTTTTCACGAATCTTTTTTGGGTAATAATTGCTCGTTCGATATATTTTTATGCTTCATATATTTATTTTGTTTGCCATATTCCGTATGTTCAGTGTCGCCATCAGGGACATAGATCTATCTTTTTATTTTCATTTTTTATCTTAACAATCCCCATAATTCTTTCACTTTTTTCTGATTACACCAGCTTGAATTTATATTTATTATGGAGCACAGTCTTTGTATGGTCACAAGGCTCATGAATTAATGTTTAAAAATAATAAATTATACAGAACTTATACAGCGTGAAATAAAATAAATACAAAATACGATTTTATTTTTTTTCTCGCGTGTGAATTTTAAGTGAACAACGATTGGCATTATACGAGTGTTAACTGTTACATAATACCCGTCCTCCTATGTGGCAATGAATGTTGGACAACCTCCTCACAGATGAAGAATAAACTTGATGAAACAGAAATGTGGTTCAACAAAAGGATGCAGAAAACACCACAGACTGAATATGTGAGTAATGACGAAGCTGTAAATGATTAGGACCCATGAAAATGAAAGAGGTCTCGAAGAATGTGACAGTGACAGGAAACAGGGAAAGCGAGCAGTATATAGGACTACAAAGTTTATGTAAATGATTGGCAGGACAGGGACAAGGGGAATAGCAAAAAAAAAAGAAAAAAAAACAATCCTTATTCAGAGAAACAAGGGAAAGAAGTTGTAGACAACTATGATTAAGCAGGACCTGAAGGGGCACGACACATGGAATGTTGAACAATTTGGATGCACTGAACGTGTGAAATTTAATATTTCAGCTTGTCTTTCTATACTACAGTTTCTACATAAAACGTGTGAAAACATGTACGTTACCCTGTCCTCATCAGCCGCTAAACAGAGGTGGTAACAGTTTCGGTGACTACGGCGGTACTACCACTCCTGGCGCCACCAGCAGCTTTTGCCACCGGAGACGAAGTTCAGAATTGGACATTTTGATCTGGAATACCGGGAACATTCCAGCTGTCCAGCAGTCGATTATGATGACCAAATCGAAACTCTTATAATAATCCAGGAAACATGACACAGAAACATCGCCGGAACATTCTGAATACCTCAAATTACAGCTGTAGGCCATTTGAAAAGACTTAAATGTGAGTTTCACAAATTAATGGAATAAAAGTAATGATCTGCATTTTCATCTGCAATTGTCTGCACAAACAAAAAGTACTATACATATTCTAAAAGAACAATGGATTGTTTAGAAAATTGTCGAGCGAAAACATCCTAAAAAATGAGTTATCGTTAACCACTCCAAAAGCCGGTTTAGCTCCAAAATGATACTGTTTGTCTTTTAACATTGTAAGACAACATCCTTCCTCAGATTCAATTCAAAAGTTATGTTCTCATCTGTGCTGATTAAAGGAAAGCAACGATGACATGCGTCAGTAGGGTGTTATGTTCAATCAGGACGATTTCTCGTATATTTAGAGATCATGCACAAATGGTCATAGCTTGACTAAGATGTCTCAGTACACATGCCGCACTCACATTAACTTGCACCTTCCGATAGCTACTTATTACGATCTTTCCACATTTATCTTAACGGGGAAAATTTCAATTCCCTATAAGCCTTTAAAAACACGTAAACCAGTTCATGAACCAGTCCAATCAGATGACATGTTATGAGAGTTTGGAAGAGTGAAGCTACTTCAAAAATATCGAAAAGTAATAAAAGGAAATATATAAATATTGCCTTTATAATTCATTTAAAAACTTTTGAACCCACTCAGTACACAAACACACACACACACACACACACACACACACACACACACACACACACACACACACACACAGATATACATATATATATATATATATATATATATAAATATATATAGACATACACAAACACACACACACACACACATATATATATATATATATACATATATATATATATATACAATTATTTATTTGAAAATCATAACAAAATATGTTATAAAATCACTACAAAAATAGCCATTTTGTTTCAACACCTCTGGTGTCTTATCAAGTGATGATGTAGAATAACGGGTTTTAAAAGATTCAAATTAATTAACCGCCCCTCGCAAGGGGAAACGCTGTTACATAAGATGGAATGACCAAACAAAATACAAGTATACGGAAATTTTTAAAAAATGACAACGAAGTAAGGTTATATAACTATTAAATGCTTTAAAGTTGGGGTTATACCAAAATAGAATTTATTCTAACTAATAAGTATTAAATTATACGATAAAATTTAAAATGAAAATTAAAAATTACCCATTTTAAAATCTAAATTTAATCTCTAAGTTTACAATTATGAAATTACTGAGGAAAAAACAAAAAATACATGTTATTCTATTTATTTTGTTAATTGAAATTAAGTTGGAATAAACATGAAGATCAACCGCTCTTAACTTATTGACAACACGGATACATTTGAATTCTAAACAGAGGCAGCGGATGATGACATCGTGCGAACGACAATACATGCACAATCAGATTATAATACATAAGCAAGCAGACATATTTAGATATATACACACAAAAAAAGGTGACGAGACGGGAAATATCTCCACGACCCTTTACAAAAAAAAACTAAAGAAAACGCATAATTACACAATTAAATGTGC